>OY740774.1:85632146-86224000 GCA_963513935.1 Aphrophora alni | reverse complement strand
TGCCGATATTGGACCGGCTCCTTGAATGGACCACCATAATAACTATCTTTCGAGGGCATTTACGAATCCGTAGGTTGGCTACACTTACTCTCTAAGAGACAGTGGAGTTCCCGCGCTAGTGTTTTGTTCTCCTTTTGCGTTGTATCAGACGTATCAGAAAACGTGGTTGTTTGTAAGGTTATGTGTGCTGTGTTCGACGAGCGATTTCTTCTTACGTAGTAAGTATTGGTTATATTTATGCATACCTATAAATACATCACTTATTAGGCTTTCTAATGGTATAGTAGGTTTCCTTATAGTTTAAGCTAAATTAATCCCACAAGCATTCGTTTAAATCAATCGTCAGTTGCCGTGATTGGACCACATGGAGTTGTTTAAATTGGACCGGTCCAATCTAGGGAACCCAATCTAGGAAAATAGACACAATGGTTTATATGTGATCCAAAAAATCTACATACATTTTTTTTCTTTCTAGGCGTTAAGATGGCAAAGAGGGGAAATTACGGAAAGTGGTCACAAGATGATTTACAAAGAGCGGTAGATGCTTACAGAAATGGCGATTTTGGATTAAACGAGTGTGGGAGAATTTACGGAGTGCCTAAAGGAACAATAAAAAGACACGCGGATGGAAAAAACTCTGTAGCAAATGAGATTAAGTTATTGGGAAGACAACCAACTTTTGATCATGAAATGCAAGAAGTTCTAAGAAACCATTTGTTAATGTTCGAACAGATGTTTTATGGATTTACTACTTTAGAATTTAGAAAGCTAGCTTTTGAAGTAGCAGAAAAATATGGGCTTCCTCATAGTTTTAACAAGGAAAAAAAGTGTGCTGGAAAGAAATGGTACTATAATTTTATGCGTAATAACCCTCAACTTAGCCTTCGTAGGCCAGAAGCTACATCACTGGCCCGAGTTAAAGGGTTCAATAAAGATAATGTCATGCACTTTTTTGATATCTTAGAGAAAACTGTCAAGGACAACAACATAAATGCAAACACCATATTTAATGTTGATGAATCAGGATATTCAACAGTGCAAAAACATATGCAAAAGGTAATAGCGAAGAAGGGCAAGAAACAAGTTGGGGGTGTAACAAGTGGTGAAAGAGGGATTAATACAACTATGGTATGTGCTGTTAGTGCTTCAGGTATCTATGTTCCACCTATGATTATTTTTAAGAGGAAGATATGGTTGGAAGATCTGAGATTCGGTGCCCCCTTGGGAAGCATAGTAAAAATATCTGATTCTGGATACATTAACTCAGATCTTTTCTTTGAGTGGCTTAGGCACTTTCATAGTTTTGTCAGTTCTACAAAGACAAATAAAGTTCTTTTACTGTTAGATGGCCACACGACACATTGCAAAAACCTAGAAGCTCTAGAATACGCTAGAGAGAATGGAATCATCCTTTTACAGCTCCCTGGACACACATCACATAGGTTGCAGCCATTGGATGTTGCGTTTTTTGGACCTCTCCAAAAATACTTTGTTCAGGCCCAAGATGCTTTTTTAAGAGAGTACAAGGCAGATAAGGTAACTCAGCTACAAATATCAAAACTTTTAAATGAAGCTTACGGAAAAGCTGCCACTGTAGGTAATGCTGCAAGTTCGTTTAGGGCAAGTGGATGTTGGCCTGTAAACAGGAACGTGTTTAGAGATTGTGATTTCGCTGGTGCAAGTGCTTTACAACCAGAAAACCAGATATTGCCCCCTTCTGAAGTTTCTGAACCACAAACACCAGAGCCAGGCACAAGTAAGACACACAACTATATCCAGAATATTTCCAAAAACACTTCCTCGACAAGTTCTGAATTGGACGACACTGACGAAGATAGTGACTATGAACCTGCATCTAAAAAAGTTTCATTTAGAGAAACTCTGCTGAAAGTATCTCCATTACCAAAAAGAAACTTGTTTCAAGCAGTCTCGAGAGGACGTGGACAAGGCCGAGGTAGAGGATGTGGAGCTCAAAAGGCTGTTGTTATTACAAGCAGTCCTTATAAACTGGCTTTGGAAGAGAAAAAAACTATGGCAAAGGAGAAAGAAGAGAGAAAAAGGGAACGTATTGAGAAGAGAAGTGAAAAGTTAAATAAGAACACAGGAGTTGTGAAAAAAGTGGGAAGAGGAAATATTAAAAAGGAAACCAGTTGGTACTGCTATATTTGTGATGAAGCGTCTCATGAAGATATGATTCAGTGCATTAAGTGCCATACTTGGGTGCATACGATTTGCGCAGGTGTTAAAAAAGGAATAAAACAATATTTTTGTTCAAGTTGCCATGAGTAGGTCTAAATAAGTTGATTAATTATTGTTATTTAACTTGGACTATTAGTTTTACTAACCACTTTATATTTTCATTTCTTATTGTTGTCTATTGTCATTTTATTGTTCTTAAACCATAGGCTTAAAAGTAATGAAATAATTTTTTGTTCATTTATTAAAGAAAATTTAACAATTTGTTTTTGTTATTTAAGCTTAATTTTAGTAGTAATACATATGAATCTATTGTATTTATAAATAATAGAAGTAAATATCAAAATTCAAACAATTTTTGAAGTCATTGGTCCATTTAAGGAACCTGGTCCAAATAAGGCAACTTGAAGGTCCAACCTAGGCAACTGGTTTCCTTAATTGGACCATTGACTAGGTTTTCTTGTAATTTTTTTCCCTTTTAAACGTTATGTAGTATATGTCTGTGATTTTTATTTTGTATTAGTAATAAGCCTATTTAAATAGCCATTATTTTTTTAAACTCTAAATACTTGTGGTTTATAATCTAAAAAACAAATTGCATCCAGTGGTCCAATATCGGCAACCCTCCCCTATATATACATAATATTTCTGTAATTTGCGGAGATAATTGAGAGGATGGTTATATTGGTCAAAATTTAAAAAAAGTTCCAATAAACATGTGTCCAGAAACGCTTCTTTTACGAGATATCCATCATTTTATGTTGTTTACTAAATAAGTTATATCTCTAGAACGACTCAAGAGGTTGAGTTGAAATTTTACATGGTACTCATCAATGTAAAGATCTAGTTTGTAAAACATTATCAACTTGTTATAGTTATACATTTCAAAATGGCAACCATTTAATTATTTTAAATAAAAATAACTCATTTGAAGTTATTAAACGAATTATTGGGTCAATGTGATTATTTTTCTTAAACTAGGGTCTTTTCATTGATGAATCCAGTGTAAAATTTTAACTCAATCGGTTAAGCCATTCTAGAGATATAAACTTTTTAGTAAAAAACACAATGGCAGATAATAATTGGTAAAACAAGCTTTCGGGACATATGTTTGTACGAAATTTTGTCTTCGTTTTGACTCATATAACCACCCCCTGAATTATCTCCGTTCATTGCAGATACACCCCCTGTATATATTTGTAAACATAGGTTTTAAACTACACCAATCTTTTAACATCATCTTTTATTGATATAAACAAAAAATAGTTTAAAGCGAAAGAGTGGTTATTTGTGTTCAGATTACTTGTTTTTGACAAAATATGTTATTATCAGTTCGTTTTGACTTGGTGTATACAATGCTTTAAAATGAAGTTTTCTAAATTTGTTATCAGATTTTGGTAAGGTTTTTTTCCCCACAAAGTTTTTTTAAGTTCGTTGAACTGTTTCTCCATTCTACTTTTAATAGTAACAATACCTCCCATTACATTGAACACAATCTTAAACCAATTTTGTAGGCGTGTTTATCACCGCAAATACATGAGAATTATGCTTTTACTTCATGATAAAACTACCATTGATTCGTATGAACGATCAATAAGGTTGCAGCTGAAGTTAACCATTTAGGCCTACAATTAATTGAACCAATGAATGTACGCTTCCAATCAATTTACATTGTTGAAATTAAAAATATTTATATATAACAAAATATATGGAATAAATATATACCGTGTGCCCCAAAGGTTCGTGGAATGTCTTTATTATATCTTTGGTTGTAATAGAGATAAAACGACGGAAGGAACGACGTTTGAAAGTTACTGTTATTCTGTATTCAAAGGTTGTGCCAAAACATTTGGTACAAGTATAGGGTGTGTACAAAATTTATAAAACATATTGTTTTAAATGTAATCATACTAAAATTTTTACAGATTATTGAACCTTCTTTAGAGAAACCTATACACAAAAAAAAATCTTTGATAGCTTACAACTCAACAGCGTTACGTAAGCTCGAAGTTTTATATTAAAATGTTCTGATTCTGTGTTGTGAAGGTCGTTTAACTTAAACTGTTAAATTGTTTTTATCAATTTCACCTAAAAGTCAAAAACCTTTAATTATTTTGAAGTTTTATTTAGATTATTGTATTTTTATTTAGATTAGTTTTCACTTAAAAATTGTATACGACTACTAAATATTGCACTTATGACAATATAACAAATCAGTTGTACATAACATGCATCTTTAGTTTTATTGTCCAACTTGTGTTTGTTATCACAATCCAACAACAGGATTTTTCCCGAAAGGATATCTACTTTTTTAACTGTTGAATATTTTGCTACGAGATTCAATGTCAATAAAGGAAAGGTATAAGGTTATTTATTTCAATGGTTATGGTCTTATAGATTTAATTTATTCTTGTATTTATGGAATTCTTAAGTTAAATTTGGTTATTTGGGGTTTCTTTTTCGACTCACCCACTCATATATACAAAATTTAACCTATTAGAAACTTGAAATTCGGCATACTTACAGAATATACCTGGGTAACTGTCTGACAAATTCTAAAAAGTTCTAATTTTCAATTCCGATAAAAAAATTTAAAAATAGCAGACGCAGTTTTAAAGTTGATGTAGACCTTTGGAAGTCTATTGTGTCTAAACACGAAGACTTATCAAAAAAAGGATTTCAGTTGCAGTTACAAATTTACCGAGTAATCGCGTTAAAATAGCATTAACTGCTGATTTTTGTCCAGTGCGAGCAATCAGGCTATTTTATTTTTTTTATTTTATTATTATTATTTTTTTTTTTCACTTTTGTTCTACTAGCCTTACTTTACTTTCAAAAAATAACCTTATCGGTCGAATAGCCTTATCGGAGCTATTTTGATTTTTTACGTCTATCAAAAACGTTTTTACGTTTTGACGCGACTAGAGTTTGTTTCTATGACTATTTCGTATCTCCTTCGGTTCTACCTTAGAAACTTACATTTAGTGTAATTTTTTTAACTTTCATACATTCTTTTTGTTTTTCCTTACTTATTGGGTTAACTAGAATAATCAAATTTGTGCATACTTGTGGCAGGTGGATGTGACTATGTGTTTGCCAAATTTGATTATTGTATATATGCCTAATAAGGGTGTCAAAAATGTAATAATATGTTGAAATTACAACGTTTTGATCTACAACTTTTATCTAATGAAACTGTGGCAAAAGTCTCCTGTTTGTCAAAACCTACTAGGGGTTTGAAGGGAGACCTCAGGGAGTTTAACGAACGAAACCAACAGGATGTACGCAAAGCACTGTACTTACGGCAGATATCAAGGGCCGTCAAAACGGATATAACCAGATAACCTCCATGGTATAACTTTATACAACGTACACGTGGTTAACTAATGAAAGATTTAATTGCAGTCTACAAGGTCTATCAACTTGATTAGTGCGACATCCCTCTCGGGGACACAATTAGGCTATAATGAGTACGGACGTGGCAATCCAGAGGGACCCAAACTGGAACTACACAGATCTATTGAGTTTAGCGCGTGACCTAATAGTCAGGCCTTGCGATGATTTAACCGGAAAATTTTCAACCTTATTTAGAATAGATAAAATTTATTTTATACTTTTAATTCAATATGTATTAATAAAAACCATAATAACTTTGTTTAAACACAGTTTGTGTAGATATAAACGTCGGTATTTTTATATGAGATATTCAGTTATTTGCCAAACATATTGGGTATTTTTTATTATATATATATATATATATATATATATATATATATATATATATATATATATATATATATATATATATATATATATATATATATATATATATATATATATATATATATGTGTGTGTGTGTGTGGGGGTGTGTGTGTGTGTGTGTGTGTGTGTGTGTGTGTGTGTGTGTGTGTGTGTAAACTTCTTGTTTAAAACATTTCAGGATGTTATATACCTAAAACGGATTAAAATTTATAAACTGAGGCGAAAACCGAAATCTCTGAGCCGGTTGTGAGATTCATTTTTTGAAAGCTCTGATTTCATTCAAGTTAAATATATCCACAATGACTAAGGATTTGAAAACTGTCGCTTTTTTTGCAATATAAGATTATGGCAAACTATTGTTATATTTATTTTGTAACAAACATTAGTACATTTCTTTGATTGGTTGTGTTTTTACCAAGCAATGACGACATATGTACCAACTGTTGTCAACTAAAGTGTGGTAAATGATTAATCGTTTTACTTTGCCGCTCTATATAGGGAGAAAGTGAAAAAAATCGATGTTGAAATTACTAAATGTATATCTTTTAGATCAATCGGAGTCAAAGCATTTATTTGATTTAAAATATGTGAACTATTTGCCTGTCTCTAATTTGTATGTCGATGAGGTTTGATTTTTCACGAAACAAAGGATCGATTTTCATGAAAGTTTTAAAATAAATATTTGGAATTGTTATTGTTTGTATATTTGATGTTGGTTTAGGTGTCGTAAACTCATATCAAACTCAGCTAATTTCGACAAAATAAGAACCAAACAACTTGCTGAAATTTTAATTTAAAAAACTTTTAACAAATGACATCAGAGCTACTGAAGTTACCTTCAAGACTTCGTGTTTTTATGTTGAATGGATTCGTATTTGTGTTTTAATGCATTACGAAGACCTGATGATGGACGAATATTAAGTCCGAAACACCTGTCGTAAATAAAAAAAAGACACAAATAACAGGATTGATGGCGATAAATGAATATCGATTTTATTATCACTCAGAAATATTATCACTCAGTAGCTATAAGAAAAATAGATATTAAAAGCTGTCTTCGTAAACATGATATAAAATATATAGGGTGATTAAATATTGCACGGCAATATTTCGGTAACTTATTTTAGAGATAAAAACAATTTAAAAAAATTATAAGCATATGTACCGAAATTCTTTGTTCCCCGTCTGTCGGTGATTTTGTGTATTTCTTTGTAAATAGATACGTTATTGAGTGAAGATTTGATGTAACATTTTACAGTTGTAATAGAATACCAATACTATTTTGTACATTTTATAAATGGCGGACGTTTAAAATGATTAATGTCGAATAACCCGAAAACCATTAGTTACAAAATATTTATAGTAAACCAAATACTTTTAAATATTTTAATGGAAAACGAAATCCTTTTTTTTAATGTTTTCTAGTAAGGAAAAGAATAACCGAGTTTTCAAAAAACTTAAAACATAATTTCTTGATAATTGTCTACAACATCCGAGAGTAGGTTACACCAAAACATTAAGTAACATATCAGTTACTAAATACTATTATTAAAATTATCAGTTATGCCTCGGAATTGCTTAATATACTCAAAATACCTTATGCCCGTCTTTGAAATTTGTTCCTTGTGTTTCTCCGATCAATGCGGCATCATTATGTGAGAATTAGAGAACATTATACAACATTTACTTACACTATAAACCCTTAAATTGTCTCCTATTCGAGCACGTTAAGATGTTATTTTTTATTTATGTATTCCTGATTTTTACAATTTTAAACCAACATTGTTTAAATAAGTAATACTTCTAACTAAGTGACAAAACTCAAAGAAAGCAACAGAATTAGATCATTATCTACACCCCAAGTATTATCATCATAATAAATTTACTGGGTCAAGTTCTTCGGCTTATTACGCTTGTGGTGTCTGTCATATTCATCATCGAGATGTCTTTTGGCTTCCACGTTGAGGTGTTGTGAATCCTCTATGATTTCATCCACAAATTTGAGGTCGGGATCTGGATCTAGATAGTCGTTTCGTTGGTACCATCATGCATTGGTAACATTGAATTAAAAGTGAATTCGAATATTTCGTACATCCCCAGATATGAGCACCGTAAGTCCTGAGGTGTCGCGAAAAAAGCGCATCATAACCCTTTTGGAGTTACAAAAGGAATCCAGCCCCTATCTTCTTAGAAATAATGAATGTTACACAGAAAATAAAAGTTGAATTAATTAGTTTCTGATTCCCATCACACTTTATCCAAGCTTTGGACAGTCTAAATGATTAAATACTGAATAGTTTTTAATCATTTAGGCGTGTTTAGGTTAGGTTAGGTTAGGTTTAGGTTTTATATGTTAGGAATTATATGTTCAAAACACTAAGTACCCTAAACTAGTAACTATAACTTTAACCCTAGGTCTACTAACTTTAAAGCACTAAAAGAGATGATTGCTGCTCCAGCAAGGACCATCAGAACAGTAATGACAAAGATGGGATGGGTGAGGTGGGATGGATACTCGGGAGGAATGTATCTGAGTTATTGTATTGCGTGATGACTCACATCCAATCAGCTCCAAGTATTCATTTCCTGGTAACGTAACCCCTACCCTAAACTGTAATATTGGCCGTTCTGCGCTTTCTTCGCACATATCTATAAGTGCGCTTTATTCGCTGTGAGCTTTTTTTGCATAATCAGTCCAGATCGGTCTGATGAAAGTCTGGTAGAGGAATCTATTGTTACAGAGGTACAACTGTGATCCTCGTCTAATTAACCATTACATTATTTGACGACAATTGGGATGGATTTGTTTCTATCTTTCCCACATGATGTTTCGTACATGATACCCTACACATAATATTTGTTCAAAGTAATTGTTTTCACCTCAATAGTTTCGGCCCTTAACTACACCAAGGTCATTTATGTTACCGCTATATTTGTCTAATACGTGGAAAAATAAAAATAATGTAAATTCAAAGTTTAAAATGTGTAGGATTAATACTCTTTTCTGTGTAGACTGGTTGCGACTTATAGACAGACAGAAGTATATTCGTGTGCTTGAAATTTCAAGTGCTCTAGATTTTACTAAAGAACCCTAAAAATATAAATTAATAAAAAACAATGTAACGAAAAGAGAAAATAACAAGACATTTTAGGAAGGAATGTTTTTTTTTTTTTTACTACATCAATACAATCGAGTTTTTGAACTCATAAGGAATGGATGACAGGAGTTTTTTATTTTTAAACTTTTTAATTTGACTCACCTGAGCAAAACGTTTAAAATTACCACACATCCTATTTAAAAATATTTAGTTTCTCTCACCTACAAACGAGCCAAAAACCTAAACTTATGTTTTGAAATAGCCTTTCTTACCTATGAATATTTTCAAATAACAATAACGTTAAAGTGTCGGAGATACCTTTCATTTTTGGTTACATAACATCTTAATACAATCATGTTAACGTAGACATTTCATTAGTTACGTCTATCCAAAAAATTCTTCTCGTCATTTTTTACCTTATTGAAGCCTTCAAAATAATGTACCATGCATTTCAAAAGTAGATATCAATTTTAAATGATTATAGCTTAGTTAAGTTCGGTCTAATCAAAAAAATAGAAATAAAGAGTTACCTCTATACAAGGACATTCGGAATTTAATAATCAGCTGTTTTTTTTATTCAAGCCAAAAATAGCTTGGTAAAATCTTTTGTACCGATAAAGAACACTTTCATCTAAATAACTGTTTAAACACTTGTCGTATATCGTTCATTACCAACTCCTCTGAAGATGCTGAAGAAGGATTACATGATTTGAAGGTTAGAGTTTGATTAGATTACTCCATCAACTTTATCATTTATCCTCATTTTTTTTAAGAAGAAGTTCAGGCGTGATGGGGAACCTCCACAAATTTATAATCAAGTCAAAACGTTTTAAACAGAACATTTTGGAAACCGTGTAATTGAAAGACAGTGTGCAGTGTCTTGACGTTCGATATCTCCTGACTTCAACCCAAATAGCTCTGGGAGAGTGTTCATCGCTTAACGCCAAAAACCATTAAAGAACTGAAACCATCAATTGTTCAAGAAGTAGCAGTCTCGATAATTTGTTTGATGCCTTGCACGCTGTGCAGGGAAAGTTGATGGTTGTCACATCAAAGGACGGCTAGATTAATCACTTAGGTTACATGTTTAATAGAGCATGGTTATCTTACACTATGACTTAAAGTATCAAATCCCGCTTTTTTTAATAGAGTAAAAGTGTTTAGTTACCGGAAAAAAAATTATCTGTAGTAAATTAAAATTGTCACTTACTTTTGAAAGGTCCTGTATTTCTTCACCTTTTACTCTATTTGAGTTTGTTGACTTACCACTTTTGTTACAAACTCTTTAGTCATAAATTAAAAACAAAGTTAAAAGGTGTGCATGTTTATATTCAATCACTCTCTATATAAATGTAACTTGTCCTTCACATGAAAAGAACACTTCGGAACAATTTACTATCAACCGATATTGTACAAGTCTATAGAAAATCCCAACTTGCTGAATGTAGAGGATTTGAAAATAGGGCAGGAGGAGGAAGGAGTGAAAGGGGCGTCCAATTTGTGCTTCGATTGAAAGGACAAGATTTTGATGAAAAACTGAAATCTTAAAAGCTTCATATCAGTGTTGGAATTATAGAAGTAAATTGCTCTGTCCCAGATTCCATACAGCTTGTGTTATGAGACAGAATCTTTCATATTTTGTAAAGAGTTTTTATAGCCGTAATGAAATATCTACACTGTAGCCTAGTAAACTGAAGAGTTATACATTTTGAAAGTTTAAATTTAATTAAAAATATTTACGTTTTTGTTTATAAACTATTTCTGAAATATAAGTAGTCTAAAGTTTTGTAATGATTCAAACAAAAACAAAAATCGATTTCGAGCTTTTACAGCTCTATAGATTAGTTTTAATTCTCCTGAGATCAAAACTATCAATATGACACATCGTTATAAAGATGAGTTATTGCTGATCCTTGATTTGATTATAATTCTAAATAAACCGGGCTAAAACATATATACATATTGCACAAACTTTCTCACTTACTCGTCCCCAAAAAGAAACCAACCATACACGTCACAAATATTTCACTTCAATTGGCATCAATCAATTTTAAAGAAAAAGAAAATTATGTAGCCTATTTAAATGAGGCCCAAATTTTCTACGACTCTGTAATAAACACGTCCAAGACATAAAACAAATTATAATAAGGTCCAGCTTTTAATAAAAGCAACATATTATATTTATTTTTGTTTTGTTTTTCCCATTTATTCCCGAACTGTAATCTATACTTAACTAAGGTTTATTTCTGTGAGTAGAACTCCTCCTATAGTTTTTAGCCGATTTTGACGTTTGAGATGATGTTGAACAGAGCTCAATCTGCAGTGGTTACAGCCCAAATTTTGAAAAGATGAAACATAATTGATGAAAATAGAAGGGATGAAATTTTTTTAAATTAACAGCATGCTAATTAAGGAATTTACAAACATCTGTAAATAAAAACATCTGGCTTTATTTTAAGATTTTTTTTTCCTATAAATAACGCCGTACGTTTTAAACTACACCAATCACATAATATCAGCTGTTAAAAAAATAGTTTAAAGCAAACAAAACAAAACTGATGATTGGTTGAAGAAGTGTTTTGATTATTTATTGGACAAATCGTGGTAAATATCAGTTAGTTTTGACTAACTCGTTTAATGTTTTAAAATGAGGTTCTTCTAAGTTTTTTAATAGATTCTCCAACGTTTATGGAACAATTTTTCATGTACATATAAATAGTGACAATGCTTCTAATTAAAGGGAACAGAAACTTATACTGTAGCTCCGTGTTTACCACCGCATCTACATGAGAATTATGCGTGGACTTAACAATGATTCATACAAACAACCATTAAGGATACCAGCAGAGGTTATACCATTTAAAATTGCATTATAGAATGAACGCTTCAAAGCAATTTACAACAGTGGTTAAAATAAAATTATGTATACATAAATATTAATTGATTTCGAGCTACAGGTGCATGGGTATTTTTTTATTTTTTACTTCGCACTAAAGTTTCGGGCATTAATCTTAACAGTTCATTTATTACCACAGTTTTTTTTAAAGAAATTAATTGTAATCTCATTACTAATTATTATGACCAGAAAGTAATCATTAATATTTACATAGGCCTATGCTATTATTATTGGCAGTCAAAAAGTAAATTTCCAAACCCTAAAGCAAATAAAAGTTGTACAAATTAATAAAATATATTAACTTATTCTGGAACTACAAACACACCTTTAATTGCTACATAATCGTAATATCGATTCAGATATTTATCATATCTTGCGTCTAGTTTTCAACTCCTCCATTGAAAAAAATTCGTTCAACTTCTGACAACCATTCTCTTGCACAATTTTCTGAAAATACGTATTTTATAACCCCCCCCCCCCCCTATGACGATTCATTTGTGTTTTACCGATAAATTACTAACCGTAATCTTGAAGAAACAGCGACATGTCCGTTTTACTTGGGTCCTTAGGGACTGCATTTGAACAAAATTTTATAAAAATCGTTGGAGCCCATTTTGAGAAAGTTTGTATTTAAAATGTTTTGTTATTCGAAAGTTTTTAGTTATGAAATCAAATGAAATATGTCCCTAGATATGACCAAAATATGCATTAAAAATTTTGTTTGAATTCGATCCACGTGTTTTGACTGTAGAGCAGTGCTCATACGACAGACAGACCATAATCCAAAACTAACTGTTTTGAACTTATGGGAACTCAAAAAGAAAATATTCGCAAAAAATCCATTTTTTTAACCCGTCTCATAACGTTATCTAAGATACTGCATACATGTCAAAAGGTAAAACTGTTTTACTTTAATACTTACTTCCTCCTAACCCCCCCCCCCCATGAATTTCTTATGTTGGTATGAAATTATCCCCCATTATAAATATATATTTTGTTTTATTGGAGACTTGATTTACTATTATTTCTTATTAACTTCCTTTACTCGCGACCTAAAATTGCTTTAAATTTAAATCGCGTTCGAGCTATAACAAGTTTTAATGACATTTCCTACGAAATACAACTGAATAAAAATGTCCTATTTTCAATATAGCACACTCTTTAGGTTTTTAATAAAAATTGAACGAAATCGTTAGAGCAGATTTTTTTAAAACTACTATCTGTAAATAATCTTTGTACTTTAATCTTGTTATTTGCAGATATTCTCGAACAGTCTTTTGAAAAATTGAAAACGATACCGATTATATTTTGGTTCTCAATTTTACAAAATTTTATCGAAATCGTAACACCCGAAGCTGAAAGGTATAATTGAAAACTTATAAAAACGGGTAAATAGTCTCCAACATATTGATTTTTCTATGCTTATAATTAATTACTTACAAACAGAATTAAGCGTGATGGACACTTATTTGATTAAAATCAAAATTTTTGACTGTTAACCTTAAAACAGTTTGCCGTAACCTATATCTTCCTTGTATAAATTTTCTAGTTGGGTTTGAAATTGTTAAAACATAACTTGTATGATTTTATAAAAATCAATGTCATCTATAGCCTAAAGGACTCTATAAAATTAAGAAGTTTTAAAATATATATTTAGGTTTATTAGTACGGTTTTAAATTGTTAAAGCCTAAAAAAACTACATAATTAATGATTGCTGTAACGAATTAGGTTTTAGTAACGACACAGATGTATTACGAAATTATTCAGTTTTTATATTGATTACATATGCTTTTCTTCATAGAGCTTCAAATTATTTAAAATTGTAGGCCTACCTAAAATTACAGTAGACTACATTAACTACAATGTCAAATTTGGTTTAAAAAAAACTCGGTAATGGTCTGAAATTACCAAGTTTTAAAATGTATATTCCTTTCTTAGAAAGGTTTCAAATTGTTAAAGCCTAACTAAAAACTACACAAAATATTTATTGTTTTCATTAACAACACAGCTATGTTATATGCATTATACATTTACAAATTTTATAATAGCCTACATATCTATTTTTTTTGCATACGGTTTCCATGCTAGGCCTACCGAAAACTAAAAAGGTTAATTATTGTAATAAAGGATTTTCATTTTTATAACAACAAAGCTATGTTATAAAATTACTAAGTTTCGAAATATATATTTTTAATCGACTTCCACATTATTTCAAGTTATAGGCATACCGAAAACTACAAAATTCTTTTTTGTCGTGAAGAATTTAGATTTTATTAAAAACATTCTTATGTTAGCCAATTACCAAGTTTTAAAATATATGTTGTTTTCAAATTTGGGTGTCAAATTGTTAAAACATAGGCCTACTTAAAAACTACATCATATTATGATTTCTGTAGAGAGTTTTATCATTGGTAACAATACAGCTGTGTTATACATTTACCAAGTTTTAAAATACAAAATTATTTTTTAAGAAACTAGCCATTCTAACCTCACTTTACGTTATAAGTTTGTAAGTTTGAAAAGTATATTTTCAACAAACTATAATCTAATATAGTAAAATCATTAAAAACTAGTCTATCTAACCTCACTTTACGTTTTTAAGCTTGGCAAATTTAAAAAAGCATATTTTCAACTATGTTATACAATAGTCTATTAGAAACTAGGCTACCAACAACGTTTTCAAGTTGGGTTTTTGGAATATTTCAAGTTACGACGAAAATTTTTAACAGCTTTTGTATAAAAATGCTGTTATTAAGTGGCAACTATAACCTATAAAATATTAATTATCAACGATTAGGAACTAATACACAATATCTCACCTGAAACATTTTATTGTCAAACACAAGAAGTTAAAAACTTTAAAAATACACCACTTTCACAAAACACAAGCTTAAAATTCTAAAATCATTCCTAGATTTGCAATAAGGTTGTGTAACTAATCACGCAATGCAGCCGGCATGTCTGTACTGGTCAAGATTGGCGGAAGCACTAGATATCATCGTAGTTATCAAATAAGGCATTGTCACTGCTTGTAAAACAACTAAAGAAGATTCACCTGGCTTTGCATCGTTTAATTTATTCTCAATACCAAAACATTTCTTTGTAACTTCAACTATTTCTTTAGCGAAGATTTATTTTTTATTTATTTTATGTTGACGATTGTTTTGGGCTTACTTATGATCACGTTTAAACCCATTTTTAAAAATATAAATTTTACTTACCCCCAAATACCAAGTTTAGAGAAAATCTTGTGGATGGTAAAACTCAATGTTAGTTATTATTTTGTGAAATTATCAGTTTTGAGATATATTAAGTAAAAAAAAAAAAAAAAAGAAAAAAAGATGTATACAATTACGTTTGCCTGTTGGATTGTGTAGTGCTCTACAGCCGAAACTAGTGATCCGATTTTTATCAAATTTAGAATGTGGGCATATTTTGAAGAGTTTAATTCACTTTTTTATCAATAAAAATTTGAGAATATAAATTTAAGACGATAAGAATTTATAAGACTAAAGAATATAAGACAAAAAAAGATTTTATAAAGGTGGTTGTAATGATTATAATCGTATTTTCATAAAGTAGAGATTTAAGGACCCCAATACAACGTATTGATTGCTACATCCCCTAAAATGTCGATCAAGAATTTGAAAAGAAGTTTGGTTTGATGATTTACAAACGCAATTTCATATGCATGTAACAAAAATTTTCTTCTTTTTATGGGAAAAGTTTTGACCCCTTTGTAGGTCATTTTTTAATATTTTACTTTATTCATAGTATACATTATTGTGCCCCCCCCCCTAACCTTGTTTTAAATTAAGATAGTTAAACACAGTTTGATTATAATTCTTCGTCATAAATGACTGCTGTGTGAGCTAACTTTCTACAATTTTGAATTTCTATTTTTTGTATGTAACTTCCAACTGGTGCGATATTATTACTCTTATTTGTCAACATTGGGATCGTACAAATTTTACAGAAATTTAAGCAATGTTACCAACAGCGGTAATCAAAATGTACCTTCAATATAGAAAAACACAAACATATGCCATTTAGATATTGATTGCCCCTCGTGTATAGTATAAATTTAATATAACAACCATTACCATAGAACAAAAATATTGAACTTCGAAGCATTTTTGTTATTTTTGTAGTTTAGAGGCAGTAAACTGTCGGTCATTCTATCGCCTTATAAAAATTGAAGCGTTAAAAGAAAAGATAAAAGAAAAGAGTCTAACCCAAGACTACACAAAACAAGTGTAGATCCAGCCGGGATTGTCAAGTCCGTACTCACTAATATGAGGCCCTGAGGGAAGCAGTCAAAACCCCGTTAGATAATTCCACACAGATTTATACCACCGTAAATGCTTTCTCTCAGTTACTTTGTAGATTGTGAGAATATAAAGTTAAACTGAAAGCTACACAATTTTACATGTAATATTTACATTTAATTATTGTGATTATAAACCCACGTTTGCAGAAACCTGTTCCGTGTACCCCCAGTATGTCTACCCCGAGGAAGGTGAATCATACAGTCTTGCGGTAATAGTGATATAGTGCTGTGGAATCTTTAGACAAGGTTTCACGTTGTTTAGTCACGTGTTTAATACTAAGCTCCTACGCAACTGGTCTTTGTCTCGTGTCATGCTTAACCTTCTGCAATATCTGATCTGTTACTGGAAGCTGTGGTATTTATTAATTGAGGCTAAACTATGCCGTTGTATTTATATGTGAACAGTATTAGAGAAAATAATGGAAAAAATACTTGGAAGACCGCGAATTGTTCAATAAGAAAGTGCATTTTTACGTTTTTATGTTTTTATTTTTTATTTTTTAATTGTAGACTAATAATATTTATAAACTGTGGAAAAACATTGCACAAACTTTTTTACTCACCCAATCTGAAAACTACTAAAAACAAACTAAAACTATTCGTAAAAATTCGTTTCTGTATTTTGCAAAAGTATTGAAGACATATATTTAAATAAACCATCGAATAACAAGTCTTCACCGAAAGTGGGTTTTAAATAAAATCGAGCTTTCAATAACCACGGGCAAGGTTCATTTTCCTTTTGTTTTACCTGTTATTCTTTAACCGAAAAATTTGTTGTTTACTTGCGATTTTGCATACGTATTTGGATCATTATTCTTCACAATTCACTAAAATATGAACGAAATCGGTGGAGCCGTTTTTATGAATTTACATATTTTAATACCCCCATTGATGATTCTGTTGTTTTTACCGATAAATTACTAACCGACTTCTTAAAGAAACAGCGATCTGTCCGATTTATTTGGCTCCTTAGGGGCTACACTTAAACAAATTTTTTTTTCAAAATCGTTTTAACCAAATTGGAGAAAATCTTAATTTTAATTTGGTCGTCATTCGAAAAATGTTTAGTTGTGAAATAAAATGAAATAAGTCTTTAGATATGACCAAAATATGAATTTAAATTTTGTTTAAATTCTATCCACGTGTTTGGACTGTTGAACACTGCACATACAACAGACAGATATTATTCCAAAACTAATTGTTTTTAATTTATCTAAACTCAAAAAGAAAATTTCCATAAAAACTCAAACGATTTTTTTAACAGGTCACATAACTTTATGGTACTGCAAACATGTCGAAAGGTGAAACTGTTATTTACTTTAATGCTGACTTCCCCCCACCCTGAATTTCTTATGCTGGTATCAAATTATCTCCCTTTATAAAATTGTATGAATTGCTTTAAGATGAAATCGTGTTTAAATTAAATCAAGTTTTTTAATGAAATTTTCTACCAAGTAGGCTACTGCTGAATAAAAATACCCTATTTTCGATTTTGCACGCTCATAGTTAATGACCTCGATTCAATAATAAAACAGTTATGTGTGTGTTAGAACTACACGACTTTGTTGGCAGAAATGGACAGTTATTTTTATAAAATTCGATGTCTTTCAAGCGGCAGTTTAAATTGTACAGACATACAAACGTGTGAAATTATAAAGGTCCTTGGTTTTACCTACCTACCTAATAAAGTTAAATCAATGAAGATCCAATCCATCTTTTAATGACTATGAATTATTTGTCTTGCATCTCACAAAAACTGTTTTTAAAACTCATACTCTACGCATTCTCATTGTATGGATAAATTAAGTTGTATTTATCATACAAAAATTATAATATATGATTTCGCCATGCAATTTTATTTCAAATGCAGTTTTTTTCAGATTTATAGGTCACGTTTTGTTTACATTATATCTGACATTTTATACTTGGTTTAGCGCCAACATATTATTTTTTCTTGAAATAAACCTATATATCACAACTTCTAGTTTTATTTGATCCCCCCACAAATAATATTTCAATAAATAATTTAACGCAATAGTTTTCCCCTTTAATTACCCTAAGGTCATTTTATTTGCTACAGCTAAATTTTTGCCTAAATGTGAGTTAATGCAAAGTAAAACTGAATAACTGACATAATACAAATAAAAATTTCTTAGTAATTCCCCACTAAACTAACACTTCTTTTTTCATCAGGCGTAAAATACCACCCAATAATAATGAAATATAACGAATTTTATATACTTATGAGTGTTGCAATCAATTATCAAAAAAAGTATTTATGTAAAATATCGTCTAAGATTGTTTTTTCTGCCATAAATTTGTCATAAGTATAAATGGTATTTGATTAAAATGAAGTTCGTAATTGTTGGCTTTAGGGTTCATTTTGATTTTACCAAATATTCCTAAACCATCTTTCTTGTAATTCTAAATTAGTTCAATGATTTGAGTCATTAATTTCGACGTTTAACTAAAGTTTGATCGTAATTGGTAAACCTATTTTGAGAGAGAACGTCTTTTATAGCTTCGTTATAGATGTTCACCATTTCTATTTCTTCCTTCAAGTTGATTTATTATAAATGATGTTGTAAACTTGTGAAGTTAATACTCGTAGGTAATTATTATTACAAATCTAAGTACCGTTTAGTCTGTACAACTACAAACATTAAAACCTAGACAGACAAACAAAAACTTAATAATGATTTATTAATGCGTTATGGAATATGGGGCTGCGACTCAAAAAATTACGAACATATTTCATAGTTCATTAATTTCTTCAGATTGAAATTTACAGCTGTATTTTACAAAACGTGAGTGATGTAGAACTGTCGTATACTGGAATACTTAAAAGATACAAGCTGTGGATACTAATTATCTACAAAAATGAAATTTGTTTTCTAGATGTTCTAAACAAAACTAGGAAAATGAGCTATATTAAAATCTACATTAAACAGGACAAAAGAATGATTTATTTTTAAAATATTCCGAAAATATGCGTAGCTTTTATCCACAAATTGAAGAACTTCCATCCACAAATAAGCTAAAAGTTAATAATATCATGGCTACTGTACACTTGAAAAAATCACTATCATTAAGGATTAATAAAAGTTTTAAAGGTTTATGAGTGATTTGCTCGTTGAAACCTAACCTATCATAACCAGGACTGCCTTATTTTAAAAATCGACCTCAACTTCACCTATCGTGGACTTCGTTGGTTGGTACTCCAATTGATTTATACAGGGTGTCTCCGTAATGCGGGTAGACATGTGTCTGGAAACGCCGCTTTTACCAGTTATTTTATATATCTATAACGGCTTAACCGATTAAGTTGAAACTTTGTACGATGGTCATAATGTAAAGAGCTAGTTTGAGCGAGCATTAAAAAGAGTTTAAATGAAAATAACTTAAATGAATTATTTTCATTAAAAATATTTAAATGACCGCCATTTTGAAACGGTTAATTTGAATAAGTTGATGATTTTTTCGAACTAGATCTTTACATTTCTGAGTAGCGTGCAAAATTTCAACTTGATCTGTAAAGTCATTCAAGAGATATAAATTATTTTGTAAAACAAAACAAAGAAAAAATAGCGGATAGCTGGTTAATGAAAAATTTAAAAAATGTGAAAAGTTTTTAATGTTTTGGTCTACAAAAATTGAATGGGATAAATATTTCTAAAACAGTTAATTTGTTTTTCATTATTCCTTGTATGCATTCTCATTCGCATCATTTTATTAAATATTTTGGATCGTACAAAAACTGTTTTGAATAACCGCCATTTTAAAACAATAAACCAATTTCTTTAAAACCCTGTATATAAATCAGTCACCCTGATTACAATTAGCTTTATTCCAAAAAAAAATAAATATTAAATTTGGTGGCAGCGTTTGGTAGTAGATACATACTAAACATAAAAATGAAATGTCAAACAATCTAACTACAAGACCACGCTTAGCTCGCTCAACTAACCATATGATATTATTATTCATTAATTACCATTATAATTTAATTATAACAGTAGCAAACACTTTTTTCTTGGCAAGCCTTCACTTGACATTTAGCGGTACCATTTACGCCTCTCGTTAGCATATTACTTACGCTTTAATGTAATTCATTATTCTAATTAGATATTTTAAATCGGTGTTTCTGATGTTTATATTACACCTTACTCTATGTTACTACTTTATAGATAATTATTCTTGTAGAAATAAAATGAAATTTTCAGGAGATATGGTTTCTTTGATATCTTATAGTTGATCATTTCAATTGACTAAGAAGGATAGACTGGAGAGGTTAAAGGACACTATTTCCAGATTGTCCTCAATCGCTCACTGAATATGACAATCTTTAGAGATCCTACCTGAATATACAAATTTGTTCATGTAACCTTGGGCTAGATCCCTCTCTTTTTTCTGTTATATCGGGTTTCTCTTGATCAACTCTTGTTCTTTTCGACACTATTAAAGTAATCTAGTGGGTTTTTATTTTATCTTCTATTCATCCTGTGTTATAAGGCGACATTGACTTAGAGGTTTCTTGCTTTTAAATAAGATTAAAACGGATGGAGCAGAGATTCTAAAGCACACGATTTCTAGGAGGATTACATCTCAAAAAACTTATTGTTTGAATTAAGAGGCTGCAACAATTTGTCGTTTGTATAAAACTAGAGTAAGAACTCATATGTGGCTGCATTGAAAATGTTTATATCTTAGTAAAAGGGTACAATATAACCATTTGCACTTTTTATAAACGTTATCATTATCTACGAGAGGTTGTTATTGATGTAAGTTTTTATTACCATATATGAATGAAAACAGTTGTGTTTTAAATAGCAAAATTTGAATCCCTAGTTGCTAGATTAACACCAACTAGTATTAGACTTTATGTGTAGTCTTGGGTAAGATAGTTTTCTTTCATCTTCCCCATCAAGTCTCTATTGACTTTTGTTCTTTTTTGATCCTGACGCTATTAGAGAATTCGAGGGGAAGGAGGTCTATATTTAATACTCTTTTCTTCTTCTTTTATAAATAAGGGAATAATCACCGAGGCCTTTTGTTTAAGGAAAACATTATTTAAAGCTAATATTAAAAAAAAAATATATAAATTATAATTTCTTATTAGTTTACATTTAAAATTTATTTTCCAAAATTTTAACAAAACATTTCAAATATTTAAAATTTATATTTTAACATTTTGGTAATTTTAAATAATTAAGATAATTTGATAATATCTATGACATATCACGAAGGTTTTGAGGTTTGTGTTTCATTTATCCCAGTTTACAATGATTCTCCCTTGATCCCAAATGATTTTCCCTTATCTAGAATACATTTTCTTCAGCACATAGCTAGTTATATAATACTAGATTTTTTGTACAATATACATTTTATTTATTTCGCTATTTACATAAAAAGAAAAATTCCATTTTTTATAATCTTACACAAAAAAAAACACACATACAAACAAGCAACAAAATGAAAGAACTAAACATTATGAAAAACCATACAACTAATAAGTGCAATAAATATTAGCGAGACCTTGAAGCAAAGCGTGTTTTAGGATTTTCATCATTTAAATAAAATATAATATTTTTTGAAATTTATTGATTCTAAGAGCTTCTGTGTTTTTCAAGATAATATATCACTGGAAATAAAAAGACATCTTTTCATAAATAAATAATATACAATCTTTTCTGGAAAATTCCTCCCTCTTGTAAATTTTACAAAGAAAAAAAAATATATATATATATATATATAACTATTTGTTCAATAGATAAAACCAAAAAAAAATAACCATATACTTGGGATTTTTCAAAGAGCTTATCTTTGCCTGTAAGCCAAAATATAAATAATCACTTCTTTTTACGTTCACCGTTTGCATTCACCAATCTAACCCTACATTCCCAATTACACCCAAACCTCAAATTACAAATGCTCATATAATTATCATCTACACCCCCCCACACACACACACAATTACCTATAATCAAATTAACCACATAAGCATCTTTTAAGGGATTTCACACCAATTCTTAAATGTTTATCCACTCAATGTAGTCAATTCTGTTTGGGATATTGTCTAATTTATTTCTAAGACTATATGGTTTTTTTCATTCCCAAGTTACTTGAGGACAAAAGAACAAATTTGTTACTCTAAAGACGTGAAAGAATCCTTCAGTGAATGAATCCTTAAATTCACAAATAGAGGCCCAGAGCTCTTAACTCTTCATTTCTTTGCCATTACTCTTTCAAGATAATTCTGCGCAAGTATTATTGGATTTATTGTTAGAAGTATACGCTCCTCCCCAGCATAACTTAGTCAAAATTAAACCAGAGCTATTGTTTGGTAACTTTTAAAGGACAAACATTACGTGCATGTACATTTTCCTGATATTTATCTGTAGTTTATATTCCAGCTTCTTAACATGACCTCCGCATGGCAATTAATATCCTAACACAATGACATTATTGCTCCAATGCTCATCACTTATTCTGGATGATACAACCACAATTTTCTACATTTTTACAACCTATCTGATGATAAAAAATGTCATTTTAAAATTTAATATTTATCTGATTTCTAAAGTTAATTATTTTAAACCTTTAAACACATGTGGGTAGTTGTAATATCTACAAACGTGAGTCTACTATTCTCAGGAACCCCAGAGCATATCCTCCAAATTTAACTTGAAAACTATTAGTTAAAAAAGAGTAACAACAATCTCTCAATTGAGAATTGATAGAGTTACAAATGAATGAAATATACCCTCTCTTGTGAATATTTCAAATATTTGTTTGACTTGTAAAATATTTTCGTAATTTATGAAAACCTGACATTAATTACATTTTAACACATTAGATTTAACCATTTCAAAAAAGGTAAAGTCCATTTTGAGACACCTTTTTTGAAAAGATGTTTTTTTTAACTTGACCTTAAGCACTAAGCAATTTTGGTCTCTAAGGATTACGTTTATTATTGTTATTACTTACCAGATTGATCTTGATCATCAAATTTTATTCAAAGAAGATGATTCGACTCTTTGATGTGCATCATCAGAACCTATAAACAATTAAAACACTTTTAACTACATATGTAATAATTTTCAAACTACTAAAAACACTAAACTTAATAACAGACATTTTATATTTGAAATTCAATAATTTAATTTATGTCATAGTAATAGAAGCACTGTTCACTTTTCCAACTGTTGACTTGATACGTTTGTTTATTGGTGTTTACTTGTTACGCAGTTACTGCTAAACGCGGCTACCAATCTTTATGAAATTTACCTCTTTGCAACTAGGCTAAACAATATATTATGTAGGACGTTTTTGAAATTGTATTTTCTATTTTAAAATTACGACAAACAAAAGAGTTATTTCCCGATTCCAAAGCATGGACTAGATTGCTTCGAAGCTTTAAATATAATAATATAGTATCTAGAACGAGTCATATCGAAAAATCGTTAAAAAAAAACTGACAACGCAAAACTGATTTCTAGAACTATCTCGTAAAACATTTTTACCTGAATGAAAAACAAAATACTTTTAAATTTATAACTTTTTTATTTTTTCATTTATATGCATTCAAATCATTTCAAAATTTTTTAGTGTTACAAAAGTATCAAATAAATTAGGCACATATCAGTTACATTTATTTTTCCTGATATGCCCCTAATATCATAGAACTTTTATATATACACACAATTGCATCAATGAATTAGACTTATATATACACAGTAGTCAGAATGTTTACGCTTCCAGCTAATTTAGTTTACAGTCACTGAGGTCCACGCTTTTTTAGAAGGAAGCAGGATTCGGGTGTTTATCTATGTTTACTAACACTACAATCAATGTGCAAGAAGCAAACCATCCATAAAGTATTTAAATTGTATTATTCTCCCTGTTGTGATGTGTTTATAGTAGATGTAGTATTATGTACTGTACAACATGGTTTTTTATTACTGTTGAGTCACAACGGGTGCTAGACTGTAACCACATTGGGTTTACAAGAACGGTTTATTGAACGTAATAAAACATCCAACATGGTAGATTTGTTCACAAAATCATTAGTTATAAAAAACACAAAAAGGCTATATATTCTCACAAAAAATACTATAAAACAACAATCTTCTATATAAAAAATTAGATGATTAGATAGCAGACAGGTTTTTTATCATGCACACGAGTGTGTAAACGTGAACAAGTTGTCTTTCCATTGATCCATTTAAATAGCACTTAACAACTATAAAAAATAATTACTGGTAATAAAATAACAGTTATTTACTGTCAGCTGTAAAACAATCTTATGACAGCTGTAAATTATAATCTCTTTTTCCTCTACCGTTGATAAGAAATTATAAATGAAGTCCTTCATAAACCGGAAGTTATAAACTATTTACTGTATATGAAACTATGAATATGATAAAATGTAGGACAGTTACTGCAGTTGACGCATTGTGGGTTGGAATGATCCAAATAAAGACGTGATAGGCGAAGCAATACGCAACTAATCATAATATTTATATTTTTTGTTCATATTATTGACATATTATACTAAATTAAAGAAACAAGCTTTTTAATTGTAAAACATATTAGTATGAATGTACATCATGCAGTTGTCTACAATATTACTACTTTCTTAGTGATGGTATGAACCTTTTGTTCATCATAGTCTTATTATAAAAAAATTAAAAAAAGAAGGAAAAAACATAAGACAGAGTCCCTTAAACACTCTACTAAAACAGCGTCACAATCGAAGAAAAATAAAAGTTGACAAAGATAGGATAGATGAAAAGGAGGATCTATCCTAAGACTACATAAAAAAGGTGTAGAACCAGCTAGTTTACCTCGGGATTTCCACGCCCGTATTCACCGAGGTCAGTCACTGAGGGTAGTAAAGAGTGTACATCAAAATGTAGGGTAAAGAATAGAGATTAGCAATCAAAAAACTAATCAATTTGAAGGAACAAAGTTAAATATTAATGGCAAAAATATATCTGCTGGTTGTACTTGTTACAGTTTTTATTTATTTTATTGTCCCATATATATATATATATATATATATATATATATATATATATATATATATAATATAAAATATGCGTTGTGTTCATTGTGGATATATTCGTTTTGGGCTCACTAAAATACATAAACTATTAAAGTTTAAAAGTGATTCAGCTCAAGATTAGTTTTCGCTTTTTAGATATTATTCCTTACCGGCTTTTATATTACCTTCTTTATTTTGCTTACGATTATATTTACGTTTCACGAAAAATGTAAACCCAATTGGTAGAGCCGATTTTGAGAAATGACGTCATTCTAATAGCCTTTTTACCTGTAACTCACGAGCAAGCATTTTTGGAGCAACCGTGACCAATACTTTTACCCTTACAGCAAAATTTTATCAAAATAGTTATACCCGATTATGAGAAAATTTGAATATCTTATGTTTTATGTGTAATATCTTGCAGTTACTACGTACAAAATTTAGTCTAATAATAAAAAAAAATTAAAACAAATCCTGAGATATGGTCTAAATATTCTCACAGATCAAATTTCATTAAAATCTATCAACACGTTTTGGCTTTGTAGAACTCCACACATAACACACAGACTTTACAAAAACTTATATATCACTAAAAAACGCGACATATTTATTGACCTATCACAAACTTTTACACTACGTATATAGAAAAAAGTCAAAATACCTTAGAGCAAGATAATTACTATGTTTGGAGTTTTTCAAATACTGTCACTAAGAATCAATACAATTTCATGGAAGGGAGTACGACAGAGAATGGTTTAATTAGTTACATAATGAGTGGTTCGGGAAGGGGTTTGCTTGTTGTTTAAAGGCAAAAATCGCTAGGTTGAAAAAAAAAAAAAGGGAAGAAAATAACATCAAATAAAATCCCCTAGCATCGGGGTTGCTACGCCCACTTACTCACTACAGTCGAGCTCTGAATCCACGAAGCTGTAGAATGTTAGCGGTTATTTTTCTATAACTTGAAAACTTTTGATACAGCTCAACATGACGTTTTGCTTTATGTGTTTTCGGATTGTGGAGTTCCTCATTAATGGTTTTCCAGCTATCTCACTAAAAGGACATAGTATATATTACAGTTGGCACTGTTATTAGTAATAGGGGGGAGGGGTACCTAAATATGGGACCACAAGACACAGTTTTGGAACCAATTTTATTCATTATATTCATTGTGACTTTTCTAATGGCTATTTTAATAAAGAATGTTTGATGTTCTATTAATAACTTTTTAGTAATAACATTTTATAATGAAATGTGTGTTGTATTATTTCTCATTTTTGTAAGAGTTTTTAATCTCTTTTTAGGTTTCTTTTGATTTGTTACAAGGATGTAATAATTTATAATGTATTCGTGAGAAATACACACCCACCAACACGCACACTCACATATAATATCAAACCAATCAAAGCAAATAAATATTCTCTTAAAGGAAAACGTATTAGCTTAATAAAACATATGCTGTTAGATTTAATATATTAATGACTGTTAATCAACATATGATGGTAGCCTCAATATTGTATCTGTTTGTCTCCGAGGTACTTCATTTTCCTTCTCCTAGGTTAAGGATATTTGGATAATGTGTTTTTTGATTACAAATATTTGTTTTACACATGTAAAATGAATTGTTTTACGATTGAAACAAACTATTTTTACATTTATAAAACATGTAATCTCCATTTTACCACTGTAGAAAATTTAAAGAGATGTGTTTTAAATTTTATATTGTAAGTTATTAAGAGATTGATGCCATTCTCAAGTTTGTAATAAAAAAAAAAATAAAAAAAAAAAAAAAAAAAAAAAAAAAAAAAAAAAAAAAAAAAAAACACTTAAGAAAGACGGCATATTCGTTGAAAATCTTTTTAATAATAATTTATGTTTAGTAGTTACATAATATATTGTTGTTTTGTTGGAAAATATAGTGCAGTCATTATTCATGATGTATGTGTGCGCACGTGTGCGTAAACATGAGGTTGCACATGTATGTGGGCGTGAGCATACACATTTGTGTGAGCCTGTATTAATAAATGTGTGTATGTAACGTGGACATGCGCGTTTTTTTGAAGTAGCAATTATTTTCTGTTTTTCTGTCAAATTTTTATCTAATCTGTTAAAAAATTGACTTTTTTTTTATGGTTTAGGCAAAAGAGTTCATAAAAAAAATAATAATAACAATAATGATAATATTGAAATATAGTGTTTTTCCAATTCATTCCAAATAAGATTTTGAAATATATTTTTCAAAAATAAGGAAGAATCATTTGTCTCAATCAAAATTGTTAGCCACTTTGTTTTGACACATTATTTGATGATTTATTTTACTTTAGCAACACATTTTTGTTTTTGTTTTAAAAATCTGAACACACATATATAAGTGTGCACAAAATCTACAGATTTTATACCCAACAAAATAGAAAAATATTCAACTTATTTAGGTAAATTGGTGATGATGATTTCTTGCACAACAAATTAATCTACATTTATGTAGACTATACGACTGGTAGATAAAGCTCTCGCCTTGAATAAAAGAGGTTTCGCGTTTGATCCTCGTGAATACTTTTAAAAAAATTACGACCCACTATCGTGGGGAGCTACGATTAATTGCGAATCTTGGTAATGAAAACTCAAATTAGGGCTACGAAAACTCCCCGTGCTAACCACACATCACTAAATAAAAAGCTGTCAAACAATCCCAAGCCCACAACAGGATATGTATTTTAATAAATTATACGATAGAAAATTTGTTGACAACAATTCTAAACCAAATAAGCAAAATTAACAATTAATAAGATAGTTATATATAGTGGCAACTATGATAACACCATCTATATAATCTCAGACAGTAGACCATCACTTCTCGCTTTGGTAAAACACAATTATACTTCTAGTATAGTGTGGGACTAACATATCGCCCTGAAAACCCTGGCAAAAACCAAAAAAAAATCTGTTGTTGGTCCCAGGGTCCTCAGAGTATTGAATTGAATGAAGAGGCAAACATGTGTGCCAAAAAGAAACTAAATTCACCTCCAATGGCCCAGAACCTGCCTGTGGAGTACAGTACGACCGTTTAACTGTGCGCGCAGGCTGGTGGTTGGGTTGAAAGGCGAGAGGGGGTGCGGGGGCTCTTTTCTAAAAACATAGGTTTTTCAGTCGAAACCTTCGATGCCGGTAATAGATTTATAGACCCTCACTTTCACCGTCCATCTGCTGGGCTACCTGACCCATTTTGTTTTGTTACATCTTAACCCTAGATTACTACTCTTAGTTCATTGTTACGTGATCACTATTCATTCATAAATTTTACTACATTCTGTTTTTATTTTTATTATTATTTTTTAAACTTTACTTTACTGTTGACTATTTTTTATATTAAATCCTTTATTGGTAAGGAGCTTAAAACACTGAAAAGTAATAATGAGGATGAAGCGAGAAACTTCCTTACGCCAAAGAAACGCCCAGGACGATCAAAAACATGTTTAGACGATTTTGAAAAATGTGTAATTAGACGTACAATTTATAATTTCCATTTGCAAAAGAACTCTCTTCCAACTGTAAATTTATTATTGAACGAACTGAAAGAAAGCATCAATTTTAAGGGTGGAAAAACAAGTTTACGTAATATCTTGAATGACATGGGTTTCAAGTGGAGGAAAACGAAGAATAATAGAAAATTGTTGGCTGAGAAATCCGATATCCGTGAAAAACGGATTACTTATTTAAGAACTATTAAACGTTACAGGGAGCAATATAGACCGATTATATTTTTCGATGAAACATATGTTCTGTCGACTCATATCAAATCACAATCTTGGTCAGACGATTCGAACCAAGGAGTTCGATCACCAGTATCAAAGGGGAACCCGACTGATATAATCATCCACGCTGGCGGAGAGAAAGGATTTGTCTCCAATGCGTTGACAACGTGGAAAGCAACAAGTCACATATTATTCACTGCAAGGAATGTGATTCTCAGTGAAGACATGACTCTAATTTTGGCATTTTTGGCATTCTACCTAATGAACTTATTGTAAATCATTTTTCTATTTTTATATAAATTAAACACTTATAAATGATGTATTTTATAAATATCCGATTAATTTTTCCAATAAAATAATATTTATATTTTTTTCGATTTTTTTCCAAGAATTATTATTTTTTTAAAACGTACTTGTAGTGGTATTAAAAGACATATATTTACAGTTAAAATATGTAGGAGTTTATTGTTAAATATTTTTAAAAACACTTAAAAACAATAAAGGACTTAATATAAAAAAATAGTCAACACTAAAGTAAAGTTTTTAAAAAAACAATAAAAATAAAAACAGAAAGTAGTAAAATTTATGAATGAATAGTGATCACGTAACAATGAACTAAGAGTAGTAATCTAGGGTTAATTCTTGACTAACGTGTTACGTTTTAATTTAGGTTGTTGTAGCCACACCTGAATATTTCTTATTTAAATGTATGTTTATTTTAATTGTTAAAAACAAAGTATATTAACATAACTTACATTTATTTACAAATTCATTTAATTCTTGAATAACGTATGTCGTTTTAATTTAGGTTGTTGTCACACATACAATTTTTTTTGATAGTACATATCCATTTCAATATTTTAT
The DNA here is from genome assembly GCA_963513935.1 of Aphrophora alni. Classification (NCBI taxonomy): domain Eukaryota; kingdom Metazoa; phylum Arthropoda; class Insecta; order Hemiptera; family Aphrophoridae; genus Aphrophora; species Aphrophora alni. The sequence continues at coordinate 86,194,057 of OY740774.1, read as the reverse complement.
AATTATAATTTGTATTTATATTTATCATAATGAAAGACATGCTAATATGATTTGGTACATTTAATATTTCATAATACTGTAAAACATAGTCTGATACATATTTACATTGCCTTTATAAACATCCCTTTTAGTATGGCATAATAACACAGCACAAAATTAGTGTCGGGTCGGGCGGAAAGGAGCAAACAATGCCCATGGGCTCTCCATCAGTATGTTTTCTGCCAAGATAGTAGCGAAGGGTTCGCGCGCACAGATAGACGGCTTTACTATACCTTCTACCTTAGCAGATAGGCGTGTCTCTAAATGGGTTTTGCAGGAACATAAGAATTTTTGGATGAGAAGGAATGGCAATGTTTAACAGGATTCTCAAAGGACCGTTAAGACTCCATACAGAGGAGGCTTGTAGAGTGAACAGGGCTGATTTGCGGAAGTGACTGGATTCCTTACTAGTCACTGGATTTTCCATAGCCATCTACACAAACCTGGGTCACACACCAGATCTTTGTGTAGGATTTTAATGCAGTTGTGGAAACGGCTCAACACGTAGTTTTTGACTGATAAGTTCTGGAGAGGTAACGATTTGAATCCGTAAACACTCTACGAAGTTTTGACAGATAGGGAAACAAGACAACAACATTTGAAGCATTTCATAGTTTTCCAAAAAACCATAGAGTGGTTTAATAAAAAAGGTCCTTTGAACGAGGGTACAGAATAAGCTATATACCTGATAGGCAAATCCACGACAGTGAATCCTGGCCCTTCTATCAATAAAAAAACTACATCTTCAATATCGTATATGTTATAACTCTATAATAATACATTTCGCGCTACTAGGCAGTTCATGTAACAAAGCACCTTTTAATGTCATCACAAAGAGACGCTTTTATTAAGCAATAGCGTTGATACTATTCAACGGTTGGATTACTTCTAAATTTATTATTTACAGATATTTATACAATTTTATTTTCTAAACAAATCGTTTATTTTTTAAATTTAGGATGATATTCACATCCTACAGGAACGAATCGCCACTGATGTACCATTTCATCTATTTAGCTGTACATGAACAAGACTATTTAATTTGTAACTTGTTTAATGGAAAAAACAAACAAACTCTTATAGACAATGCGTCTGCATAAAAACGTTGTATTGTATAATATAAAACATAAAAACCGCTAGTTGTTAATAATGTAGGCAATGGTGGAATACATACATTTTATCCCGGATACGGATGCCAAGAAATGCGATCACGTTCCAAAACACAAGATACACCCCTCCCCTCCCTCCAAGCTTTTGTACAATTTATACATTTATTTTGTTTTGTTACATTTAACAGAATGTATTATGTAAATGTAATACCGTCTCTTGAGGCTGTTGTGAGCTTTTATATACGTTAGTTGATTGTTTTGTTTAGTGACCAGATAATTTAACTATTCTGAACTGGTTAGAAGTATAGTTTGTTTAATATTTAGTTGGCAATAAACGAAACGTACTTGTGTAAATCGAATTGTAACTTTTAGTGCTATTGGTTATAATGAGGTAACGGTGTAAAAAGATTGCACGAAATTTCCTACTCAACCAACACCCTAAACTAATCAAACAAGAAAATTTGATTTTTGTATTGTCAGTGGAAAATTTAAATGTCATGGACGCCATCTTGGGAAAATATTTAAATTAAGACGTAAACTTCATTTATAAATACGTCTTCAGTGTCAGCTGTAGACAAAATAGAGTTTTTTTATTACTGTTGTAATGATTTTTGTATTTTGTTATTTTGTCCTGAAGAGTATATTTTTTGTCTTGAATCTTTGCACACAGGTTTGGTCCAAACACTTCACCAAAATTGAACGAAATCGGTTTAGCCTATTTTGAGAAATTAAGTATTTTAAAACAAGTTTATTTTATTTTTACAGATAAACTCATAAACCAGATTTATTGGAACGACAGAGGCCAATTTGGAATCTAAAAAGCTATACTTGAGTAAAATTTGTCCATCTATAGAGTCAGGTAGAGAACGGAAAACTACATCATCAATATCGTGTGTATTGTAACTCTATAATTAATCGATAAACCGTAGCGAGGACGCCTTTCGATGTGCTTTTTTAACATATTCTTTGACATTGATTTGCATCGTATTTTAATGTTTACTAAAATGTAGGTTATATTCTTTATAAAAGAATCTCCACTGTGGTTCTTCGATCACAGAAATTTAGATAAAAGATAATTTAATCAAAAGAGTTATTCCTCTTTTGAAATGAAAAAAATATAAATATACGATGTTATGTTGTATGAACGAGTATGTGTAAATTATAGGTTAATGAAGATCCAATCCATCTTTTAATGACTTGAATTTGTTTCACATCTCACAAAACTTTTAAAACTCATACTCTACGCATTCTCAATGTATGGATAAATTAAGTTGTATTCGTCATACAGAAAGTATAATATATGATTTCGCCATGCAATTTAATTTCAAATCCATTTTTTTTAAATATTTATAAGTCACGCCGTGTTTAAATTAGAGGGGTGGGGTATGTTAGCTATCTCTTTAGTTTAGTGCCAACATATTATTTTTTCGTCAAATAAACATACATTTCAGAATAACTTCTAGTTTTATTTAATAACCCACAAATAATATTCTAATTAAAAATGTAATGCAATCTTTTTTCCCTTTAATTACCAGAAGGTCATTTTATTTATTACCGCTATATTTTTTCCCTACTTTGGGTTAATACTAACAGTATAAATGTAAAGTTTGAAATATACAGGATGTATCGTCTTGTCCTTGTAGCTACTTATAGACAGGCGGGCATACAATCTTTACTTTTGTGAGTAACTGTCATACAGACAAAGAAGAGAAAATTCCTCTTTTCTGAAAATCTGGTGAAACGATTTTGATCAAATTATATTCAAATGTATCCTCTATGGACGCAAACAAAAATTATTGGTCGCAATCTCTCCAAAAATGTTCGTTAATTTATTATTGGTAAAATATTAATTACAATATTCATATAAAGGGATCATTTTTACTTTTTGATTGACAACTGTCGAAGTGAAATTCTTAATGAAGGTTTTCATTTGTTTTTTATTTGATTCTGGAAATGAGAAAGTGTTATTTTTAATATATCCTTTGACATTTATTTGCTTCGTATTTTAATGTTTACTAAAAAGTATGTCATATTCTTTATAAAAGAATCTCCACTGTGATTCTGCGATCACAGAAATAAAAAAATAAAAAATATTTAAAAGAGTTAGTCTTGATTTAAAAAGAAAAAATACACAATATACGGTGTAAAGTTGTATGAACGAGGATGTGTAAATTGTGGGTTAGGTTTTTTTACATATTCATGCAAACGCCGAAAAGTTTTCAATATTAAATAAAATTCACTTACTGAAAGTATTATTTTCTAATACCACATTAATACCAATATTAAACTAAAAATATGAGAACAATTCGTATTTTTGTAATGTCAATTCTTTTATATTATTCTCTTATTCGTGTAACATTATACTTATTTGATAAATCTAAGATGGAGGTGGTTCTGCAGAGCTTTTTATTATTATATTTTATTTAAACAAAGCTTGAATTGTATTATTTTTTGATAAACCTACCATAGCAAACAACCAAATACTGTAGATATAAAGATTTTAGTCTGATTACAAAAACAGAGAAACCAAAACTGAATTCTTTTGACTTGTATTTGTTTTGTGTATAATAACATTTCTTTGAACTATACTTTCATAGACTGTGTTTGGAGTTATCTCAGTTTGAGTTCATTTATTATAAAAGGAATTCCGTAACATTTCGTTTCTTTTCTTTTTGTTGAGAGTGAAAAAGCAGAGTGGATAGGTTGTTACATTACGCAAATAGTAGAACACATCTGTAGAACTTTTTTTAATGTAACTTGGATTCAAATTAAACTGGTATTCTTTTACCTAATAAATATAAAATAAACAGTTGAAAATAATGGCGAAAACATTTTTATGCATAAATGCAAATTTTTAAATATGACTATTAAATCAAACAAAACTTGAAAGCCATGACTAAAAGTTTTATTTTAATCAAATACGACTTAACTTGAGGACTTATTCATGGTATAAGCGAAGCAAGATTCGACCCTTTATTTATAGATATAAATATATTTTGTTAAATATCATCATTGGTTTTTTCACAACTACCAAAATCTCTTTATTGGCGATAGTTTCCGTTATTTTTATTTGGTTTTGAGTAGCCTATTGTCTGTAAGAAAGTTTGTGCAACGATTTTAGTAATAACTATTATTTTTAATCGTAGAACACTTCTTGACCATTTTGTATCGATTGTATACCAATTTTCGACGGCAACATTACCTTTAGCTCTAGCCTACTCTCTAAGTTTTTGATAATGTACTACTTTGGCCCAAGGCCGTATTTAGGTCTAACATGCTCACATTTACGTGGTCTACTCGTTACACCATACGTTACCCTACTTTGAAGAGATTAATTCTTTAATGCATTACGTAATTAACTAATTATTAATGATTATACAATGTCTTGAGTGTGGCTTATTCTCAATCTCGTCTCGATTATAAAAAACAAACAAATAACGCGTCCGATTTGTAGATTGGGCCTCCAGAAAACCCCTGAACATTATTCCCCAACCATGTTAATTTTTAAATTTAATATTAAAACCGAAAATTAAAATAAGACAGCACTTCACAACACGCCTTGTTACCTGAACAGTCCGAATACGTCTTTGGGGTTAAACTAGCGTGATTTGCTCAAGATAGCTATAGAGCGGTCAAATGTCCAATGCTGTTATTTTCAAATAGAACGCTGTTTAAGTAGGTTCCACTTTAACTACCGGTTCAGATCTCAGTGATACTATCACATTTTTTTAATTCAGATTTTCGAGCTTTTTAAAAGTACCTGGTTTGTATGTTGCACGACGTTTAAATAAAAATATATTCTAAAATACATTAAGTATTGAAAAAATATTTATATTTACTACCGATTGTTCAGATTAACAAAATAATCCAATGACTTATAAATTTGAGCAATCGTGTATTACGGATTAAGCAACAACTAAAAGTTTACTCTAGGAACTAGTGAATAGTACATTTACTTGATAGCCTATAGTTTCCATAGATTGAAACGCCATCACTTCGACTCCTATTCTGTGTTATTATAAACTCCTAATATTTATAATTATTAGAAGAGAATTGCACCATTTTATTTCTCGTAAAAATATATATTGAAAAATGTTACGCTTTTTCTAAGAATGACATATTTAGCTAATATGTTTTGGAATTTCTGGTGTGATTTAACGATGTTAAAATTAATAAAAAAATGAGAGCTTTAAAATTACAGAAATTACTTAAATTTTTTAAAAGCATGTAGACATTTATACAGATAACTTGCTTATCTTAAAGCAAAACAAATCAAGTTTGAGTCGAGTAGTGATGAGATACTAAATGAAGTCACTGGAAGCGCTACCATCACTTCTGTCAACTTACTGAATGTAATAGCTGTGTTTTTGGTTTCACGAATTGCACGACTAGAAGGTAATACATTTTTCGTACTTAGTGATACTCAAAGTAAGATTACTACTCTTAGTACCAAAATTAGGTCGAGACTGGTTGTTCTGTACGAAGGAACAAATCACCAAATCACCCGCGACTTTTGATGCTGTGGAACAAATCCGTTTGCTCGTACCTGAAGCAACGAACTCGTCTTGTGTCTCGTGAGATTAACAAACACAATTATTTGACGCGTACTATTTCAACATATCTTGAAGTAATACGAGCTTACGATGTTACAACAAATTACTTATGTAGAAAACTCGTTCATGAAAAATCCTGTGCAAAAGTAATTGACCTTATTAGACAAAGTAATTTTAAGCATGAGTTAACATTTCACATCAGAGGCAAGGTGCCATGTATCTGGGGATATAATCGAAAATTTTCTCAATCCAAAAACGAAGATGACCAAGTTGGACTCCTTCACTGCCAGCAAGACGGAACACCTTGCTTACGCACAGAAGTCTGGGAATTCCTCGATAAGCTAGGTCGGTGGATTCGACATACATGGTACACCAAACTTAAGTCCTCTAATTTTTTCTTGGGTTTTATTAAACATCAACTGCATTATATACCTTTACCTGTCACCTAAAGCGGAAAATCTATTTCACTCCGCAGCTATGACACTTGATATACTACCTCAAGTTTGGAAATAAATTGACAAGTGGCATGTTTGCATTGTTAAATTCGATAGCCACATAGAAACAAAATGATTTTTCAATGAGAACCCTGTTTATATATATATATATATATATATATATATATATATATATATATATATATATATAAGACACCTCAATCGATTATTTAAGTTAGATGAATAAATGTCTACTTGTTTTTTAAAGTTGTAAGGTCCTTTTGGAAACAACATTTTATTAATTATCTTGAAACTAAATTCTACGGTTTATAAATGTGTTGTCAATAGAAAATTGTGATAAGGTAATTTCACTCCTCTAAACTGATCCAAAATGGTGGATAATTACTCCGAGGAGTAGGACCGTTGGACAGTTTATGGTCTCAAATTTTAACATTTACATAAATGAGATGATAAATTAATCTCTTAAGAGTTCGTAAACATAGAATAATATTGTTTGACACATGTTTTATATCTCAAATCTATTGAACGTGTATAAATAAAAGGTTGAACTTTTCAACAGACTTTTTACCATCCACGAAATATTCTAAATATTCTCAGACCACTAGTTGTCTTTTCATCAGACGGCCAGTCCAACCGCGATTCTTAATTAATCCAAAACTAATTAAAGGCGCACAAAAGAGCTACTTATTTTCAAAGGAAACCTTTCTTGAATTCTCTAAACATTAATTATAATTTTACTCAATGGGAAGGCCGCTTTAAATATTTCTTTCTAAAAGATTTTTCTTTAGAAAATCTGAGGATTGTAGGCTACTTTAAAACTTGAGTTCAGTGAGCGTTGAATTGATGATTTTATGTTCTGATATTTTAACTACTTTGAAAAGAAACCGACTGAAAATCCTTGTACAGAATAATCTCTTAATATACAATAAGAGTGCAGTTTATGAACCAATACAAACTAATGAAAATATACTGATTTTGAAATACAATCTTCAATGAGCATTTTGATGTAATTCAAAATATTAATTTTAATTCACTTAACTACAATTACAAGCATAATAATCGTAACAAATATTATTTACTTTAATTGAATACCCTGATGTACATTTCGATAAAAGGGTTGTCATCATCAGGAGGTTCTAATATTAAATTAGAACTATCATAAATATCTAAACTAATAGAAATGGTGACATATTACTCCTGCCCTCCACAGTGGCCTCCTTTTCCATAAAAAGTAATCCACAATCTCTATTCCATAAACACGTTTTTAAAATTCTTTTTGACAAAATTGGACGGCAAAATATCCATTATTATTCCGTTAGTTGTAACTCGTTTTTTTTTTTTTTTTTTTTTTTTTTTGAACGAATACCTTAAATAAGTGAACAAATGTACTAATATCATTAAAAATAACTAAATTAAAAAAGTGTGCTGATAGTTTAATATTTTTAATATTAAAAAAAAAAGTTTTTCAATATCCTAAATTTTAATAGATAACAACATTCCTCGAATACTTTTCAACGACAACCAATACATATTTTATCTTATCAATATGATACAAATAACATTGATTCAATATTGTTCTTAATCAATAAATCATCACCACAACAGCCCATTCTGGAACTTTGTCGTTTAGACAGATTTCATTGGGTATTGTATGGTCTGCACGTTAAGTTCCTATTTTCGTAATTCTAGCTTTCATCATGATTCGCTACGGATAGTATCTCCCCACATGTACCTCACGATGCAGCGGTTAACACCGTAACTTTTTTAGGTCCTTACGGAAATCACGAACCTCTTGTACACAAGGTGAGACTTATAACCAATAAATCGAACGGAGGTTTTAACATTCTTCGCGTGAAAATTGAATCCAAAGTGGCGGTCGAGTGTAGACAACCTTCAGTGGTGTAGGCCTACTTTAGTTAATTACATACTTGAAGATTACTTTTTGTATAAAATTACCAAAGTAAAGTAAACAACAATAACAAGAACAAAAAACGAGAGGAACTAAAAGATACATCCTTAAACTTGTATTTGTTTAGCACACAATAACATTTCTTTGGATTATACAAATTATACGTTAATGGACTTATGGAATTATTTGTTTGTTTTTTTGAGTTCGTTTATTAAAAAGGAATTCTGTAGCATCGGATTTGTTTTATTTCCTTTTATTGAGAGTGAAAAAGCAGAGAGTATACATATATTTACATGGATGGGCTATTACATTAAGCAAATAGAACCACCCTTCTGTAGAGCTTTGGTCAATGCAACGTGGATTTAAATGAACTACTGTATGAATATACAAAACTTTTTACATTGCGGAAACTTTCTTGGGAATAGTGCAAAATATTTTTAATATAACCTATTCAATAAAACTAAACATTACCTTTTTTTATCACAAATAATTTTTAGTGTCGTTAAACGAAGTTCGTTTTACCATCAAATGTTGGGTTGAAACTGACCAATTTTAAGAAAATTTACGCCCTCATGTAGATCGATTCTCTTATCGTGAGTGAAATTGGTATATCATAAACTATAAATCTGGTAAAAAATATTAAATGAGACAACACTGTTATTTTTTCATATAGCTTTAAAAAAACGTTTTTCAAACTTTTAAAATGGGCGGCATTTTTCAATATGGTTTCCATCTTTTGAATTTTTTATTAGGATCGGTATTGTTATGGTGTTTCGGATTCTGTACAACTTTTTTTTTTATTCCATAATGTCAGAGGCTATTTATTTCCTTACTTAGCTAACACTAAATTCAATCAAGTTTTATTTGTTGCACAAATTATGTTTTATTTGTAGTCCTACATTACTACTTAGAGATCCTAAAATATGTCTACTTACTTTGTTATTTTAATTCAACAATGGAAGTATAGGAAAACACCTCCTGAAAATATCGGAATATGGATGTAATTTTTTAGATTTTGTAAAACAGAAGTTAAATGTATAGTAACAACGGTCTCATTTAAAGTTTCCATTAGGTTAATAGTTTACTATATACAAAACAAACTGTAAAAAAAATCACTCTATATATTAAACAATATATTCAATTTAAATTGAAAACTTTTTGAAAGTTATTCCTTTGCAGATAATCTCTATTTCTTTTTCGAATATTTTTCCCGCTGGTTTGGGAAATTAATCTACACATTTAACCAAAATTCCAATGAAATCCTTAGACCCTTTTTGAGACATTTCGTCTAATATAAGAGCTCTATGATTGATTGTTTTTGTCTTTACTGATAAGTTGTGTATGTGTACTGGAAACAAATTTATCAAAATTGTTTGAGCCGAATTTTAAACAAAATGGAATTTTGTATTTTTTCTCATGACATTCCAAAACTTTCAGATATCCAAAAAATTAAACAAGAGGTCTCGAGATCCAACCCCTACGGATAACACCTAATGGGATACGTCCAACAACTAAATTTTATTAAATAATTAAAAAAGTCTATTTTTGTGATTTAGAGATGCTTGTTTCAGTTACAGGGTAATCCTCACATCTTGCATGAAAGAACGTCCATTGTAAGAAATAAAACAAACAATATTTGAAAATAAAATTAACCTTCAATAAACAACATTTTTCATAGTTTCAACCCTGCTCATGATAGAGGTTTATCCCTAATTAAACTCAACAAATGGAGGTATTGAAGCAACTAAACCTTCGTTATGATTGGTATTTAACCACATCTATAAGCTCAGCTCCAATCATAACCCTTGTGGTATAACTCTTAATAACAAAGTTATTTGTTTGTGCTTTGATGTGTTTATCCAGCTCTGTGTGATTTGTATTAATAATGTTGCTTTGCAACTGTACTTTAAAATTTAATTAATCCAAACTACAATTGAAGTTTCCAAAACAAATTTTTAAGTTATATGAAAAAGAAACAATGATACCCAATTTAAAGTTTTTAATCAACCTATTCATCTACAATATACTAATATTGCCGATAAAAGTATGACGATGTATAGGTAGCTCCTAAACAGAATGGTTTTAGAAGATTAATGTCGTGTATTATTAGTGACGATTCGTTGCTTTTAAAGAACAACACGTGTAGACCACTGTGTATGAGTACTGGACGGGTCGAAATAAAAGGAATGGACTGAACATGGAATCCAAGAAGGCAGACCAAAATAACCTGCCGATGAGAAAATACCCAACAGTGTTTTACTCAGTAAGGACAGCCTCAATGGAATGTCTCCAAGAGAACTTTACACGTTGATAAAGAGTAAACAGTTGAATTATTTAAAAGATTGAATTCTAACGAATTCAGGTTAATGTTTGTCTGATTTTTTAAGATCATAGCTGTGGGGGGGGGAGCTTTTCAGCGGTCCTGGATACGTTGTGTTTAGTGAGAATCAATCCTCATCCGTAATGGATAACAAAGAGTCAGCAAAGAAACTCACAGACATAACTCACGATTCTGTGGTATAACTAAATCGTTGGCTACGTCATCAACACACCCTCCAAAGAGCACTAGAGGATGTCGTGGAGTATCTCGGGTCTATGCCTATGCAAACTCTCACTTCTTGCTCTCTCAAAGTAAATTGAATCTGAAGTAAAGTGCCTTTCGTTAGGTTAGACAGGGACAATATATAGAAGAAAGGGGTAGTTATAGAACTCTGACATCATCGAAAACGGATCCACGCGTAGAGCGTATTAACTAACGAACCTACAAGAAGAAACTGCAAAGCACTTGATCTTTGAATGCGAATACCTTGTTTCAAAAAGGACGGTAACTCTTGGATATTTGCCTAAATGATAGACAATTCCTCAAGACGGCATTGTCAGGAACAATCTGAAGTTCATGAAATTTACAGTCCTTATGTACAATCCTCAATAGTAAACTAAAAGGGCACCTATTTCTATTTTTAAGCAATCCCAAGGAAAGTTAACTGGATTTAAAGTTTTTTCATGTAATCTTAGGTTCATGAAATTTCTCTCTTTCATCTTTCCTAACAAACCTCTTGTGTCCAACTCTTATTCCTTTCCTGCCGTGACGCTATTAAAGCATTTGAAGGGTAACGTTATTTTTTATACAATTTTCTTCCATTTTTTCTATATAAAGCGATGATGTCTGAAAAGTTTTTAGTTTTTAAAGAACAAGGGAAAATATATTTGGGAACGAAATACTTTCTTGTGGTTATCGTGCGCTATAGGATTAACCACTTAGTGTAAATTTAAAAAAAAAAAAAAAGAATGGTACAGTCGAAAGAAAAATTAGACACCAATAAAATACATTATATAATAATATTTCTAAATATTATACTGGTCATATAATAATAATTAGCAGCAATATTTACAATTAACTTTCCATTACCTGTGTTTTAGTTAATCTTATTATTCTGTATTAGTAAATCCCATTTACCTGTTGATATTTAAACGAAGTGTTATTGTACAAGTGGTCAAAATATGTAACTAATATTGACCAAAGCGCATTTGTAACTCAAGGAGCGCAGCGAGTGGATGCCCCTTCACATGCGTACAGCATCGAGGCCCGTTAGGGCCAATACATTAAAACGAGAAAAACGAGTGGAGACGTTTTAATATGTCATCTACGAGGCACTTAAGGCCTAGCCGGCGTTACATTACAATTACGAGGTTCAGAAAACCTGTGTAACAACTATTAACAAACTTACACTATAGGGCCATATTCTACAAATACAATCTAACATTTCCTAATAATCCCAAGAAAACAAATATATATTTAAAGAGTCAGGTTGTGTAACATTATATAATGTAAGTACCGTTGATGGCGCACATTGACTTCTTTATATGAGAATTCCAATGTTGCATGCTAAAATTGACACTTATTCTATAGAATTTCGTAAAACCCCATCCAGATGTTTACAATTCTCTGCGTACATTGATTGACCAGAGTGTCAGTCTTACAATGATCCAGCAACTATAAAAACACATTTCCTATGAAGTTATGCTAATAAACCAGTGACCTTTCACTCCTTGAATTATCGATATATTTGCCGAAGATAATTTCGATTTGTCCATTCTTATAGAAACCATTATTTAAATTACAACATAAATTTAATACATCCATTATAATGCAGTAAGTTTACAGCTTTCAGAAAGTTATTGATTTTAAACTGACGGCATTAATGTTCTTATTTGCAATTATTTTTAACTGAGTAATAATACGTTTATTGCTGAAAATAAAGTTTTGATTTTATGAACAGGAGACCTCGATCCTGGACGTTTTAATGAATCATTCTTATAAACCCAATATGGGTACTGTCTACAGTCTGTATGAAGTAACCTGTCTCCTGACCCTTCGACTACCTGGGACAGGCCCGGGCCATTCACGTCGCCCGCAGTTGTTTACCTAATTAGTCGCCTATAAGCTTCCCCACTAGCTTAAGTAACTTTTTTACCTAAATCATAATTTCCGAAATGTTATCAAATATTTGAAAAGTACATAAAAAAATAAGATCAACGATACTAAACAAGGGCAAATTTGATAAAAACTAACAATATAGAGGTAATAAGAAATATAGCACGCTTATCAATTTCTTATTACCTCTATATTGTTAGTTTTTATCAAATTTGCCCTTGTTTAGTATCGTTGATCTTATTTTTTTATGTACTTTTCAAATATTTGATAACATTTCGGAAATTATGATTTAGGTAAAAAAGTTACTTAAGCTAGTGGGGAAGCTTATAGGCGACTAATTAGGTAAACAACTGCGGGCGACGTGAATGGCCCGGGCCTGTCCCAGGTAGTCGAAGGGTCAGGAGACAGGTTACTTCATACAGACTGTAGCATGTCACGTGACAGCAACATTTGTAGACCGAGAATAAACAATTAATATTACCCCGCCTACTGTACACTAGAACAAAACACAACTCCAAAGAGAAAGTATAAAAGATAAATTTAAAAATTTCAAAAAATTGTTTTTTTCCAACATAACCTTAGGTGTTGGAGACCACTATCAAGAAAATATATTTAAGTTGTTTGTTCATAATTCAACGATCCTTTGTCTTAAAGAAAAATAAAAGCTCATTTTATTTGTAGCTTAAAGAAGAAAGTGTTTTGTCTCAAAAACATTTTTTTGGAAAATTAATGGTTTTCGTGACATTCAACATTAAACATTTTAAACGGCCGCCATTTTGAGTCGCAATTGTTTGCCCACGTGTAAAACGTTACATACAAATGCATATGCCAAATGTGAACTACTTCAAAACTTATATTTTTTTTTGTAAAATACAAAATGGTGCATTGTTTGAAAATGAATTTTCGGACACATGTTCGAAGACACGTTTATTTTCTGTAAGGAATCCCTAAATAATGTAAAAATCTCCCTATACTTGTCAAAGTATTTCAGAAACACCCTGTGTGTATTTATTTTTGAATGATTTATATTCTAGCATATTATTATTAGGTACTATATAATATAAACCCAAAGTAAATTCCTTGTTTTAGTATTAAATTAAGTTCATGTAACAAGTATTTTTACATTTGTAGCAAAATGAAAAATACTGAAAATTTTGTTTAAACAATTACAGAAATATGTAAAGCACTTAAATTTGTATTCCAAAGAACTTTACTCCCCATTGTTAATTACTTACAAATCGTCATCTTCAAGTACGGCACTTAATCATGACCACAATTAATAAAGCTTTCAAATAACCCTTCCCCTCCCCTACAAGACTGAAAGCAATCTTCCCAAGACTTATTTAATCTCTCAATTTTCAGCTTAAGTTACACCTAATTCAAAAGTGGGTTTCTTTGAAACATCCAACGTAGAGTTTCTTTACTGTTAATTTCTGGATTCTTTTCACATTTGTCGAGTCCTGTACAATTTCAATCGTTTCCTTTGGGAACATGTATCCTTTGAAGTTTTTGATTTTACAAAGACAAGTTTCCTTAGAAATGTTACATAGCGTTTTGCGTCTACTTTTTAATGGAAAAAAACACTATCTTTAGACTTTTTCTAATTTTTTTAGATGACTGTTGAAATATAATTTTCTTCAAAACGAATTCTTAAACCGCGCAGGATGTCTGACATAACAAACTAATACGTAGGGAAACAAAAAGGATCGTCAATATCTCCGTGAAATTAAAACCAAATATTTATTATTTAAACCGTCACATTCTTAAAAAGACAAAGGCCTGAAATATTACACTTAAGTTTTGTTGAAATGTTCACAAAATTTCGATAATATATAACAAAGATCAACCAATGTTTATAAATATTTTATCAACTGTAACCTCTAACCAACCAAATAAAACGTACAGAGAGCCATCAGAACAGCAATGCTTGTTCAGAAGTTATCGAAAAAAGTGAAATTAATCCATAGACGCCGTTTTCAAAAGCCAAACATCTAAAAAAAAATTGTCAATAACATTTTGAGGACTTGTGAATGTTTAAAGCACAAATATTCTCAGGGGTCACTTTAATGAGTACGAGCTTGGTAATCCCGAAGTACCCTAGCTGGATCTACAACTTTTTCATGTAGTATTATCCCTCTCTTTCAACTATCCTATCAGACCTTTCTTAACCAATTCATGATCTTTTCTGACTCTGTTAGAGTATTCAAGGGCTAGAGGTCTCTGGATAATTTTTGCCTATTACCTACCCAAGGTCTTTTTGTTAGTACTATATTTTCCCTATATGTGGAACAATACAAATAATATAAATGCAAAGTTTGAGATATATAGGATTTATCGTCTTCTCTGTGTAGACTGGTTTCGACTTACAGACAGACAGACAAGCGCGTGAAATTATAAGGGTCGGTAGTTTTACTTACGGACCCTAATAAAGATAAATCAATAAAAATACAATCCATCTTTTAATGGCTATTGAATTGTTTCTCACATCTTACAAAAAACTATTTTTAAAACTTATACACTACACATTTCTCATTGTGTTGCTAAATTATAATGTATTCGTCATAAAAAAAAAAAAATAATAATAATTTATAATTTCTAGCTACAATTTTTTTAGATAACAGAATTACTTTTACTTTTATTCGACAACACACACATTATATTCCTTTAATCCAATTTTTCTACACGATTATTTTTTGCTACCCAATATTTTTTTTCAAATATGTGGAACAACTCAAAGACTATAAATGAAAAGTTTGAAAAATATAAGATTGATAGTTTTGTCTTTGTATACTGATTAAGACGTACAGAGAGACAGACAGACAGACAAGCGTGTTAATTTCTAAGGGTTCTTAGTTTTAGTTACAAACCTTAAAAAGAGGGATACAATAACTCATCAATTTGCAACATTATAGATAGATCGTTTTAGGGGGTAAAAAAAAAACAGTGCTACAGAAAGAAGCTAAGCGTAGAGAGAGAGAGAGAGAGAGAGAGAGAGAGAGAGAGAGAGAGAGAGAGAGAGAGAGAGAGAGAGAGAGAGAGAGAGAGAGAGAGAGAGAGAGAGAGAGAGAGAGAGAGAGAGAGAGAGAGAGAGAGAGAGAGAGAGAGAGAGAGAGAGAGAGAGAGAGAGAGAGAGGACTCTTTTCTTAACACGTTACAAAATATAAAACATTATACAGCAGACACTCAATATTAAAATGAATTATATTTATATATCAAATCGCACAAACTAAATTTTACAGAATACTGTATATATATGAAGTTGATTAAAAACAGAAAATTTATTGGTATATTTTATGAGCAAAGGTTGGTAGAACGATCTTAGTTGAACTTTTATTTCTGTCAGTAAAAGAGAGTAAAGTAGCCACACAGATATCTGGAAGAGTAGAAATATTCTGTGAGTTTTACGGTTGGACGAATAATAGCTTAATATTTGTTATTTGGTGACATTAACTACATAAAGTAGAAGCAAATATTTTATACTTTAATTACACTTTATGTCATCTTATGACCCCCTAAGACTTTTGGAATAAATTTATTCAGTATAAAGATGTAAGTATTATATTTGCTCAGTTTTACTATCGAAATAAATAATACATTTCATAACACACAAAAATATACTTACCATATTTAATGGAATTTTACAGAATAATCAGATTTATAAAATTCACTATCTTTGTTAGTTTAATGGTGTTTTGAAATATTCATCTTTAAAATAATTCTAATAATAGAAAAATCATTGATTTACTACGTATAGTAAATAATGAATAATACTTTATGTGAGATGGCTTAAACCACATCAAGACAATATACAATTTTCCTAAGTTGAGAATCTAATTTCCAGACATAAAATTACTCCACTTATTTATACACTTTGTCGGGAGACATTTAGTTCGTTTCTTTTTTTAAACATTGGTTTTTTTCCATTGTATGGAAATCTCCAAACTGCAAAATATTTTTTAACGTAATCCTCCATTCTAATGTTATGGTATTTTAAAATTATTTTTGTTTTAGTAATATTTTTAAATATGTTTTACAATATTGTTACAATACAATTAGTTTAAAATAGAGAAACTTTTACTATTAAGCGGAATCTGTATTTTTGTTATAAAACAATTTTAAAAATCAACCTAAAACTTCGTAAGGTCTTAAATACATTGATGTTTAATAGATGGAAATTGTAATGACAATTTAGGTTTTGAGGGGCCAACTTGCAATGGTTTTATATTTTTTAAACTCCTAACTGTACTTAAGTTGTTTTTTTTCGAATAATTTATACCACAGCTTATTTATAAAACTAAATTTACAAAATGTTAATTTTCAAACAAATTTTCACAGTTTTTATTCTGTTTGTTAAACAAAAACAAACACTTGTAAAATTCTATTTTCGGAATTAGGGTGTTTTTGAATCAAAAATGTTATCTCTTTTTCTCCTTGGAAAGACAGTTTTTCGCAAGAATTAAAATGTTGAATTTGAAATTGAGAGTTAAATTTCGTTTACAAACCAAGACAGTTGTGCATTCTCATTTGATATTAAAACAAATTTTGGAATTTTAATTAGAATTTGCGAATGTGATCATTCAAGACGATTAAATTATCCATATAAAACGGTATTTCATACAGATTTACTCAAATTGTAGCCAATTTTATCAAGACAACAAATCTTAACAAAACCTTGAATAACAAGTTACTCCATTTTCTGCTTTTACTGTTTTAGAGTTGCCTCAAGCGATTTTAACGTCACTCGATTTAAATAATATTAAAATGAAGTATAAAATAAACAATTCTAGATTCTTATGTTTCACATCTTTAATTCCATTATAGAAATTTATGACAAGTTAAATTTGTTTAAACACTCTAAAAAAATTCCTCATTTTGAAACTTCTACGACTATTATTGGATCCCAGCACTTTTCCATTCACTAAAAAATCTACCCCAGTCTCGCTATAAATTTCAATGTAAGAATATAAATCAGACACAAAATAATACGTTTTTAATGTGCAGCTCCCTTGCTCTGCAGCTTCCAATACCAAAACACATTGAGAGATCGTTATGCAGTCTGTCTGTCTGTCTAATGTGAAAGCGATACACTTCTCCTAGTCGTAAGAAAGTGTTTATAGTGTCTAAAGTCCAATATCAGTTAATGATGGATGTATTTATAAAGTGTAAAATAATTAGGTGTATTACAAGGTTTGTTCCAGTTTACTAAGATCGATTTATCTATATTTTCATTCATAATATATTCAATCAACTAATTCTTGACATTGTTGTGACTTTTTTTTTCAAATTTTTGAATAAGAAGTATTTTTTTAAACAAAAACAGTACACTTTTCTATTTAAGACAAGTTGTGACATTTTAATCTGTGCTCTAAAAGGCCTCCTGGTCGACGTCTGGGTACAATCTTGGTTATAGCAGCTAATTCTGTAATAACAAAAGTACTTGTTCAGCGGAAAATCACTGCCATCATAATCGGTAATCATCACTTCCGGAAGCTTCGGTTAAGATTTTTCTGCAATCCACTTAGATGACGCTAACATTGAAACAAATATGTACAAATTAACTTGGAGTAAAATAACAGATTTCAAGGAAAGCAGGATCCATGGTGTCCGAAAAATTAGGCGAAGTTAGGATATTTAGGAGGAGTACTCTAAACTTCGTTTGACGTGAAAATCTATGAGCCTTTAGTAACACCATACTCTGGGTGCTATCATCGTACTTACCTGCCTCCAATATACAATATCATCCCTTCAATTTAACACCAACTAGATGTTTTCTCGGACCTTGTAGGAAAAGTTAAAATGTATTGGATGTCTTATCTAGTAGGCTAAGTTTGTTTAAAACAGTTGCTACCCAGGTGTTATAAATCTCGTAATTCTGTATATCACCATATTATTGTCTTAAAGGTGTGCCACGGACGTGTCGGTAACTTGACTCAGAACTATGAGGATATAACAACTCATTTGAGGTGATTGTTCAGAATTACATTTTTGACGACAATAACTCCACTATTTGCCATCTTAGAGAAATAGTGTTGGTATCATTAAATGCTGAATTAAAATCGGCAATTTTTAACGTAATTCAGTGTGTTATCAGTTGACTGTTTAAAACTGTTTAAAATGGCCGTCATTTTGAGATTTTCTGTTTGATTTTTTAAAACTACAAAAGGGTATATGAGCAGAGTAGTCCTCTATATCAAATTTATTTTCCTATATTAATTTTGTTGCCGTTATCACACTTACGTACAGACGACTCCAAGAACGATGACGGACAGACGGCACGTCAATAATAACTTTTTTTGGATTCCTCATGCTATGAAACGTCGGTCAAAAAGAAATGTCAAAAATTTGTTTTCAATTACAAAATTACCCTGTACTTCGTATACTGGGTAAGTAAAAAGACTGTGTCGGACGGTCGTGCTTTCGTATTGATGTATATACTCCCCAAACTAAAGACGAATTTCCAG
Source organism: Aphrophora alni (assembly GCA_963513935.1). NCBI lineage: Eukaryota > Metazoa > Arthropoda > Insecta > Hemiptera > Aphrophoridae > Aphrophora > Aphrophora alni. Next base: position 86,175,096 of record OY740774.1, on the reverse strand, counting down.
CTGTTTTCACTAATCTCTTCCTATACAGTTCCAAACCTGATTAAAAAAAAAAAAAAAGAAAAAGAAAAAAAAAGAAGTTTTTAAACCACATACAAACAGTGATCTTTATTTAGTGGTATGGGTCAGTGCTTAATGCCTAATTTCCGTTTCAAAAAACTCTTTTTATTACCAAAGTCGAGAAATCAATCATTCCCTGTTACATAGAGTTGCTAAGATATTTTGACTACCGAACCATCGGTCACAAATATTTATACAATAAAAAAAAGATATATGACGATGAAATAAAATAAAACTATATAAAAACACGAGAGATATCTCCCCCTCAGTCCAGTATAGGAAAGAAATATCACGTTGGATGATATACATCCCTGTCGAAACCCGTGGTCCTCATCTACCCTTATTGGCAATAAATAATGTAAGGGCTATTTCCATATAAGGGGGTTGCGAGTCACCGTAAGATTTACAGTTTAAGGGAGAAGGAGAATAAATTTTTTAAACTTTTTTCTCTTCGTAAAAACAATGTGATTTTATTATTTCTTTACATAAAAGAAGTATGGATAATATATTGTATTCATAAAAAAATTAATTCACTATAAGGCATTTTTATGGTTCCTGAATATTTAATAATCCTTTTTTGTTTTCATGTCTTATCCGTCATTTTTCTGTACATACACGAAGCTACAGACTAAAAGATATAATGGTGCTCATTTGTGGTACGTAAGAATTTCATGGATTTAATTTTTAACTTATCTTAAGAATCAATGCAAAGGAGATTTTAGGACACATTTACCTGTTTGGGGGATGAACTATGGTGATGTCTGGTAAGAGCATTTGCCAATGAACGTACATTAAGTTAGAGAACTAGGCGGCAATAAATGTTCAGAGGAATATAATAATTCTTAGTTATTGTGGAATTATCAGACCTTGGTGAAGCCTTTCAACGGTCAACTATGTAGAATTGTGTTGGGTACTTTCTTATAGATGATTCGAGAAAACTGACAAACCTTAATCTTAACAAACTAACCTTGAGAATATCGGTTTGAATTACAGATCCATAACTGACCAAGAAAGGCCATGAAGGAAAGTTTCTATGGGTCATCATTGTATCAATCCGATCAAACAATTCTAGGTATGTAACCTCGTTGAGTAAGTTGCAACCAAAGAAAGGTCTCGAGCTTCATAACTGGACATAAAACATTCAAGAATCGTTTAAATATTCTGAGATTGAACCTTTGTAGTTGAAAATTTAGAATGTATGATGAAACGGCAGTACACATACATTCTAAATTTTATTTAATGATAACTTAGAGATCGTACCAACCAGATGTTTATTGTACTTCCAATAGGCCTAGCCAGACGTCCTATTCTCGTACCTTTGAGTATTTCAACAATTGTGGTAATATCGTTTTCATTCACCGGCTGCCGAAGAACCTCTGTTTTCTTTAACCCTAGTCACTCGTAGTTCATGATGACTTACTTTACAGATTCACTTGCTCGCCCACAAAATCGATAGTTTTGTCTGTAGAAGAGGCTTATTGTCGTTACGTCGTTAGGTGTTTCATAAATGGTTCATGTTCGGTTAAGAAAGCAACTGATTCAGTTGTTCTCATTTAAGTATGATCAAGAACTTCAAAAGAAAAGCTTTATGGGCCTTTGTATCATTCCAACCACAAACGTTCAAGTCAAATTTCCACACTTAGTAGGTGAAATCAATGGAAAGTTCTGAGCTTCGTGAATGGTTGTGAAGCATTCAGAAAACATCTGAGCACTTTAAGTCTAACCCAAGGAAGCTTAAAATGCAAACTACCCAACAACCACATGGAAAATGCAGAACACATATTCTTGAAATGTGAAGTCCTGGAGCTCAATAAATTCATGATTTTCGGACCAACAGGAGCTACTACAGAAGTTGGAAACCTAGTGAAACAGATTATAAGATTTACAAAGGGGACATATAACTAAGTCGCATCGACTAAGATAATTACACGAACACGAAAAGTCTTTTAGGCTATTGTGCTAAAGGGGTAATTCGCTTCCTATAAATTAAAAATAATAAAGAAAGTCTGATCAGGAACTTTGTTAGAACTAACCTAGATACTTTGATAGGGTGTTTGTACATTTCCTTCCAGGAGAGGTCTGCCCTCGATGTTGTCTATTGGCTGATTGTGTTTGCGGGAACGGTTGATACAACATATCAGTTCGTTTGCACTGAGGGAGTTTACACAAAGTGTGAAGCACTGTAACAAAAGTGACGGGTATCAAACAGAACGAATCTACAATAGGCAAAAATTACCTTACGAGACAGGTTATAAGACTGTCTGAAACTCTACTGACTAATGAAACTCTACTGACTAAAAAGAAGGAAGAATTTTATTTTAGACAGAGGTGGTAAATTGTAAAATCTGCTTCCAGCAATTAAAACAAAAATTCAAGAGATTAAGCCGATGATTTATTCAGAATCTATAGAACAAAAAATAAAAAACTTGAATTAAATTAAAACATAATTGGCTGATTTTTATGAAGTGGTGACGCATTCTAAGGCATGATCACCTCAGCGCAACGTGGGATCACCTTGTTTGCCGTTTTGGTTCCAAAAGGAACACGTTTGCTGCCGGGACTTTCCACGGTCCCAATATAATTTGTAACTTTAGGGCCACGCACGAAAGGCCTAGGAGTTTCTGCCAGTCGTCTCTAAGACGTAAAGAAAAATGGACGTACATGTAGCCCGTTAAAACACAATAAAATCCGGTTCTAGTAATTTGCTAGTCCTACTGTCTTATGGAAAACTTAACTATGCCTTTAAAAATAGGGTTCCAGTATGTATCAATAAATTTGATAAGTTAATAGTAAAGTCCCAAAGCTGGTTCTTTGGTGTGATTTTTAGGTTAGTAGAGTTAAATGAGCAACCTCATGGCAACCCAGTCCATAAACCACCTATTGTCGTAAAGTAATAATTATTGAAGTTTTCAAAACCCTGTGCTGTCAGTAATTGGAAAGTAAGATGCTAGCAAGATCACCTATTTTTTGTGGATTTGATAGTAGAAAGATTATGATCATAAGTTATTACTTATTATTACGAAATTGCATTTATCACCAACAAACTTTGAAAAGTGTTAAATCCGTATTTAAAACTGTATAATTAGTGTTCTCCGTTCTGTAATAACGTAAGTCGTTATACTTTTAGTATAAAATGATATTGTGATTATTTATTTGCAGTAATAGAAATATAAATACTTAGATTAAGTTAATTGCATTTAAGATCGTTAATGAGAGTGTATTATAGTAAATTGGTCGGTGATAGTTGTTTTATTGCTCGAGCTAAGCGAGGTCTGTTTTAATTCGTTCATTTTGCATTTTGTCTGTACGTTTGATTATTACATGATTACATTCAAATATTAAACTTCGTAAAGTAGGCTGATTATGTACAAGGTTTTATTTATTTTACTTTCTGTATTAAATTACATCACTCAAACAATACTAAACAATTAAGGTTTGAAAGAGTGCACTAAGAGTATAAATCGTACTGCAAAGTTTTAAATGTAATGGTGTGATCGAGGTAAAACGAGCAGTTGTTAAAGACTTCTCATGAACAATAAAATTTGAACAGTTTTCTAAAACCACCTTGAGGAGGTAATCTCCACTCACTTTTCCCATCTCGTTTTCTTGTTGTTTCAAGTCAAAAAGGTTCTCTGTCATAATCGCCTTAAATAAATCGAAAAAAAGAAAAGAACGCAAAGACCTTTAACTCTCTAATGCTTGAATAGTGTTAAGGTAGGAAGAGAACAAGAGATATCTGATAATAAATATGAAAGAGGGGGATCAAAACTAAAATAAATAAAGGGTAGATCCAGCTAGGCCCTCGGAATTTCCACGCGCGTATAGTGAGCGTTTAATTTCCCATTCATTCTATGTCTCATTATTCAACACAACTTCCCAAATGTAATGCTCCGCTAGTTTTACAATACAATCTTCCCGTGTAGTTCGTTTTCTACTTCTTCCTCAGCTTTGACATCCAACATTTGTTTCACATCTCTTCCATACTATATCGCTATCTATCCTCAATTCAACTTCGTAATGATGATTACCCTAGCTCCTCCTAGTAATTTATCAATCCTTATTTTGTGACTGTTTTCTTAATCTACTTCATTCGTATGACTAATATCCTTCTTACTTGTCTTCCAGATGTAGGCTTTATAATCCAAAGAAGCAATTTATATAGTTACGTTTTAGTTTTAGTTTTCTAATTTGTATATCCTCGTCAAACTTGTCGCTTTCAATGAGCGCTCCCAAACATTTACCAACATCAAAAACTGGAGAACCTGTACAACGTCCTAGATGTCGTAATGGAAAAAAAATATCACGTTTAAAATATTTGGTACACCTGGAAAGAATTGATAAAAAGAGAACAGTGAAGAAAGACTGAGCGGGAGGAGTAGAAGCAAAAAGAAGAAGAAGAGGCTAAGACAGGAACGACTTTAAACGACTAAATTTCATCTTAATTTTATTTTAGATGAAGACTTTCGAGTTTATAGAACCAATTTATATAGCTACATTTAAGTTTTATTTGTTACTTTCATTTTTTGCATTATTGTCTTATTTAATTGGTAATAGAAAGCATTTGACTTTATTTCTTTATATGGTATATTTTCGTCAAACTTGTCGTAGTTTTCTATAAGAGCTGGCAAATACTCATCTAAATCAAACGGAGCTGTACAACTACCTAGATTTCGGAAATATAAACAGTGCATCTATAAGATGATGGAGACATCTGGAAAGATTGTATAAAGAGAAAACCGTAAAGGAGGCATATAGGTGCAGAAAGAGGTGGAGTAATGATGTGTTTGAGGACGATAACCAGAAGGGAGAATGCAATCGTAGAAGAAGAGTGAAGGATATGAGAGTATGGGCGGTTGCAGTGAGGGAGGTCAGGGTTATTTAAAGACTGTAGCACAGTGAGATAAGGGTAGATATTGACTTGATCAAGACATTGATTCAAAAATTAATTACTGTTTTCCTGACCGGTGTCCGTTACAAACGTTACATTTAATTTCTTCAATTTATATAAATTAAAATCGTTGCTAATTGCATAGGGTTGAAAGAGGATCAAATATATTATTATATACGTAACAGTTACAATATATTGTCCCCTCTACGAACGTTATATAACGTGTATATTCATCGATGTAACTTAGAATAAAAATAAACAATAATCGGATCACTTACTGTTCCGACAAACGGGTCACTCGCCACTAAAACCAACAGTGGTGGGAATAAAAGTCAACTTTCAGATAATGCAGTTAGAATTCCAGGGTTAAACGGCGATTCCTATAGCATAATATTTACTACTCTGTGATCACAATGAATTATAAATCACAATCATAATACAAGAAGCAAGCCAACCATAAAATATTTAACTTTTATTATTTCCCCTTTGAGTGGTGTACAGTAGCAGTGGTATTATTTATAGTTATTTTTTAGTTTATGAATATTGTTGTGTCACGTAACTAGCTAGACATTGGATTTAGAACAATGAATAATATGTTAAAACCTTCAAAGAGCTAGGATCTTCTGATCATAAAAGTAAAAGTTTATTTCCAGCAATAACTGTTTAATTACTCAGTTTAAAATAATTGCAAATTAGAACTGATGATGTCAATTTATAATCAATAAGTTTGTGAAAGCTATAAAGATACTGTACTATAATAGATTTATGCTGTAATTTAAATAATAGATGCTGTTTTTATTATAATAGATAAATTCAAATTATCTTCGGCGAATGTATTGATAATTCAGGGAGAGAAAGGCCACTGGTTTATTAGCATAACTTCATAGGAAATATGCGTTTATAGTTGGCCGATCATTGTATATTCGGGTCAATCAATGTGCACAGATCATTTGAAGTATGTGGAAGAGGTTTTACAAAATTGATTATAATAAATGTTAAATTTAACATGCAACTTAGTGATACCCAAGTACGAATCTAGACTAGAAACTGGTATGATTAGATGATATGATAGGAATTTCTTTTGTTTTTTGTGTTTGTTTATTCATCTTAAGCTTCTTATTAATATACAGAGTGTTACAGATCACTGATGGCGAATTTTCGTTTGTTTACTACTTGAGTTAAGAACACGAAATAAACAAATTTATTTAAGCATGTCAACTAATCCAATTTTTAATTGCCTTAACTTATTTATCTGTCGCGATTTCGGTAAATTCGACCATCATCAGAAAATTATAAAAACTTAACACACAATACACAACACTAGCACAAACATAAGTTTCACTGCGTGTGGAGCTTGTTACGACAGTAATATGGTTCAAAATGATGTAGATACGCTCGACGACTTGCACGTCTGACCGCTCGGGCAAAACTTATGATATGAGCGAAAGCCTACTATCTCTTGAGGTTTGTACCTCATACAGCTGCTTCACATAACGAGATACCGAGTTTGCGATATACTAAAGGAAGATAAAGTGACTAGAATATTGGTTTGTGGCAAGATAGTTCCAAGCTTGGCAAGTAGATCCTCTTTCTCATTTCCGAAGATGCCGAAAGGACTAGTTATCCAATGGAACAATGTTTTAATGAAATGATTCTTCCCTGAAATCTACCAGTAATACTACTCTATGATGAGATAATTTGTGCTTCAATGTCTTAAGTTGTTCTACTCCTAGATGAATCTCTACAATTTCTCCATTAAAGTCACTGATATTAGATAATTTGCAAAAGAGAGTTCAAATACGTCGTAATAGCAACCGGCTTCAGTTCCGCCTGATCCGAGGATAAAGGAACCAAGCATATAAATATGCAACACCTCATCTTCAGGATCCAATTGCTGAATCATGTGAAGGGTAACATTCTCTAATTCAAAAAGTATGTCGTCGAAACAAGACGAAGATTATACTTTTGAAGGAATTGTTCAGTTCGTACCAAAGGACGTATCTGTGATTTTAGACGATATATAATTGGTCTGTAACGCTTCCAATGTCAATAATCATTGCTCCTAGCTCTCTCCCAAAACTTAAATGTCAATTTTTCTCTCTAGTATCTAAACGATCAACTATTAAAAATGAAAATTTACGAAATATGAAAAGATGGTTACCTTTTTATACCAACTTATCCCCTGTACGAAATGCCGTCAGAATCTCACTATAGAATTTGCCAATCCCGAGGAATATATCACGATCTAACCTTTTTATCGCGTAGGATTCTCTTTCAATCTTTCCTATCAATTCTCTCTTGACCAAACCTTGTCCTCTTCCAACCCTGACGCTATCCGTCTTCTTTATTTTATCTTTTTGTCTTTTTTATATGAGGCGATGATGACCGAGAAGTTTTCACCTTTAAACAAGAAAAAAAATCTCGTTTCATGAAAAATTTAGTTCGTACAGTTTATTTGTTCGATTATTACCTTCACTTATAATAGATATCCTGATTAAATAAAACTATTTCTCTACAATAATATGCAATAAACTGAAATTAATCTCTCTTAAGATAAACACCATTTCACAGATCTAGTTATTTTCTTCGCAAAGTATAATCATACTTCTCATTCCTTCATCTACAGATGCAATATAACACTTAATAACAGTTATTTGCACGAAATAACATATAAATGTTTACAGTTTAAGTTATACAAGAAAGTGTTTAACTGTTAGAGATTACAGTTTTAACCTCGACAGGGAAATAGTTACGATGTGACCTGATTATAGTATCCCCCAGGGGACGAGAAGGGGGGGGGATGAACTTGTACAATGTCCGTCTGACCTTGGGATTTATAGAACTAAATGTGTTTATATGTTGGATGGAATAACCTCATCTATAAGAAGAGTTGTTACTGGAGATCCTTGAATATGAACTGATTTAGTTTATTATGACGATAGGAAGGTTAGGTTAGGTTGCAAAACCTTGCACAAACTTTCTCACTCACCTAGCTACAAAACCAATTAAATCTCTTCGTTGCCAAAAATGTTTTTTTTAGAAAAATGTCAGTCAAATGCTGAAAATGAACTATGAAGACGTCTGAAAAAATATTATTATTTTAAATAAATTATAAACTTGTTTCACTTATTCACTAAAATAATCAGCGTAAATAATGACTCAGTTTTTTAACGACGACGAACAAAGTTCACTTTTTTTTTACCAATTATGCCTAAGCAGTAGTATTTTGGTTAATGACAATTTTGCACCATTAATCTTTACATTTCACTAAAATTTTAACAAAATCGTTGAAACCAATTTTGAAAAATTACGTTTTTTATCGCCCTATTTTTTGATTACTCACGAAACGACATTGTTTTCATGATGGTGACCATTACGTTTTGTGCGGCACCTGAAGTATTTACCCGAAACTAGTAAATGGATTTACATCGGTCATATCTATGAACCTTTACCTGCCATAAGAAGAAATCAAAACATTCGATTTTCCTTAAAGAGAGATTGTTTTTGTCATTAAACGATAAAAAAAATAAAAAATCTACGGTACTTAGTCTTACAAAAAGGGAAATACTCAGAAGAGAATTATGACACTCCCCTTCCCTCATGACTGCCTTAATATATTATTTGTGTGCCTAAATACTATATGGATAGTTGTAGATTAAGAATATTCCTGAATTACAATATATTTTGTTTTTTAATCCAATAATAATCCACAATATTTTCTTTAATTATTTTCATAGAAAACATTTCACGAAAAATGGTTCAATTTCCGAGTTTCTAAGGTTGACGAAAAACGTGATAAATAATTTAGATGTAAACAATACCTCGCCGACTGTAAACTAGAACAAAATACCACTCACTGAAAACAAATACATTTAAAAGTGAGCATTGCTTTCATTCACAGTGGTAGTAATTTATTGCATTTGTAAATAAAGGTGAAACACCTCTCGCTCATTATCTTCCTATATTAAAAAGAAGAGGAAAAAAGTATAAAATAAAGACCACAAGATATCGAAGGCTCTGATAGTGTCAGAGTTGAAGAGAACAAGAGATACTTCATAGGAAAGATTAAAGAGAGGGATCTAACACAATAATACATGAAAAAGTGTAAAGTCAGCTAGAGTAACTAGGGATTGCCACTGAAGTAAGCCTCCAAGGGACAGGGATAGTAAATACTTTACTTATCGATATATAAAATTCAGACGGCCTTTTTTGAAAAGTAAATTTGTGAGCCTTGTTGGCTGGTGACTCTTTGGAAGAGTAAACAATCCGACTACTGTTTATATTTACACTTTTAATTTATTGATACAAATTACACGAAATGTAGACCAAGTTTCAAAGGTAATCACAAAAATTTAACTATTGTAAAAATCGATAATTTATTTGGTATGTATTTATAAAAAACTTAATATCTTTTTGGTAACTTTTTGAGAAGACGCCATTAAAAAACTGAAAATGAATTTTCTTTTAAACATGTTACACAGATCGTTAACCTAGTTTGCAAATATCCATATTCCCAAATTTCACATTTGCTACACGAGTATAATTGTAACTACATAAGAAACGTAGACAATGTTAATTGATCAAGTTAAACAAGACTCGATTCACTAATATTTCAGAGTCTATTTATATTCTACTGAAGTGTTCCTACAGTCAGACAGGTATGTATAATAACTACTCAAATAAATGTATGTTAATTTATTTCCTAAAGGAAATGCAACAAAACCTCACCGTCAGTTCTGACAGTTATATACAGTAACATAATTAACCGGTTAATTATTCTCAGTTTGACATATATAGAGGTAAAATCTGTCATAAATGATATGCTACTTGTTTGACAACTCTATTGAAGCCATGTTGTATAGCAACTTACTAATTAATACTGTCATTGATACTTACCTTGATATTCGATTCCTTGTTTCATATATCATGGGATCATATTTTACTAATTAGCGATATTAATAAACAATATAGTATCATATAATGTGCAAATCGCTTCAAATAGAGGTACACACACACACACACTAAGAAATATTGAATATTCCCTTCCAGACGGTAGTCTATTATATAATTTTCCATTTGAGACCAAAGGCATTTTTTACCTGATACTTTTTACTACATTTTATAATATATAAATACTTATTCGCCATCTTGAAACTGGATATTAAAAAATGTTACATGGTCATTTGACATATGATTAAACACTGCTTTCCACTAATTTAATGGTACAATCGGTTTTTTAAACTCTCTCAACATATAGGTAGTATACAGAAAGTTATAGGAAGGATTAAAAACTTATCTCGAAATTTGTTTCTGTTATATCCTTTTTTAGGTCCCCTGGATCTAAATAGTAGTTTTTCGACTGATTTCCTCAGTCTGCTTAGTAATCAACTACCTAAACATGATTTTTATAAAATAAGATGTGTGATTATTTTGACTATATCTTGGTGTTTTTCTTAAAATTTGAGGTAGCTGCCATATAAAAAAAAAACGAATTTCGCGAAATTGGTTTTTACGATTTTGATTAATTTTTTAAAAGCGTAGCCTATAAAAATTCAAACAAAACTTACTAGTTGCCATCTCTTCAAAAAATGTTCGTTATCGCTTTTGTTAAAATTTTAGTGAAATGTAAACTTAGGCTGTATTTAGGCTTTATTTGAATGTATACAGAGTGTTCATAAAATGGCTTGCCAAATTTTAAGTGGTGGTTTTATGGGTATAATAAAGAAAAATATATATATGTCTGGAAACCCTTAGTTTTCCATCTGTCTGTTTCCATCTGGCTGTTTTGTGGTTTTTTGAATAATTATAGCTTTTGAAATTATAAAGATTTCAATTCGAAATATTGTATACACATTTTTTTATGCAAAAGTTTACCAATATACCAAGAATCAAAACTTGATCTCATAAATTTTCAAAATGGAGGCTGTTTACATTTTTTGTACAGTTAATGGTTTTAGAGATATCCAAAATTGAAAATTTTAAACAGTCACCATTTCGACAATTTACCGATACAGTTTTGATTCTTGATATACTGATAAAACTTTAGCATAAAAATGTGTACACCAAATGCCGACACGAAATCGTAATAATTTCAAAGGCTATATTTTTTTAAACAATAAATGGTCGACAGTTGTAAAAATTAGTGTTTCCGGCTACATTTTCATAGGAAGTTTTTTCTAAATTTGGCTCATATAACCACCACTTAAAATTTTCGACGATATTTTCTGAATACTCTATATAAAAATAATTTCAAATAATGATTCCATAGTTGATATTCACGTTTTTTTTTACAACTACTGAACTAACCCGTTTGGTGACACTTTTTCGGTTGATTTTCAATTAGTTTTTAGGGAGGAGTGAATGAGAAAGATTGTGCTGTGATTTTGGACCTTTTATTAATACGTGCATTATATCTCCAACTATTCATGAAGCACTGGAATTGTGAAATTTTATTTGTAAATACTTATAGAACAAATACATACAGGGAAAGGTCCAAATATATTTACACCTCTTACATCTCGACATAATTAATTTTGGAAACTAAAGACATTTTAGGTCTTCCGATAAGTGGAGTTAGCCGACACTTCAATTCCACAGTTTAAATGGGATGGAAGCAGAACAATATATGCTAATTTTAGAATTAGTTCAAGACAGAACTGAACCAATATATTTTACAAGCCAGATGACCACGGATATGAGTTTTTACATAGCTCATTTGTATATTCTACCTACATGAATTCTACATCCGGTTTAGGAATTGGTTTGAAAGATAAACGTTCACGTTTCACCAACATCTTTTCCACTGTTTTAAATATATTCATTCTTATAAAATAGCGTTTTATTAATTTTCACGATTTGATATAGAAATTTTCAAACCAGCATTTTTGTAAAACACTAAACAGTTTTTTTTTGGGTAAACGTAATTTTGGTGAAATCTTATGTTCTACTTTTATTCCATCTAACCAATTTTGTTAGCTTTCTTAGAATCATTTATATGAAAATGTACAAAATTTTGAAATATCTCAGCCATTAATTTTAATTTAAATAACAAAAAAACTCTTGTAGATACAGCCAACATTTTAAATTTCATGTTACTAAATTCTTTTAATTAAAGCAAACTTAAACAACTAATAACTTTACCCAAACTTTAATTTCATACATTTAAATTCTTTTCACACAACATATAACTTTAGTAATTTTACAGAGTGTCCCGAAAAAGGTGGACTGCCTATTCATTTTCGGATTATATGCATTAAAACGATCAAAAAAGTCAAATAACTCATAGTCGAAGTCTACTTCATTATTATGATTCAATCCAACATTTTGTTTTTTTACAATCAAATATTATAACTCCGGAAATAGATAAGATATTGAGTTCAAATTTAAGATAAGCATTTTGTGTGTTACGTTTTACAAGTTTACCAACCACGAAAACTTTATTTTAATAGTTATTAAAACGGCATCCTTTAAATTTAAAAAAAAAGTTTTGGAAATATTCAACGTTTCAACTTTTAAACGACCGCCATTTTAAAAATATAGAAATAAAACGTTCGTGTTTAGTACACTTGTAAAACATAACAAATACAATGCTTATCTAAAATCTGAACTCAATATCTTATTTTTTTCTGGAATAATAATAATGTTTTGTAAAATAACAAAATGGCGGATATATGGATACTGTAACAATTCCAATTTGCCATTTGGTTCGTTTTAATGTATATAATGTAATCCGAAAATGAATAGCTACTTTTATACTTTTTTTACTATAGTCCACTTTTTGGAGACCCTGTATACGGTTACAGAGCAGTTTCAAACTATAACCTGCCGCCATTATAGATTGATTGAAAGGAATTAAGTTTTACTTTCCGTCATTGTTCTCAACACGTAACAGCTTTAAAATATCAAATGAAACCCCTCTACAATATTAGAATTGTGTCCTTATTTATGAAGTCAAAAACGTTATAACAAAATGTTGACTATACCGCCAAAATCAAAATCCCAGAGTTTGTTTTTTATTATTTAAATTACTAACATAAATTGAGGCGATATAATACTTTACGATCACACTGTATGCAAACCTGTATTATGGAACACCCTATAAAACAAATCAAGAAAACGCCGTTTAAATTAAAGTTATAAATGTATTTTATAAATAAGGAAAACGTTTAAGGCTGCCATTAAAGCAATGATTCTGACATTGCGGAAAATTTCCAATAACTAAAACGTAACGAGAATTTAATGCGCGACATCATTACGACATGTATGTTGGTCTACCCATGAGGAAGTGAGCCCACAATCACTACGTAGCAGAGAATCCTTGATCCCACGACCCCGACGTCCACAATGCTTAGTTCTGTTCCCTCTTTCAAACATTTCCACAAGGAGAACCACTTCAAGGTTTGTTCCATGAACGTTCAAATAACGAAGATAATAGAATAGTTTTCGTAGATTAAAAATACTTTTCGGCATTTAAAAAAATATTATATTCTACGGCGAAAGAAAAATATTTAAATTCTAGGTTATGAAACGTCAACAATTCAAAATTTGATCAATGAGACTACCTAAACAAGAAAAAAATTGTATTACCATTTTGACTAACTATTTATTTAAAAATACAGTTTTAAAAATTCAGGTCATGACACCATGTTATAACCTACAAAACACTTTATATAAATTATTTTTTATTCCAAAAATTAAATTTAATCGTGTATAGAACAGTAGAACTCTCCTTATATATTTAAATATATTCAATAAATCGTTAATGTAGATCTAATGTTGCTACTGTACACTTGATTAAAACACCACATTCTGCGAGAAATAATAGAGTGAAATGCTAAGTGTGGCTTGCTCCTTACATTGTAATTATGTTTTACCACTCATTGAGATCAAGGTGGTGGATATTATACTGAACATAAGACTTGATTCCGACTGTCATATCCTACAAAACGAATATTTACCCTTTCCATTGGTAGACCTCAGTGGCTGGTGACCCAATTCGATCTGACTACTGTTTAAATTTTATTATATTTTATTGTGAATATAGACAAATTCCATTTTAATTTTATCTGGTTAAGTTAGGTTAGATAAAAAAAAAACTCGAACACAAGATCTTACAAAAATTACGTTTATTTAATCACACGCGTTTCAAAGACAAAGTCGCCATCCTCAGTGATACATGAGCTACAATAACAAAAGTATAACTCGCGTTTGATTAAATAAACGTAGTTTTTGTGAGATCTTGTGTGTAGCGGACTTTTTTTTATCTAATTTTATCTCACAAGTCAAGCTCAATATTTATATAAAGGTTAGGTTAGAAATTATCAAAGAACAAAACAATGTAAATGTCATGTTCATTTAATATTTCTGTAAACGTATGAAACTAAAAATGGTTTTAATGCGTGTTAAAGAAAACATTAAAATGTAAAATCATTAATTTATTTTTTGGTTAGGTAACACGATCTGAAGGAATATTTTAAAAGAGGTTAACTTTAACTGTTAATTTAAGTTATTTGTTAACTACTCGTTCACTCCCCGGCGCTACGAGCTTGTCTTTCTTTGAGATTTCTTTTCATATATCGGAGTCCACAGCAACTAACGGTCACCTTCTTACTCTCATCTTTCTCAAGTCTTCTTCAATATCTTCTACTCATCGCCGACTTGGTTTCATTCTCAGCCCTTTCCTCAATTACCCGCTTGGTTTCTGTACATAGAATTTACCCGCTTGGCTAAGTGAAAATTTCATGGGATAAAATAGTGCAAGGTTTTCATAAATAATGTAATTGATATTTTTTGTAACAGGATGAAGCCGAATTTTTGTGTTAATGGGATTTAAAGAGTTACACAAATATTTTTTTTTACAATTTTTAAGTTTTAACCAATTATTATTAAAGGAATTTTTTGTTTAAAACGATGTGTAATAAAAATGAAACGTACTATATTAAAATTCAAACAGTAAGAATGAAGTCTAAATTGTAGGCAACTTGCACACCCTAATCACTCACTGATATTTGCTACACTTTTTATAACGATTGCTTTATTTGATTTTATTATAATAAGAATCATCATAATGTAATATTGTTCAAAACTTAACTTTTCCTACATTCTCTGGTAGTTCGGTGGTTAAGGGCTACACTTTCTGACCAAAAGTGACATTTGAGAACGTTGTTTCGAATCCCACCCATTAAGCAAGGTTGATTCTTTGAAGTTTCGTTCTTTTCCAACCTGTGGTAAAGTGGAGGGTGGGCCCACCATAAATAAACGGTGGTTGGATTGAGTGAAGGTTGGCGAGGTTGGATAGTATCCAGCCGCACAGAATACAACTATTTTGTAAGTTTTATTTTGTAGATGTATAACTAAAAAAACTGTAAAACTTTGGCCTTGTAAGTGTTATGGTTAAAACAAACCATTTAAAAGCATCTAAATTCATCCGTAAATCAAATTTAAACATTAAAAAATAAAACATTAAAACCTTGTGTTTTATCAGTATTTTTCTGAAATCAACTTTAAAAGTTTAGGTATCACATATTTCTAAAACCGTTCATGATATCTTGATGAGTTTGTCAACTCATTGGTATCGAAAACTAGTTCCTTATAGAGAAATTTCAAGATATTTGTTCTACAGGTAACATAAAAGTATTTGTAATACTATTTTTAAAAAAACATGAACAATTAAAAAATATATTTATTTTTAAATTTAATAAAAAATACCGTGTGCAGAACTAAAAAGAAGAATGAAAAAACAAACACAATATTTAGTAAATTCTACAATTTAATTGAGTCTTGCCGACCATGGTTTTGCCCGCAACGGCATTTACAAGGCAGCTTAACAAAAATTAAGGAAGATATTGAAAACTACCATATACTGTATTACAAAAAGAAGAACAGGTACTTAGCTAATGGGGGGGGCATGTGGTTTGACAAAATAAATTTGTCAAACTCAACTTTGCTAAAACCATTGTCTTCCTTATGACCATATGTTTCCCGCGCCCTTCTATGCCGTTGCTGGCGAAACCATGGTCGGCAAAACTCAATTAAATTGTAGAATTTACTAAATATTGTGTTTGTTTTTTTCATTAAAATGGAGTTCTACCAAGTACCTTCAATCAATAGTGTAAATCGACTAAAACGAAGAGTCCATTTTAAAAATACAAAAAGGTATGAGTGGTTTTTTGAGATATCTACAATAGTTAACATTAAATGGTGGTAGGATTGCCCTCAATTGATATAAATTAATACATCAAAATAGTAGTGAGAAATGTTGATGTGATTTGTGTGAAATGAAAACGTCCTGTGGCATTGTTTTAGCAAACAAATCGAATTTGATTACTCATTAAAGTAGTTTTGTTGATTGCTCGTTATGTGTTGTTCACACCATTACATTTAAATCATCAAAGGAGTCACTTTATTCTTCATCGGAGCATTTTTCAATTACTCCATCCCTTGAAGTAACTGCTATTATAAAATGGAAAAATAATACAATAAAAAACTTTACTCGTGCATCTTTCGATGGAAATACGAAAAATAACTACATTTCATAACGACTGCTTTACGCATTTGGGTGTAACTGCGTAACAATCATTAGAATCACGATATAAAACAACATTACCAATATTTCTTCAATCACGATTGGAATAATTACAACACGAGTTACAGCACAACGAATAATTCTGATTTTATGCGAAAGTAATTACTATAAAACATAATTTATAATGATTGTAGATTATTTTATCACATGTTCGTGATGAGTTTGTATAAACCATGGACTATAACTTGATGTGTGGATAACGCATGGGCAGATAGTGAATTTCCCTCTCCATAAACTATTGCATTATTATTGCTGTAAATTACATTGTCATAGTCGTAGAGTCATGGCATGAGCAGGTGTGGTTAGCTTAGATTAGGTTAGGTTAAGATAGATTATATTATGTTAGGTTAGGGCAGTTTCGGTTAGGTTAGGTTAGGTAAGGTTAGGTTAGGTTAGTTTAGGTCAGGTAAGGTAAGGTTAGGTTAGGTTAAGTCAAATTAAGTTAGCTCTGTTCAGGTTAGGTTGGGGAATGGAATCTGTGGATGCAGACCTGAGGTGGAATGTCCTACCAAAGGGGAATGTACCGACTTATGATTCAGTGAGAAAATGCTGTCCTAATGATGTGTCTTCGAGAAACCGAGAATCTTGAATACAAGGAAAGGATGTATGTATCTACACAGACAAATAAGCAGTTATCGAGGCCTTCGGCTCTAATAAATTGATATCTATGTCAGTTTGGGAGTGTATCAGAATTGCATTACGATTAGAGTGTGTAGGAGAATGTTCCCCATTTCTAGGTTCCTGGACTAGATGGGATTATTGGGAATAAATGTGCAAACTCGTTGATTAACAAAGCATCTCAACCTATAGGACCTCAACAGTTATTACGTGACGTATCTAAGCGACTTTCCTCAAATATATCTCTATCTATTTATTATTTGCGAGAAAACAAAATTATGTATTTTATTTACTTTTTTTGTATAGAAGATTACTTCTAGTTTTTTTTTTGGAAAAAATCGAAAAACAAAATTAAATTTTATTTTAATTGGGCTTTTAATTATTTGGTTTAGTTCACTTAGGCTATTCCTGAGATGAAAAATAGGTTTCTTGCGCAACTCTTATTTTTGACCGTTCTTAGTTGTTTAACCTCCTATTATTAAGGTACCACTGTACTGCGACCTTTATAGATCCCCCCTTCATTCCTGAGGTACTTAGTTGCAACCTTTTGAATCCCGCAGCTACCTTATATTGTATGATTCGAGGGGGAATTTAGAGAGGGTAGATCTTCCACTTCTAAATTGGTATCTTCCCAAAATGAAAATGGAATCTTTTAATAGCAACGACCAAGCAATATATTAGCAGAGGATAAGGCTTTGTTTACCCTTCTTACAATATCTACAAGTCATAACATCCGTTAGGTTTCCGAGATGTCCTTTGAGTGTATCATGTCCTGTAAGGAAACCCGTTAGTAGTCTTAGCTTATTCTTACAAAGATTAATGCCAGCTAATCTCTTACGGTCGTAATTCCCGAGCAACTTCTCGGCTTACCTCAGTTCTTTCGATTTCCTCCGGAGTTATGACCTTCTTGGACTCTTTTGATTCTCTTCATGTAAATTTCTCTACGATCACAGAAAAGATCTGATCCTACGAATGGGTAAGATGTCCCTTCTTTCCAAGATAGGCTGCATTTTTGTTCCCCTCTATTCTCATTTTTCCTGGAATCCAGAAAAGAGCTGCTTTAAATACTCCTGGTCTATCTCATTAAGTTTTTGTAGGCATTCCCAAACTATCGCTGAAATAATGATTGGAGAGTTCACGTTTTAGCTTAGCTGACTGACAGATTTGCGATGTGTTTCTTCTTGTATAGGCTGTCAACTTTCCTTTACACACACCTGTTTATAGCGTATATTAGTAGAAAAATGCTGGGGAATTTGTTTATCGCTTCCGAGTACCAACATACTGGCCCAAATATTCCAACTATGGTTCTCTTTTCGGTTTTGGACCCGTCCGTGTACTGTACTATGGTATCCTTTGCCAGTAAGTTGGCGGCCTCCTCGCTCCACTCACTTCGTTTATAGTTAACTTAAAGTGACATTTTGGGACCAATGTGTTTTTTGAGGTTCATTAGAGGCTATATTACAACTCAATTTTATAGAAATCGTTGTAGCTGATTTTGAGAAAACCATAATTTTAAATTCTGGCTTTATATCTACCAACAAACTTGTGTTAAGCAATATTAACAAAATCTTTTCGACAGATGACTAAAATATCCATATCTTAAATCGGTAAATTTGTTTAGACTGTTCACAACTGCACAGATTATAGTTAGACATTCCAAACTACTTTTTTTCTTGAAGAGACAAATGTCCACATTGGTTTTGTTTATCAATTATAAAACTATTTGCGTATAATTAACTCAAATATAAAGTTTTTCATTTATTTATTTTTATACAAACATGTTAAATAATCATACTATTATATATATATATATATATATATATATATATATATATATATATATAATAGTATAAATTCATTTTCTGATCATTAATTTTTTTTAAATAGTTCATTTGCCATTTACAAATTATTGCATAAGTTATACAATTATATATAATAGAATAAATTCATTTTCTGATAATTAATTTTTTTTAATAGTTCATTTGCCATTTACAAATTGCTTAAGTTATACAATTAGCTTTTTCTCGCTTGTAGTAGAAAGAATTCTAATTATGTTTCAAAACACTGTAGCGCTGTTTCGAAGAAAGCTGACGGTGATCAGTGAAACAGGGCTCTAGTGTTTACAGACAATTAGAATTGTAACAACTACAAGTAAGAATAACGTAATCATATATTATGTACAAAATGAAATTCCTTATTGTTTTAATCTTAATGTCACGAATAATTAGTTATTTATTCCTCTTCTTAACTAAAACGATTAGACATTTCTACCTGTTTGAAAAATAATCAACTTGTTCCAATAATCCGTTTAGAAATGGCGCCACTTAAATATTTTAAATAAAAATAACTCATTTCATTTAAGATATTTAAATGACTACCATTTTGAAACAAAATATTCTAACAAGTCAATTATTTTTTTCACCAGTACTGTACATTGATGACTATCTTGCAACATTTCAACTCAATCGGTTACACCGTACTAGAAATATAAATTATTTAGTAGAAAAATCTAAAATGTCGATATCTAATAAAAGGACTTTTTCTTTATTTTGATCTATATAACCAACCCCTGAATTATTTCTAATATATATATATATATATATATATATATATATATATATATAATATATTATATATATAATATATATATATGTATATTAAAGATTTTTTTTCTAATGTTGGTACTACTATAAAGCAATTTTTTTTAAAATTACATACTGTTCATTTTAATTTTGTGCATACTGTTCATTTTAATTTTGTGTCTCTGCTTCGTTTTATTTATTATACATGACAGTTTAAATATTTGTGAATAACATTGAACATTTAAAAACTGTTAAGACCTCAGCCCCCCCCCCCCACCTCTTTTACAAAACAATTCACCTCTGTCTTCCAGATACAATTCAGTAATTATGACTACTAGATATAAATAAACTATTAACAAAATTTATTCTTGCGAAAGTAAAATTATCAGTTAAAACGTCGTTTATTATTGGGTGAAGGAAGGAGCAGCCCTTTCAAAATATTTCTTCACACAAACTATCTCAGTCCTCAATACTTTATGGCACGTAATAGAAGTGAGAGTTCCATTCGTTTAACCTTTAACCTTTCCGCTAATATTTCTTTGTAGCGGAATAACAAATTTGAATATACTTCTTTTTATATTGTGATTTCCTTCGTGAATATTCATCATTCCAAAAATATTGGATCACTTTTTCGCAATTTGTTATTCACTGCAGTAGGTCTAATGTATTGCGAGCATAAAGTCTAATGTTTCCATTCATTTGTATTAATAATTTAAAACGCCTCTTTTTGAAAATTTACATGGAAGTCAACTAAAGTTTCTCAAGCTACGATGGTGATCGCGAAGGTTGTCCTTTTAAAGATCTTGATAAGTAGAGGAAAATGGCGAAAAGATATAATTACTTTCAACTAATCCAAAATGACATCCTAATCAAAGATTCAAAGAGAGCTCTGCAAGCGCATTTTTCATAAAAACGAAGAGCAGTTTGTAACAGTCAATTAATGTGAAAAGTTTTATTAGGGAAAGTATATAAAGTAAATATTTATACTATCAGAGAGTCTGTTGTGCCATTGGGTTTTAAAAAATATACTGAGACGTGTTTCGGTACTTCAATCCCATTATTAGTTATGCTCGCACGCTTTCAAAATGTCGAGAAACAAAAAACACTAACAAAACGACACAAACACTCAACAATACACATACAAGTTAAAACAGTTCATAATAGCAAGTCACGCAAGATACTCATTAATTGAAAAATAAAGTTCTTTTGAAGAATTTTACGTCTCGAAACGATTGCAATTTGCTTAAAAACCAAGAATAATATATATCTTACAATTTTACTGTATACTGATAACGATCATTCAAAACGTTCATTAACTTTACAATATATACCCCCTCCCCACTCCCCAGTACAAACATTCTTCACACGGGGAGCACAAATATTACTCCGATAACAATGTTATTTCTATTATCCAAATTAACATTTTCAAAGTTTCATTTATTACTTTGTTTTGTTCACAATTAATTGTGAGGGTTCTGGGATTTTATGTCTTTAGATAAATTGCCTTTTAATAGTCCGTCAAGATTAAAAGATTATTTTTTATAAATACACTGAAGTAATAGCCTAATAATATTTAACTACCTACTGACAATTAACGAATCGAATTTATTTGAATAACAAGCAGTAGCGACACGTGGGTTTTGAAAAACACGTAGGATGTAGGCTACAATCGAATAAAAAATTACAGCACGACTAAATTACACTAATAATTAATAGTGCATAATAATACATATAAATAGTTATGATTACTTACTAGCCATATGATCATAATTAGCAGCTAAATTTACAAGCTTTCATATTCATTTAACTAAGCTACCAGTCATTTAATAATAATTAGCAAGGAGATTTATAATTAACATTTCCATTACCTCTAAAACTTATTACCTGTAAACGAATGTTATTTAACTATGCGTGATTGTATGACTTGATTACCAAAATAACGAACTAATAGTAAACTGACGGTCTAGCTGTTTATCGAAATAATGATGGAAAATTACATCCTCAATAATCAATCACTCTATAATGAATTGTTTAACGCACTAACATATGTCGAAACTATTTAGAGGACGCTCTTAGATATCCTACACGGTATTATAGGGCGCTCCTTACTAAATAACACCATCAATACTTTAACAGTTACATTTCTTCTCAATGTAATACTTATAAAATGTATACTTTTTTTCCTAAAAGTAATTAACTGATTTTTAAACTGTAGGATGAATCCTCACATCCTCAAAGAATAATCTCTGATGCAAACGTATAATTTTGTAAATATTTCATCATAACTTCCCTACTTCTCACAAAAATTACGTTTACAATCGTATTACATTAGTTCTCTACCCTTTGTTACATCACGCGTGCTGTATGAAGCACTATCTCCAAGTCATTAGCTAATGTAATGTTCCCCCTCAACACCCCCACCCCACTATTTTATACACTCGTAGTAGGACATTATCAGTCTCAGATTGAGGTTCAGTAGCTGCGTTACAAACAACCCCATTAACGTCCTCCCCCTCCCCCTCACATAGTGAGGGTGGAAATAAAGTCTATCGTTATTTCAGTAGAAAATAACAAAAGGGATAGAATGATGCAGATTACATTTCAAATTTGGCGAACGCTTTTGTTGTAATAAATTAGAATTTGTAACTGGCTAAATAATTTTGTTCATACTTGTTTTTACTGTAGAATAGTCGTTTTATAAATTTATTACTTGGAGGGTGTAATTTTCATAATTTTGTATATCACCTTTTTTTTTCATACGAAATTTAATATCCCATTCAGTTACTTGAATGTAGTTCACACTGTAGCCAGAAATGTTTAAAACAACCCTAGAATATTTTGTAACTGTAATGCAGATATCTTACAAAATTCTAAAAAATATAAAAGTTTCTGTTATCTACCTACAATTGATAGGTATATTGTGGTTTCATTGTTTGTTGTCCAATCTACGAAAAAACTATTTATTGTATGCAGATATATTAAGCATTTATGAAAACATCAGCTGTTATTTTCATTGTTATTTATGTGTTACCATAGCAACAAGTTTTCTCATTGTTGACTAATTTCAAACATATTAATCTAGTAGGTGGGGTAAAGTTGTAGTAGTTTAAAATTAATAGATTTTTATTCCATCATGATTTTACCTTTAAAAAAACGCATGGCTTTGATTCACTGTTATTATGAATTTGAACGGAGTTTGTCAGCCGGGTTAAGAAAGTTTCGTACTTGCAACGGACCTTGCAGGGTAGTCGCGTATAAAAAGCTTGTTACTAACTTTGAAACTATCGCGTTCGTTGGAAACATCCAGAGGCCAGGAAGATCTTTAATCGTAAGACATGAAATTGGTGTTTCTGAGGTATTATTGAATGAAAATTTTGTCAAATAACATGGAATACTGAGAAAGTAAAGCATCTAGAGGAAGAGAATGGCGGCGACTTCGAACATATGTTTTTAACACTAACAATTAAGATTTTGGTTTAATTTTAAGATTTTTTTTTTTTTAAATATCGTTTAATTACTTTTGTTTTATGTTTAGAAAAAAACGAATAAACTATGATGAATTGAAGTTTGAACTTATTTTGAAAGACCGGGCAATTTGGTAGAACCAAAACCAAACGTATTGTTTATCTCCTTTTCAAATGTTCCTGTAAATATTTAGGGGAATGAATAAACCGTTCATGAATCTTTTATAAAGTACATAGTTTCACAAAATGGTCTCTACTGATTTTGTTGAAATTGTTGTAAGATTTGAATATTAATGATCAAAACATGTGTGCAAAATCACATGTGAAATTATTATGGTGTTGTGATAATTGCAAAAACCGGAAACCAAATTTTACTCGATTTTAATTAAATGATATTTATTTTTAGGAAGATTTTATAGCACAAGCGAAGTGATTTAAAAGGTAGGTATCCTATACCATAAGAAATAATTGGAGTTTATGAGGTGGAGGGAGTTTTATTGTATAATTAATTTTTAACGTACACATTTTCGGGGAGATGGTGACGGATATAGTTTTTGGTTTTTTGGATAAGTGTGTAAAAGAGTTAGTGCATATTTTACTTATTTAATAAATATTGCAGGAACTATATATAACCGACATTTCTGGAGCGTATTTTGAGAAAGTTGTAATTTTTTATATTTTTTCTCACAACAACCCCTAAATTTTGGGATATAAAAAATAATCCCAAAATATGACTAAATTATTAAATTTGATTAAAATCGGTCCACACGTTTGAAGTCTAGAAGTTACCCAGACGTCAGATATCATCAAACACATTATTTTTTTAGTCCAAGAGTCTTCAAAATGTATTTAACCGTAAAAAACACGAAATAGAATTTTTGACCAGTCACATAACTTACTCTACGTGTATAAGGACTGCTTTATCAAAATACATGAAATTTCATCACAAACTGGTCATAAATTCAAGAAGAACTGAATTAAATACATTCGTTCTTCACACTTGTTTTCCACAAGTCACTCCTCTTGAAAATGATATAAAGTTATCCACAACACATATTTAACAATTGTAATTAATTCCACAACATTGAACCAAATATCCTTCATTACATTCGATTAATCGACTACGCGTGGACTCCTTGTCGTGCAGTTAGAGTCGTAGGATCAAGGCTATCTTTAACTTCCTTCCTGATCTTGTGGGTGATACAGTGTCAAGGAAATCAGAAGGACACACATGTATTAAAATAATTTCCTGCATTTACTGAGACAATTGTACTCTTTATAACAAAGGACATAATGCCGCAAGTAATTGAAACCATTGTCTATATACGGACACTTATAAGTGGTGTGTTTTAGTAAATTAGTGTATGAACTGGTTTGGAAGTAATGTTTGCAATTAGCGGTTTTATTTGATCAAGTTTGTAGCAGAGTTCGGTGTTGGAAATATACATTGTATCTGTTGTTATAGTGAGAGATGTAGTCATGAACTGTGCACCTATCCTTGACGTAAGTGAGGTATTCTTTTCTGAACTATTTCGCAGTTCATCTTTTTGTTATACAGTTGTGATTAATTGGGTTTACTAGTCGTTATGAAAATAAGAAATACAATTCTTTCCAATTAGGCCGAACGAAATATGTATATATTTTATGTAGTCTACGTTTAATGGTTCGCTAAAAGAGGGTGGCAATCCCTACGGATCCTAACTGGATCTACACATTTTTTATGTAGTCTTGAATTCTATTTTATATTATTTCCTATCTGGACTCCCTTGATCAACTTTCGTTCTCTTCTTACACCGAAGCTATTAGTGTATTCGAGAGCAAGTGGTCTTGTTCCTTTCTTCAGTTGTGTCCGCCGGCTGAAAGTGTTCTGGGCACCGCATCTCCAGTTGACAGGATTAGAAGGATTTGACAGTTTTTTTTTTGAATGAATCTATACTAAATTAAAATTTCCAGGTAATTAAACATGAATTATTATGAACACTTAATCAAATAAGTACAATATCGAGATAGTATCTACGCATAACCTATGTATTTCAAATTTATTTATTTATTATAGTAAATTATAATACTATATTTTATAAATGCCTTTTTTAAAATTTATGTTTCTTATTTACTTTTTTTTAATATTAATTTTGTATCAAAACTATCTACTGTAATTAAAGTGTTTAACGAAATTTCTACAGTTAAAAATTGTTTTATCAAATGCGTTCAACCCGTTAAAACCCCTAATTTATTACAATAATTCGCCCGCCAACATTAAAATGTAATCTTGCATCATTCTACTCCTTTTATTATTTTCTACTGAAATAACAAGCGACTTTATTTCCACCCTCAGTATGTGGGGTGGGACCGTTAATGGGGTTGTTTGTAACGCAGTTACCGAACCTCAGTCTGGGACTGATAATGTACTACTGCGAGTCTATGAAATGGTGGGAGTAACATTACATTAGCTAATGACTTGGTGATAGTTACAATGCTTTACACGGCACGTGCACTATAAGGGAAGATCAAAGTTAACGAATATAATGTGATTGGAAAATAAACCTCTTTGTTAGAATCATGAAAATATAAAAGTAGACTAATAACAAGATGGTATAAAACGCGAAAATTAGTAAGTATTACAAACTGAAATTCCACGATTTTAATTAGATTATTTAAAATATGTAAAGATTATTAATCCACTAAACTTTTTTTTATTACAAAATATTCAGATTAATTAAAATTTTGTTTGGTGTATGGAAGGAGACCTTGGCAATCGCAGAATTAACATTGCCGTCGATTTACCAGTCAATATCAAGATGGCAACGACAAAACAAATGTGTAGTATGTGAAGTGTAGATTTATTATAACTCTTAAACGAATTTTCCAGAGAACGTATGGAATATATCCCTCGGTTGGGAATAACAGTTAGATACTGGTAGTGTCAGCAAAATTAGAAACGAGCATTAGATGAAACTACCCTATGTTTAAGACACTGCAGAATTCAAATACATCAATTCCATGTCGAAGTTTGGATTTCCGGATTGAAGTACGAATCAGTGTATAATTCAGCTCAGATAAAAAATTAACCCTGATATTAAGTATAGTTCAATAATTCTAAAATAAAGTGCTGGAAATAATTTAAAGCTGGAGGATTACAGCAACTTCCAGAATTGTTGAGTTCCTTAAAAATTCGCCGAATGTGAATTTGTGGTTCGGTTTATTTTGCGATTACGTTCACCGTTTATGCTTACCGAACAAACAATTACATAAAATATTCTTCTAGAGCTATTAAACTTCAAATTAAATGAGACAATACCTCTAGTTTTCAACTAGACGGTGCAACGCCACGTTCCAGTCTTGATTTTCACGCTATGTCAAT
This sequence comes from Aphrophora alni, assembly GCA_963513935.1. Classification (NCBI taxonomy): domain Eukaryota; kingdom Metazoa; phylum Arthropoda; class Insecta; order Hemiptera; family Aphrophoridae; genus Aphrophora; species Aphrophora alni. The sequence continues at coordinate 86,148,542 of OY740774.1, read as the reverse complement.
AACATGTTTCCTAACTAATGGTGCTGTTTTTTTTTTTTTTTTTTTTTTTTTTTTCAAATTTTAAGAAGTCCTGACAGGGTATGTAAAAAAAATTGTATTTTAGAAAATTAGTGTTTTAAATTATCAACGAGACAGAATTAATTTACTCAATCGTTGCAACTATCATGCTAAAAGTGGTCTATCTTACATGGATAGAAAATTATTAATTCTACTTTTGAATAGAACGAAAAACCAAACGTTTTATGAATCGAATGTTAGATGTTAAAATTGTTTAAGGTAAGATATACACGTTTACACTTTACTATTTATATGTATTACGAAAAAATGTATAAGCGTTAAAATCAATAAAGTAAAATCAAAAGAAAGATGTTGAGAACTTCAAAGAAAATATCCGGTTAGAGGAACTTTGTCCATAAAAAAAGTCCACCAATTTTGATCAACATATATTTTGGGAATATCTCGGGAGTTTTGTGATTTATAAACAGATGTTGATAATTTTTTCCTTTAGTCTAAAGATTTTAAACAAATCATATTGGTTGACATTTTCTTTAAAATGCTGGTTCTAGAGTTATATGGAAGGGGGCCAAAAATTACCCATTTTAACTATAATAAAACATTTTTTAAAATAACCTATACAAATTATGTTTATATTTTCCAAAAATATAAAGATTAATGAGCTAAAGCAGTGTGGATAATTGCAGGTAAGATAAAACTTATATTCAGAAATAATTGAAAAAGTATTACCCTTGAACTCCATAATTACATTTAGATTCCATTGAATACAATTTACATTCTGAACGAGTTTATTACGAAGCAACCATAAACTCTTTTTTAAATATATAAAACAAATAAATACCATTAAAATATTATTAAAAATTTGATAAAAGGGAAGCATAAAATAAAAACTTATCTTCGTTAAAAAATGCGTAGAGGAGGGACTTCGTAATGAAGTAATTTCTTCTTTTTCATTACATGAAAGTAGTCAAAAAAAAGATATTATTTTTGTTACACCATCCGAGAAAGTTAGTTTAATATTTAAGACAATTTTTTGCATAATACGTGATACAAATACACAGACACGATAGATATCATTCCATACGTATGTTCTACGGAGTTCAAAACTTCCTGAACAGGCGAAAGGAAGCCACCATTCTCGCGGCCTACAAACACATTCTGCGTAAGTAGAAATTAAAATGAAATAAAAAAACTATGGTTTTAAGTACGGTGATAAAACTCACAAACGTAAAGCGTTTTAAATTAACTTCTAAAAAACATTACGCTTTATTTACTATCATATATCATTAAATTTACACCAAGGCCGTCACGGAAATGTAATGAATAATGAAGTAAAAAAAAAAGTTTAAAGAAATAGAAGATTTATTCATAACACATTTTCTACTTTCCTAGGTAAAAACTGAAATGGAGTTTTCGAAACGGTAATTTAGACATTTTTCCAAACTATTTAAAATAGAATGTCTTTCTAGGAATCAAGCAGTTTCTCCGTCAAAGTACTTTAGTCGCACGTAAAAACAACGATAAATAATTCTAATCACGCGCCATACGTGTAGAAACTAATAGTTCTAAGAATAGTAACTCTGTCTCCTTGGACTCTTTAATACATTACTGTAGAGTGTGTGACGTTACAAAACAATATCCATAGACTAAGAAGTAACAGCGGAAACTGTACACTTGAGCAAAACACACCAACAGCGAGGTATAAGTTACTTTGTTTCTTGTATTGTGTTTGTGATTTACAATTCAATGGAATCACAGTGATAAAAATATTATACTGTACCCGTTGACGTATATCAAACTGACCACTTAAATTGAAAGACAAACTATTACCACTACCATGCTTTGGTGGTAGGTGAAAGAGTAAATAGTCCGACCACTGTGATTTATTGATGTATATAAATCTACATCAAATTATTAATGATATCACAGGAAAACAAAATAGTAAATTCACTTGATATGTTTGGTAATGTTTTAAAACACCCAAAGTTTTTAATTCTCGTAAATACATGTATATTCTTTGCGTGGGAATTTTCATTTTATGGAGGAACATTTACAAAATAAATGTTTCTACATATTTTTAATTTGTTTTCACTACTGTTAGTTACACCTCTTTCACATTATTAAATTTAATAGTTCAGAGTGAGCTGTAATATTAGACGGAGCTTCCATGTTTATGCTTTAGAAACATAAATACATATGTAAAGGAATTACACTAAGGAAACGTTTTTGAAGTGAAAACTTTACTGGTGCGTTTTAGCTAAGAAGTGAACGCAAGTTAATCGTCACGCTCGGGTCGGTTACGCTGAATCGGGTTCACTCGGCTACACTCGACATCAAGCTTGCTCGGGTCGGTGAAGCACTGTACTATACTATACTAGGCTCCAGTCGTCATCAGCCACGTTTACTGTCCGACAAGAAATGTATCTTTCCAATGTTATTGTATATGATTAGTGTAATATATAAAGTGTTTGCAATATGTACTACATTTAAAAATGTAATATATTATTTAAATTGGAAAATTAGAAGTTTTCACTTCTACAGTGTGGTCAAAAGTACATACTCCGTTTTTTGTTTTTATTTTTTTGTACAGGGCTAATGCACAGATAAAGCTGATAACGCGAATATGCTAAATTTTTTTTATTAACTAGGAGTGTAACCAGTATGAGTGATTAAACCAGTGTGACAGCTTTTTATTCGATAGGCTAAGTACAAAAGTTACAAAATAAATTACAGGGTAACCCCAGGATACTTTATGTTAAAACTAGAGATACTACCAAGATTTCCATATCATCCCTCATTTTTCCAATACGGCGGTCAGCTCTAAATTTTCATATTGGAACCCATATTTTTAATGTTTGGATATATTTAATACTTTAGGAGCTACACTTTATTGTTTCAAAAATTTGCAAATTCAAGATATTTCCTGATATTATTTTTCAAAGTAAAATTCAAATGAAATTTAAGCTAGCGCTTGAGTAAAAGGTTTAATAAAACTACTGTTATTTTTATTTGTTCTGTATGTTGAGGACTAACAGAGTCACCATAGTGGAAAAATCATAATTTTCTAGTAGTTATCTTAGAACATCCACTGACTTTTACCAACTTATTATTACTAAATCTATTATACCTTCTGATTTAAGGACAAATTGTATTATGAAGCATTAATAATACATTTTTTCGGTTATAATGTTTTTAACAGAGTCTAATAGGTCCGGTAATAATTATTACAAACTGGTTTAAGCCAGCAGGTGTTCTAGTTTAATACACGGAAGTCGGTAATATCGCCTCTTCGAAAAATGTTAACATAGTTTTTTTCTAAACTGCTCTGCTTTGTAAAATTTGCATAACCGCTGTTTTAGAAAATAAAGCTTATCAATTAACTACCAAAGATTTATAAAATGCATTGCCAACATTATTTTTGTCCAAAATATAATTATGAATTTCTCAAAAAAAAAAAATGGCATTTTTAGTCCTGGCACGTAAGTAAAAAAAAAAAAGTCTTGCTTTTCAAACTTTCAATATATTTTCATACATTACAATCTATTCATCTTTCAATTTCAAATTAGGTTCAACAGTTTTAGGTACAGAAACACCATTTCCTTTCTGTAACCTTATATTTTCAAAACTTTGAGCGCTTATAGCCCCTAAACGTATAAAGATATGACACATTTTGTAATAGGTCTAACTTTAACTAAAAAAGAAACTCCAAGTTCCCTTTAAAGTGTAACATTGTGCATACAACAGCAGTCACACTAGGTTTCAATCAACCTGTATATTCAACCTGGCAACGATAGGGGACAAAATAGTGCCGAACGTTACTACTTCACGTGACGTGACGATTGGTGTGACTAACAGCGTTACGTTATGATTTAGAACTTTTTACACGACCTGCTTAAGCCTGAGTAGTTTTACTTAATGAAAATTTGATATACAATAAATATATTTTTCCGTTGTATTCGGAGTAGTTGTACTTGAAAAAAGTTATTGAAACCTTTTCAACAATCTCCGATGAAGAGTTCAGCAAAAAATCGCTTATAATTTTCCCCAAAAATCTATTTTGTCTACACATTCCTCAATATAGATAAATGTAACTGCAAACTCGCTAAAATTACTTTTGTATAAAGATGTAACGCATGAATTTACTTGATAATTTAAATAAATAACACAAGTAGACACAATTAATATAATTTGCAACAAGAAACTATTTACTCTGAATGATATATTTGGAAAGTTCTGGCGTGGTACATGCCTTTCTCTAACTATGATATCATGGCGAGAAATTGCTCAATGCTCCCAGCATGCCTTCAATAATCAATCAGCAAATCCCTCGGAGCTATGTGATATTGGCTCATGTGTGAGCGCGCCTATTGATTGCTCATATCATGTGGAGTTTTTCTAAATGGTTTAACTGTTCTGCCAGGCTGACTAGGACTAATAGGTGTGTTTCGACATCACTTAAATATTTCGTGTGATTGTGAAAAACTAATTGACTAATATTGATTTTGGAACTGAATCGTGTGTACAGATATACTTTGCAACAATATTAGTGTTTATTGCTTCTGATTGAATTTAGAAAGTATAGTGAGCGTCCAAAAATAAACAGTACAAAACAATTCATTAACATTTTCACTTACAAAACCAAGTAATCAAGTTTTTATAACGATAATCAATGTTCATTTTTTGTGCATTTTGTTACGTTCCGTATATTTTATCTGTTTTATATTTATCTGTTTTATATTATTTACTTCAGCAACAGTATACGAAGTATTTCGTAACATCATCGTTGTCATCTGCATATAACACACGATAGTGTCCACAAAAATAAGGTAGGAACGTTAAATATAATGTTGGTGGAAACCCTCATATAAAACCCTATTCAGATAAGCCAATTAAAAATGTCGAAATGGCTTCAATTATAATAATTTTATTGTTCATATCTCGTGTCTCGTTCAACTTATAACAAACTTAAAGTGTTCAGATTTAAATTCCGCATCTGAAGGTACCAACCACGCCTCTCTGCGATGACAAATAGGGAAGTTATTACTAAAAAAGTAAATTAGATCCGCGACTTCTCAAAAAATGTGAATTTCGTCCAACTTTGAGGTACAACAGGGCTGAATCACTGACGTGAGAGCAAAGTGAGTGAACAATGTTAAATATATATACATCTACGAACCCCACAAAAACCGACAGTAAATTACAAGTTCCAGAAAAATGTGAATCAACTGTTTTAAACAAACTTACCCTTGTGGATAAAACCCCATGATTTACAAATATAATTTAACATTTCCAACAAAGCTCACGAGAGCAATCTATGGGATTTACATTTAGAGGATCTGTTTATATAATCAGGTTCGGTAAGTACCATGATGGCGCAATCAAGTTGTTTGATCTTGTGTTCCATAGATGATTATGTTTTTGTTTTTATTTTTTGAAAAAACGTGAAATATGCATTTAATATTTGTTTTAAATGTTTATATGTAGATATTAATTATATTTCTTCACTATTAATAAATTCTGCTAAATAAAGTTTTTATTTGACAATTTTAATTAAAGTTACATGTTGTAATTCGTAATAGTAATGTTCATTTTTTTATATGAAAGATATTCGTATTAAATTAGTATTTATTAATTACACAAAGTTTTTGTAAAAGTACTTGAGATGTCGGATGCAACTCAAGTTTTGGCCTTCACATCTCCTTACCGCCAAATGGGAAAAGAATTTTCTTAAAAATAGAAGTGTTGTTTTCTTTTGTTTTGTTTTTATAAAATTGTATTTGCGATTTTTTGCAATATTTTGTAATCATTATAAAATGTTCACGAATTGTTACTTGCTACTCTATAATTACTGAAGGTTCTGACAAATATTCAAAGTGTAGGAAAGTTGTGTGATGAGTAAACTAATCAATTTTGAGTTTTATAAGTAAATATGTCTTGAAGAACACTAAGACAAGTCGTTTACGTAATTTGTCTGTGTCGTTATTAACAGCTCAGAACTTGTGAACCAATTTGATAAAAAAACTATATAGGCAGCCTAATCTCGAGAAGGATTTATGTATATTTTATGATAACTCAAAATTTTGGGGGAAAACCAAAATTCAAAATTTTGTTTGTCTATAAAGGCCTAAACAAAAATTACTAATTTTATAAAAAATACTTTGTAGTAGTTATCGGTAAACAAAAAACATAAAATACATTAAACTGTAAAAAGTTAAATCACTAAAAATATGCTAAAATAATTTGTTTCAAATTGAAATTGCAATGAGAATATTAAAATCATATAATAATTTACTAAAACGAAAGTGAAATAAAATTTCTTTTCGTGATAAATTGACGGAAAAAAATTAACCTTAAGAGGATATTTTTAATTTGTATTTGAGAAAGTGAGAAGTTATTGCAATGTTTTGCACCATTATCAATTATAATTTGTAATACAATTGTTACCATTTTACGAGGTGTCAGTACAATCCACCATAAAAGACGATTAGAGCACCTGGTAAAATCTTACTAGGTTTTTCACTCGGCTATGATATTTTCCCGTTGTGATTAATCTTACCAGCAGAAGTGAAGATAAACAACTTAAAAATACCTCAAACTGCGAAGCTAGAATATGTTAATCATACTCCAACAAAGATGTTTACTTTCTAAAAGGCTGGCTTTTTAATAAAAGATCAGTTTTACGAATTTTGTTTGATGTGACTTGCAACTGTTTCTAGCATTTTTGATGAATTGCAGTTGGTTTATTCAATAGGAGGGAGAGGGTCTGCGAATATAGTAAACATTCACTCAAAGTAAAAATCTGAAATGTCAAAATATTTCTTTCCTTAGAGTAAACAACAAATGAATGTAAATGATTAATAGTAAATAAAATATTTTATGTTTGGTTCTTACCACTGCCATATTTCATTCCAAACAGCAAGACGTCGAAAATCATTGGGCAGATGTGTCTTACATCCATTGTTGTTGTTATTCGCCTTCCTAAGACAAACGATTTCCATTAACTCAACACTCCATTTATAATTTAAAAATTTAATAAATTTTATACTATCGACCTACAACGAACAAAAGAACTGGATAGGAAATGGAAAGGATCCAACCTCTCATCCACCACTTTCAAACAGAGATGTTTTAAAGGACAGGCGAGAGAATTACAGTATTTGAGATGTAGACTAAGCTGACTCTAGATGCGAAGAAAAATAACTGAATCAATAATTGGGTTGGTGAGGGGAGGGAATACTTGGTGTAGTTTACTACTTGTGCTTTGACAAAGAGTATCGTCCTATTTCTGTATGCATGTACAAATTTAAGTAAAATTATATATAGCCATGCTCCAGAAGTAATAGCTAATGTTTAGGTTAATGAAACAAAATGAATTTAGGTGAACTTTGAGACAAACAATATTTCCTGATAGCCTCTCAATTAGCCAAAAAATTCCCCTCGAACTCATCTAATAGCTTAAGCTACACCTTAGGTATTGTATAGTGGTTTTAGTATTTACAGTACTTCCCTGCGAGTCAAACTACACACTTCCATTATCTATGTTATAGCTCAGGCTACACCTCACATACTGTACAGTAGTTATATTATGTATAGTACTTCCTGTCAGTCATACTTCTCCCCGCCGTTAGCCAGACACTTTCCCACTAACGCATCAAATAGCTCAGGTTACACATGACGTACTGTACAACGAGAATGAACAAGGTAGAACAGTTCGGTCACTCAAAGTTGTTTGTTAGTTTATTGTAGTTGTATACTCGTTCTATGAAAATAGACTACGTTAAAGAAACTTATAACTTGTTGTTATAACTTGTAAAAAAAATCGAATAAAATAACTAAACAAAACATCAACAGAATAAAACTAATTAAGTAATAAAGTTCTAATGATTTGTAGCTTTTAAATTAAAGCAGAAGCCCGTAAAAAGAGATTGGATAATGGCAGAGTCGTTGCGAGGAATAAGGTTTTGTGTTAGTAGTTCCCGTTTATTATCTCGACAATATTGCAGTTTTTAAAAGCTAAGTGCATACATAAAAACTGTCTTTGTTATGCTTTTATACATATACAGAAAATTTACAAAAGGATGGATTGGCACACTTGCTTGAAATGATGCTTGGTAGATCGATTAACTAAGTCTGAACTTGGATTTTATCAACCCTTCTCTTCCACCCTTAGTGGAACACACTTGCTTGAAATGCTGCTTAGTAGACTGATTAACTTAGTCTGGACTTGGATTTCATCACCCCTTCTCTTCCACCCTTAGTGGAACACGCCTGCTTGAAATGCTGCTTAGTAGACTGATTAACTTAGTCTGGACTTGGATTTCATCAACCCTTCTCTTCCACCCTTAGTGGAACACATTTGCTGGAAAGGATGATTAGTAGTCTGATTAACTTAGCCTGGACTTGGATTTTATCAACCGTTCTCTTCCATTCTTAGTGGAACACAATTCCTTGATACTATGCTTAGTAGACTGATTGACTTGGATTTTATCAACCCTTCTCTTCAACCCTTAGTGGAACACGCCTGCTTGAAATGCTGCTTAGTAGACTGATTAACTTTGTCTGGACTTGGATTTCATCAACCCTTCTCTTTTACCCTTAGTAGAACACACCTGCTTGAAATGCTGCTTAGTAGGCTGATTAACTTTATCTGGACTTGGATATTATCAACCCTTCTCTTCCACCCTTAATAGAACACACTTGCTTGAAATGATGCTTAGTAGACTAATTAAAAAGTCTGGACTTGGATATTATCAACCCATCTCTTCCACCCTTAGTGAGAATAAACTTGCTTGACATGATTCTTAGTAGACTGATTAACTTAGTCTGGACTTGGGTTTTATCAACCGTTCTCTTCCAATCTTAGTGGAACACACATGCTTGAAATGAGGTTAATGGACTGATTTAACTAAGTCTGGACTTGGATTTTATCAACCCTTAGTTATGTTTGTCACAATCTGAAATCAACTATATTTAAAACTTTCCAGAACATTACTTTGTCTGGGCAACTGTCACAAAATTAGTTAAGGTGAGGCGGGGGGTAGTTATTATAAGTTAATTAGTGGTTCAGTGAACCTTACCCATCACTCCTTGTATGTATTAATACATTCATTAAATGGTTCTTGTAAACCCAATGTGGTTACTGCCTATCATGAAATATAACACAGTAAAATTCATAGGCCAAGAGGTACAATAAATACACACCTACTGTAGACTTGAACAATTCACCACTCATAGCAAAATAATAAAAGTTAAACAGTTTACAGGTGGCTTTCGCCTTGTATTGTGATTATGATTTATTATTATTTGGGATCACAGTAGTCGTAAATATAATTGTATAACTATTAATGTGGATAAACCATGTAATGCTGACTTTACCACTACAAATGGTGGGCCTCGTTGGCGTGTAGTCCAAATTTTAGAATCGTAAATGGTTTGACTACTGTTTATAAACAAGGTAATTACCAAGAAATTATTAATTTCCTGCATTTTGTTGATAACTCGGTTATCCTTTGGCATACAGAAAGAATACAAAACCGTTTTGTCTTTCATTAAAAACCGAACCGTTTTTGTCTTTTATGATCTTTTTTGTAAGTAAATTGTTTTCAAGATATTAAATATTTTAAACGGCCGTCATTTTTAAAATATACAAAAGAAAGTCTTTATTTTTGTTACACTTATAAAAGTCACATACAAATTGCCTATAATAAATCTCAATTCTGTATTTTCTATTTCGAATTTTTTTCTTTGTAAAAAAAAAAAAAAGAAAGAAATCTGAAATCTGTAAAACTGAGCATGTATGGAATAATTCCTAATTTTTTCCCAAAGAACATTTCCTAAAGTTTGACAACCTAATTATGAAACATAATATATATTCCAAATTATACAGCAAACACCCCCTATAATTACATTAATAAACCCCTATGTGTATCAAAACCAAACCTTAATTTTTTGATTTCCCATTAGTCAGATCGTAATTAGTAGTCTACTTACAATATAAATCAACTAAAATATAAAACATTGCACACTCATATAAGTTTTTCACACACTCATATGCAAAACAAAATAATACTTGTCACCATTTAACAAGAAATGTCTCTGTATTAACCTGAAAAAAAAACGTTTTCTTCATTACAGATTTTTTTCCAATATATGTTAAGTATAAATTTTGCCCAAAATTGATTATATATTATATAATATAATAAGAGTGTATTTAAATAGAACATAAACTTCCTTTTCTCGTAATATCAACATGTCTTAACCTTAAATCTAGTTTTCATTTTCAACCTATTTCAATTTTTTTTTTAACTTGCAATGAGACACATAAATACCATCAAAATTTGAAATGATTTTTTTTTTTAGATATTATGGTTTTGAAAGCTAAAGTACATTGATAGTTGTGTTAATTTTATATTAATAATTTCCGAAAGAACTTTGTCATAGGCCGAAATTTTATCAAAATCGTAATAGCCGTTTTAAAGCAAATCAGATTGTTTGTACTTACGAGACACCCTAATTTTTATTTAATGAAGAAATCAAATTGACCCATATACCGACTTTGACAGAGAAACAACAACAAATAAAAATAACAGAGTTTCCATGTTGAATTTTACACAGCTATTGACATTTTATCATAAATATTTATTTTTATATTTTAATACAGCTTTTGAAGCTTCAAACAAAATATATTTGTTGCCATCTTCCTAAAATATTGAACAGGATTTATTTTTAAAAAAAAAAATTAAAAAAAAAAAAATACTATTTAAAAACTGTATACGTGAATGTTCTAAAAGTCATGATCAATTCACATTTCATAGATAATGTCTCATGATGATGACGATTGTACTTCCATTATGGAAGGTATAATTAATCGAAAACCAAAACATAACCCCTGTAATTGATTTTGGGTTATGATCATACATTGTCTCATACAGTAAATTCTGCAGAGTAATACCCATACAGAATACTTATCAGCCTGCAAATAAATCTATAATACTTCCACAATAAACAATTTTACACTTCCTTATCTAGTCCATAATTCATCTTTGTCTACACAGCTGTAATTATCCGATTTTTATCTTCCATTATTTACAACATAAACCTCTTTCCTTTTATCACTATAATTTCGCTTAGTGTGTTAAAAACTTGGGTCGTTAATTTTACTGTTCCCAAAGGGTCGATTTGTATCGTGAGGAAAATCCTTAACGTCATTTTTAGAGTTGTTATAAAATCAGGGAAGAAATAAAATAATTATCCCCGGTTCGTCCAACGTTCGATACCCATTTAACAAGTCGTTAAATATATATTTTCTCCATAATCTGTTACTTTACAGTAAAATGTTGCAAAATTTTAATTATTTAATATTTAATTTTTATATAACTTCAAAAAATTATCTAGTGAATTATAAACTGTCGTATTTATAAATTTACAAATTATACAAAGAAGAAGACGTGATTTGAGTCGTAGATTTTTAAACAGTGGAACGAAAGTATAAATAAATATTGAGCTTGACAAATAGATGAGTAAGATAATATTAGATAAAAAAAACTTGAACACAAGATCTCACAAAAATTACGTTTGTTTAATCAAACGCGTTTCAACGACAAAGTCGCCATCCTCAATGATACATGAGCTACAATAACAAAACTATAATTAAACTTAACTTTATATATAAAGTTTTCTTAAATAATCGTAATTTTTTTGAGATCTTGTTATCGAGATTTTTTTAACTTTTATCTAGTGCAACAAAAGTAATAAATGTTGCAAAATCTTACACATTTCCTCTCACACATTCTTAAAACCAAATTTAAACCGAAAATAATCGACACCAAAAATATAAATTCAGTACTTGTTAATAAAGAAAACAGACTACAAACAAAAATCATTCCACAAACCACTTTTTGGAAACCTCAAAACTGATATATCAACAAAAAACTACACATCGAATTTTTGACCCACTACACAACAAAAGTAAAATTATCTTTAAACGGGAAATCAATCAAATGAGAATGTTTCTACCAGTAATAGCTATTGGCAGACTTAATTTCTACTTTTTTCTTTGAAGTTAAACCTAGAAAAAACTTGAAAGCACATTCTCACGTGCTAGGGTTACATACGTGACCCATGTTGGGCTAGGCACTATACACTGTACAGTAGCATTGTCATACAATGTTGCATGTAATGGAAGGTGTCATTATTATTATTGTGAAACATATCAATATATAGCGTAGACATGTCACACGCTAGACTGTAACAGAGCAGGGAGAACACAATAAGATGAAACAATTAAAGCAACTTTTCTTTTGGTTTTAGGAGAACCTTTGTTTAACCATATGCATGTGTTTCTACTACCATATTAACACCAATATATTTTTTTAACCTTAATTGGAGCGAATATAATTAAGAACCGAAGACATTCTGATGTCCCTTTTTATCAATACTTTAGATAAAAAGACTGAATGAATTTTCGTGGAGATATTACTATTGCTTTATAGTAAGATAGCCACAGAACTTTACATTATCTGATCAAGACAGTTATTTAACCAAATGTTTACGTACGCCAGGGAAAGATGGACCTTTATTGTAGAATCTGGAAGGCTCCTTCTAGTATGGAGACGTTTGTTAAGAAAGATCTTTAGTCCTGATTTTACCGGACGGATCCTGGAGAGTTGAGAGAACTGTTTAGGAAGATTGACAAATTACGTATGTGAATAGGAAGACACGGATTGGATAACTTGAAAGGATGCTGAATGACAGGATACCCAGAATTATTTGCAGGAGATCTGGTGTACGGGGGTTGTGAGGATGAAGACCAAAAGGAGGTCCTCCGGCAACTGAAGTTGAAGTGATGGCGAAGGAGAACAAGGGATTTTTGTTCATTGCTACAGATCGTAGACAAGGTCAAGATTCTACAAGGATTTAGAAGTCTTAAATACCACAAATTTGATTTTATTTTTATCAATTATCATAAAAGGAACCAATTAGATTACTAGTTTAAAATTAAATGTATGAATGAGAACACAAAAAAAAAACCACTTTATTGGTGCAACAAAAATACAAGACAACGATTCAATGACTAAGCCATCATCCTCAGATGCTACCTGGACACAAACCCTACTGCCAGTGTACAATTGTAATATAATAAAAAAAGTTCACCAAAATAAAATTCCGTTGTGGCTGCACAATCAAAAACAAAAGAGACAGAAACAAAAACACAAAAGAAAACATTCCAAACATTTGCGCTTAAAATATGGAATATTAGGCTACATAATACACGAGTAATATGTTGAACCAAAATAAGGAAAAAATACACACTAACTTTTAGGATATTCTGTAGAGGTAAACACATACAATTCATATTATACACTAATTTACTATAGTAACAATTTGCTTAAAATTATAGAAAACTTTTCTTACAATAATATAAAATTTACAATTAAAAAATATTAAACGTTCTCAATCAAAATTATTAATAGAAAATATCTAAAACTTCACCTGGCTAAAAAAACAAATGATAGTGATATTCATATAAGGAAATCCGTTATATAATCTAGCTACAATGTAGGCAAAATACATTTCGAGAGTTAATTTGATTTTGGATTATACATATTAATTTTTGTCTATGAATTCATACGGGAATAATTTAAGTGTTTTTGCATTGTTTATACTTTCACTTCGGAATATTTTAAAGGTTAAATGTTGAAATTTAAAAATTGTAAAAACTATGAGTTTTTAATATTTTTTTTTTTTTAAATTAACGTAACAATGTCTTCTTTAACAGCAATACAATGTCCAGCGTAACTTTAGTACTACTCCATCAAACCAAAAAAATACTCATAGAAAACGCATAGGAACTTTTAGTTGACAAGAAACGCATAGAGAATAACAGTGCTAAACTAAATTAAATATATCTACATCTTGAGGTCCACTCTAAGGCTGAGACACTGACACGAGGGAAGCTATTCAAAACTTTATAATATATACACATCTACAAGACCGATAGCCAACGTCAAGGAATTAGTGATATACACTATTCCAAGTTTGATAAAACCAGTGTAATAACTGTCTAAACAAACTTACCCTATATAACGTATACTGGGTAAAACTTCTTGATCTACCAATAAAAATTATCTTTTCCTACAATAACAAAGAGACAAACTTTTGGGCATTAGATTTAGAGGATCACCTTGTATTACATTGTATAATAAGGCTGAGGTAAGGACCATGATGGAGTCCTCATCCTATTTTATAAGGGGATTAAGAACGAGAGGTTATTCTCTCTTAAACAAGGGGAAAACAGCAACTACAATGAAACTATTGAGACCACTAAAGCAAACCAAACAGTACTACAAGAAAATTTTAATCCACTAAAAACGCATTGAGAATAACAGTGTACACATGTATTAAGTTTAAATATGTCCCATTTTAGGTAGATAAATTTAACCATGACAACACACATAACTTAAAACTATTTTGTAAGTGATACATTAAAAGCAGGGGGAGGGGGAATAGACATATCAAAGCCGTTGATAACATGGACTAGGCGGTACTTCGGTTTTAAGACGAAGTTTAATCTATTCCAATGCCACAAACTTTCTCCCTCATTTCAATGTTAAAGGTAGAATAATATATGCCTCCTTACAAACTGAAGGACAAGAGACTTACAGTATTAGAACTAGCAGGATGGCAATACTGACTGCATCCAAATTGTTTACCTTCGCCCGTTTAAAGATAATATAAGACAATGCCCTACTATTTACTTGCTCTAGTATTCTATGAAAATAATGTGCCTCAAATCATTTGGCTTATTATTAAATGAAAACAACACCCCCCCCCCACTCTTTTTACCTAGCATTCCAAGAAACAATTGCACTTTCTCACTTAACCTAATATCAATAAAAGAAAAACTCTTCAACTGAACTAGTTTTACAAGAAAACAAAACCCCTCCACTCATTTGACCTAGTATTACAAGAAAACCAAACCCCTCCACTCATTTGACCTAGTATTACAAGAAAACCAAACCCCTCCTCTCATTTGACCTAGTATTATATAACAATAATACCCACCGCTCATTTCACCTATTATTACAAGAAAACAATGCTCCTTCTCTCATTTGACCTCGCTTTTCAGAAAAAATAATGATCCTACACTCATTTGGCACAGTATTAGAATAAAACAATACCCTCCAGTCATTTGACCAAGTATTAAAAGAAAACAATGGTGCTCCATTTATTTGATTTAGTATTCCATGAAAACAACGCTCCTCCAGTCATTTAGCCTCCAGTATTAAAAGAAAAACCTTCTTCTCCGCTCATTTGACCACTCATAGCATTACAAGGAAACTATGATCTTTAATTATGTGATCTAGATTCCAGGAAAACAAAGCTTACCCACTCATTTGCTACATTATCCCATAAGCTCCTTCACTGAACAGTCCTACTCTTTCAAAAAAAATCATATATCCACTATCAACAACCCTAGTATTCCAATAAAACAATATCCATTCATTGAGTAATATATCTATGCTCAATAACATAACTACTCAACTCTACATGGGTTACTCCCAGAAAAACAATACCTCTACTCATTAGATCTAGATAACAATTATATTACTTAATCGTTTCTAATGGTATTTCATTAAAACAATTCGTTAATTTTTATTTAATATATTTTATACTAGTATGTTTTGCAATGAAGCTTTCCACCTTTCTAAATTTACAAACTCAAAAATTGATAAATACGTGGTTAATTTTTTTTAATATTAAAAACATCCGACTTCCTATATATATATTTATTTATTTATTACCTCACCTTTATTACTTGTCATTTAACTACACACCCTGTATAAGCTAATCAAATATAAGTTTTAATTAAAGAAGAATTAATAATCACTATTACAGTGGCAATAGCTGTTGCATATTAAATACTTTAAACTTGCTAAAATGTCTTCGAGGCACTGGAGCGCGGAGGGTGACACTTTCTATAATCTAATTGAGAGAGTTTAACGGGTTTCTCTTGTAATACTGATTTATTTCAACCCCTTCCCCATACCTAAGCTGGAATCGTAACTTTTCAATTATCACAATTATCCATTCTTGGTTATTAGTTTTAGCGATTTTTTAAAAATAATTTTATTGTAACATATTTTCGTAACTATAAATATGTTTGCGTATTAAAGTAGTAAATTTTTATGATTATAAGTTTGAAATTTTTTTATAATAATCTGAGATGTTTAATTAAATTTTATTTAATTTTTTTAAACTTTTAAAACGAAGTCTTTTTGAAACATAGGTTACTATTGCTTCTATGAACAGCAGATCTTCCTCATTGGATGCTATAATACATTTAAAAAATATAAATCCATAAGTAAATAAACACCACGACTACTGTACACTTGAACAAAACACAATCAAAGTAATATATATTAAAATTTCAATGCTTTATTAACGGCTCGTTTCAGCTAAATTAATCTCTACATATAGATATAAATCCTGGAATGCTGATTGCATTATCTGAAAAACCAACCCCCGCTACTGATGAGCCACAGTGGCTGGTGACCGAATCCATTGAAAACGAAAACGATATTGTTCATAATTTACTCTAATTTTCTTTTATGTAAATACACGAGTTACATAAAAGTTATATCTAGATTTAAATATTAACTCGGGGAAGAAAACTGTGTAACTGTTGGGTAAATATTAATTTATATAAATTTTTGTAACCTCGTGAACCTCAAAAACGTTATATTTCGTTTAAATTGGACCATTAAAAAAAGTATTAACTAAGAAAGTTTTTTTTTCTGAGTAAAAACATTTTTTTAGTACTTAATTTTCATTAAGTGCGTTTTACACCTGCTCGTTATTTCTCGTTCACACTGTTATTTTATTTCTTTTCAGCGTTCATTCAAAAGTCCAAATCAATTTTTAAAAACTTAATATTTTGAATGACTTTAAAAAAACTAAATTTCTATCTTTTGAGTAAAACATTTTTTCACTGCCTAGATCAGAACATATTAAATGGTGGAAATAAATATTCATTTTCACTCAGTTCCTAAAATGTAACGAAATCTGTATAAAAATCTGTTGATTTTGAGAAATTTAATTTTTTAACAATTTCATGGAGATTTTTGCTTGTTTTTTTTATCAATAACGTCCGGATACGTATTTTAGAGAGATAGCAACTTTTCACTCGGTTTCATAGACATTATATTGAAAAAAATTTATCAAAATCGTTAGAGCCAATTTTGTAAAATAGTTAGTTTGTAGTTTGGCCTTGTGGCAGCTACATCCAATTTTTTAGTCGAAATATACGTAAAATACTCCCTTCAACATAATGTATTAAAATAATTAATCGGACATTTACCATCATTTGTTCATATAAAAACTAACGCAAGACGTTTCGAGAGTAAAAATTAACTCTCGCTATCTAGTGATAAACCTAAAGTAACTTAATGTTAAAAACACCAACGTAGCCTAGTAGCCTAATTCTATGTTGGAAACTGAAACAAAACCCAAGATGGGAAGTTCTTATAGACTACTATAACTAAGACTAACTCTAGATCCGACCCGTCAAAACTAAAACTATATACACAAGCTTAATCAGAAAAAAAAAACCACCAGACACATTACAGCACTACAATGTTTTTCACTTTTATGCTCCAGAGTTTTCACTTGATAATGAGAGTTGATTTATACTCTCGAAACGTCGTGTATTAGTTTTTATATATTTTACCTGCTATACCCGACTTCAGGATAAACTAGTTTTGCTTAGGTCAAACTAGTTTTTCCTAAAATTAAAACTAAATTTGTTACCTTATTTAAAACCAAACTAATAATTGCATGAGTCTGAATAAATAACCTGACCTAACCTAACCTATTCGTGGAGATTTTCGTACCCAAAAATGAAGACTCGACTAGTGGTAGCGAAAATCACCACAAATAAGTTCAGTTAATAATATAATAATAATAATAAAATGTATATGCTATCGCAACTGATACACAAAATATAAACCTATTTTCAATTAAGTAATTTAAATATTTTCTGTTGTTAAATCGTGGTTCTAATTTTATTAAACTGAAATTGGGTTTAGCAGGTAACATACGCCCAAATTATGACAAATGTCCGACTATACCGTCTAATAATATGAAAAATCCGTAATTATAAAATAACTTTAAAAGTATAATACCAAATTTCATCAAAATCTGTTTTACTTGTACACCACTACGCTAATGACAAACAGCAGACAACTTTATTGCGTCAGAGGACTTTAAAAGAATATTTTCACATAAAAACAGAACATTGATTGTTACTTACCCTGGATAATAAGGTAAGTTTGTTAACTGCAAAAATTTTCGACTTCCTTTCTTTCAGCGATCTTCGCGATTCATATCCTCGGGAAACCAAAAAAGGGATTTTTTACAAGTCTTACGTTTGAAAAATTAATATAGATACATAAACTTTGTTATAGGGGACAATAGTGTCCTATTGAAATTCAAAAAATAAGTACTGAAAATGTCAAAATGGCGTCAATTTAAACAGTTTAACGTTCTCATAGCATGTGTTATTCAACTTGTAAATATACTATATTAGATAACAATTTAAAGATTTCAATGCAAGTAATGGTACCAAAACTACTTCTCTACAATGATAAATAGCAAAGTTATTGTAAAAATGTAATTTGAAACGCTGACTTCCCAGAAAATGAACTTTTTGGGAATTTAATATTTAGAGGATCCGCTATTTATTATGGGGCTGGGTAAGCGTTATGATGGCGCCAATCAACTTGTATCTCAAATCGTATAAATTTCTATAACATGTCTAAGTGGGGAAAAAAATCTATAGAACTCAATTCGTTTTGCAACAGACACATGTTGAAACTTCCAAGTTTACATTAGCGAAGTTACTTTTAGTTTCGTAAATCGTTCGAGATACCTTTTACGCAATGACTTTCTGCCTTTCCCTGTAAATATTTGATGACTCTTTCATAGCATCATCATCACAACGATTACCGTCAAATTGCTTCTAATCATATTACGCTTAATATGAGATTGTCGGTTCCATATTTGACATGTTTATATGACAGTGGAATGTAAACGATAAATATGTAATTACGGAAAGTGAAAATTTTAAAGCGTTAAAAGACATTTAGAAAAACTCGCAAAGTTGTGCCATCTAGAAATGTTCACATGATAGCCTAGGTTATAATACTACTTGTAATAGTACTTTCTAATCACTTAAAGCACACATTATGGTAAATTCGACAAATCTCGTGAAAAAATTAGGAAAAAAATAATTTTCGATAAAAATAATTAACCTAATTATGAATTAAAACAAGTTGATGGGAGCCTTAATACAAAACCGAATTAAAGACACGAGCGTAGCGAGTGGAGGCTTTTTAAAATGTTTACAGCTGCGAGGTCCGTCAGGGGAGAGACACCTCCACAAACGAAACGAGTTTCTTCCACCGAGCGGCCAGTATACCGAGCGGTTAGTGGTCTGAGCCCTGCATCTCCAGTTACAGTTGCCGCCAGTAGGTAGTGCGTGCGGTCACAATCGTACTACTCATTATGAAAACATCAACCATGGCGAATCACTTCAGCGTTCGCAACCATTAGCCGTACAATCGACCTTTCATTTTACAGTAATATAAGAGTTGAACATACTGAATCATAATGTATAATGAAATTTATAATTATTTACTATTACTTCCTCTATTATCCATTCGCCTGTATTCTGTTGTTCCAACACCACAGCTCCACTCTAGCCTTCATCAGCATCATCTGAAATTTCAGAATCTGGTTCACTGTCACTGTTTATAGAAATTATGTGATTCAACTATAATGTTTATTGCTGGTTCTTGAGCTAGATACTCGACTTCAAGTTTTTTAACATGTCGGCATTCCCTTATCCAATCGTCAGGACTCATGTTTAACGTTTTTTTTCTTTGCATAACATTTTCTCTTGAGAAATAGCTCAAGAAACGTTTCTGGTGGCCACGTATCCATTAATGTTAGTCCAATCCAGCTCAATAGGGAGGCCAGGATGATAAGGCAGAAGTCTCAGAATGTCGTTTATCTATTTCGTCAATTAGATAACGATGAAACCTAGGTTTTTACTTTTTTACAAGTTTTGGATCATACATTATATCACTAAATGGTATATTGTTCTTAGTAAGCCAATCTTTTTTATCTCTTTCTTTCTATTACTAGATGTGTGTGCATGCTACTGCTAATGTCTAGATTTTCAAACAACAACTTTCTATTGTTTTTAGTCTTCTGCCACCTAAATTGCTTTAAAATACACCTTAACTAGTTTCACTGCACTTAAAGTCAATGACACCATTTAACTCCTACTTTAAGAGTTTCACACTAGGTAGTCGCTTTTTTGTAAATGGAAATTACACAATATTCTTCTCTCAACAGATTTAGCAAAGTCATCTAGTTCTGCAACTGGCTTTTTCCGGGGATAAAAATATCTATACAGTGTTGAAAATAGTTTACGTTGTCATCACTTTCGTTTACTCAGTTCACTATTTATTTTTGTTACAAAGTTCTCACTAACACCGGTAGTCGCAGCAGTTCAACTAACGGACGTCTGCTTACTCCTTTATAAATGTATACACATTACACACCACTTTCCTGATCTGGCTACTAATTACTTCTTCCGTTAATTTTTATTTGAAAATATCTCCTATTTTAGAAAGTTTAAAGGTAAAGTCAAACATCAAAATTAACTTCACTCTCGATGAAATGCAAAACAGGAACGTAATCACTGTCAGTTAATGAATGTTTCAGCGCAGGCTATCGACTGTAAACTGAGATATGATGGCGGGAAATCATGGTGTCATGGTGGAAGAATTAATAACCAAATGTTTGTAGAAAAGTCGCCCCTCTCCACCCCCCCCCCCCCCATCCACTGCAGCTACCTGAGTCCGCCCATACACACTACTGGGGATTACACAAAGGTCAGAAGGGTTTGTCACATCTTGAGGCTTTCCGCTAAGCGGCATATTTTCTGCTGAAAAATATTTCTGAGATAACCCATGATACGGTTCCACGATAACGTCCCTTATTTAATGATATAAGATTAAAACTTTAACATATCCCTAAGCAATGACTGATTATTGGTATTACCAAGAACAAACCAACGTTATTGTTCAATCTTTCTGTACTGAAATCCACATTTTATGTCTCGGGAAGAATAATACAACCTTACCTACACATCGACATTTATTGCATAATTTACAACATACCGTTTTCTTTCTGCGAAAAAACAGGATTTTGTTAGAGCTCATATACGCTGGAAGTGTTTGACACTGTCGTTAGTTATGAGAGGACCATCTCCAGAGTTTCATTTTCTTCAAATGAATGTGACGTATTCATTCTTTCCTCGTCGTGCGGATTAGTGATCACAGTGATTGCAAATAGTGATTTTAAATAATTATATTGAAGTATGTACAGTCACCAGAATACCCGCAGGTGAATCATATACTGATAAAAAAAGTTAAAATGATAATTTAAAAAATACAAAGTTAAAAACCCAAAAAATCTTTTTTTTTTAATGGAGGAAGAAAATTTGCTGATAGGATTAGATCGTAAAGGCAGAGTTCTATATTAATCGTGCTTATTTATGCGTCCGCGAGTCTATTGACCCCCTGTCAAGAAATTTGGTCTGCAAACCATGTGCGATACGTGACAGTCCCACCTAAATATTAAAGGTCCCTCTGAATAAAAGTGCACACGCAATGCTAGTTGGCGCTAACAATGAACGTTTTTGCATTTTTCCTACCCCAAAACAAATAATGGGATTTTATGTTTAAACTTTCATAGTTAGAATTACATTAAATTACTTTATATTATTTAATTTGTACGTTAGATGTTTTATTTATCTTTCCTTGTAGGTACTATCATATGTTTAATTTTTTATTTTACTCCTTCAGTTCAAAATTTACATGTTTCCGTCCCCTTACATTATAATTCTAAAATTAATTTGATGGTTTTGAAAAATAACATTGATTCAAAGTTTAAAAACAGATATTGTTTTCCTATGTACCGTTGAAAAGCGTAATAAACATTCAGTCGGTTAGCAAATGTATAAGAGTTAGTTGATACCTCCTAGACCTGTCAAACTCTTCTGATCCTTGTCAATTGGAGATGTGGAGCTCAGACCACTGGACGCTCGGCGGACACAAGCTCAGAATGATATACATAATTACGATGTTTAGGAAACCTGTGTAACAACTATACGTTTAACATTTTCTACAACGCCCAAGAAACCAACTTGTTGATATTACATTTAGAGGATTGCCTTGTATTACTTTGTATGATGTGGTTGGGTAAGTACCATGTTGCACCCATCAACTTCTTAATCTTAGATACATTAACCTATTACGTGAGCACTTTTTGTTTCTCCTTGCTGAAGGTGATGCATAAAAACTTTTAAACCTAAAAATTCTATGTTTAATTTATTTGATTGGAACGATAAAACATTTACAACTATTGTTTTTTTTTCTGAAGACCTTGAGCCGAAATTATTGTGTTCCTTCAACGTTCTACCAATAACTGCACGTCTGACATTGAAACAACTTGTCCTTAATTACTCAGGATTTACTCTTAAGTTGATTATAATTTAAGGTTAGGTCTAATTAACAAATCGCCATTGCTGCTTTGATTTAACATTCACCAATCCACACATGCTAACTTGAGTTAGGGAATAGTCGAAAAATTTGGTTTTAATTCCGTAAATAAATAAATAAAAATTTGTAAAATTCGTTGCTTAAAGGTGAAAAACCTCTCAGTCATCATCACCTTTTAAAAAATAATATAAAATAAGATGTTCGAATAGTATAATAACGTCAGGACCGATAAGAGTTGGTCAAAAGAGTTCTGATAGAAAAGATTAAAGAGAGAGAGAGAGAGAGAGAGAGAGAGAGAGAGAGAGAGAGAGAGAGAGAGAGAGAGAGAGAGAGAGAGAGAGAGAGAGAGAGAGAGAGAGAGAGAGAGAGAGAGAGAGAGAGAGAGAGAGAGAGAGAGAGAGAGAGAGAGAGAGAGAGAGAGAGAGAGAGAGAGAGAGAGAGAGAGAGAGAGAGAGAGATCTAGCTCATCAATAGATAAAGGCATATGTAAATCCAACTAGGCTACCTCGGAAGTGCCACAACCCTACTCTCTACAAATCAGTAATTGCGTGGTTTATCATTTAAAACATTCGAAGGCTTATACATACTGATGGGTACAAACTACTAAAATTGAATGGTTAATCCAAAGAACACGTCATCTATAATGCATTAAACATTTGTTATTTCTCCTTGAGATTATGTTTTGTTCACGTGTACAGTAGCTTGTAATATTATTACTTGTTAATTCTTCTTTTATGAATATTGTTGTATCAAGTCAAGATCTAGATAGTACGAGAATTTGTTGTATAACAAATTATTAAAACATCCCAAAAGTGAAATCTACAGATTCATTGGGGAAAATACCATGAGTCATTCTTTATGGTAGTTGTACGATTAACAAAATTCAAATTGGTCGGCAGAGAGAACTAATAGAAAAGATGAAAGAAAGTGATCGAACTGAACACTAGTTGATGATCCAGCTAGTACTTCGGGATTGCTAAACTCGTAAATGACTATCGTAATACAATATTAGGCAGCAACACATTCTTTCAGGTAGCACCGTATGTGTTTCTTTATTTTGTTATGTTTTACCCTTCATTAGTTACCCATTATATAAATTACAGGGTAAGTTGGGTAATCGTGAAAAACTATGTCCTCAGGGAAACAAAAAAGTGATTCCGCCTGTCGTCGTTGTCGTTGTCGTTGTCGTCTGTACAGTCAGCACGATAGCGGCCACAAAAATATAACCCTAATGAAATTCAGAAAAATTATATTGAAAATATCAAAATGGCTGTCTTTTTTTATAAAAAAGTTTACACAATCCACGTTTACCTTATAACAAACTGAATTACATAAAAATTTGCAGATTTCAATTCTGCATACAATAGTACCAACCTCACCTACAATGAAAAATAGTGAAGTTATTGTTAAAAATTTAATATAAAACCTTGATCTCTTAAGACAATGAGATATTCCTATAACAGAGACGAGTCACCGACACGAGCGTAGCGAGTGGAGATCCTTCACATATGCAAGGCTTCGAGATCCGTCCAACGTTTAGAAAGTAAGGATATATAAAATATGTTACCGGAAATCTGTTAAATCAAGCATTGTAAATAATATCATGCAAATTACCTAAAGTTGCCAGGAAAAATATGAAATCAAACTTATTTCATACTTTGTCTAGGCATTCTATAAAATGCCCACTGCACTTCAACAGAGTTTGGATACCGGTTTTTCTATGACTTTCATATTAGGTTAGATTAGGTTCTTATACTTCTAAAAATATTTAGTACACACATCCTACTGTATTTTCTTCATTTTATATTTTTTACATTGTAAATAAATAATTTTCTGAGCGAATCCGTTTATGTAATACTTTGTCTGAAGAACCGTGGCCATTTTACAAAATGTCTAGACAAAGCGTGTAGAGATCAAACAAAATTACTTTATTCCATTACACCATTCCTTAGGTAATGTATAGAATGCCAGGATTATATACGTTGTCGGTAATATATAGTTAACTACGAGTTGCGAGAAACTTGTTTAACAACTTCGTTTTTTTTTTTTAGCAAACTAACCCTATTGAATAAGACCCCTTGATCTAACAATAGATTTAAGACTTCCTTCAAGGCACAAAAAATCTAGTTTTGGAGATTACTTTTAGAGTATCTACATTGTATGATCGGGTTGGAAAGGTATCATTATAGCGTCCTTAAACTTTTTATTTTGTAATTTTAATAGCTCTAAAACTGTATAATCATAGAAAGTAAATTATACAAATACTTTTAAAATATTCTAAGTAAAACAACTTTTGCAGAAAACTCTCCCTTATCCGTGTGAATGTGTGTATATATTACAAGTGAGTATTAGATCCTCCCCTACGACTCACGTATTTTATTACGCTACGTGCTTCAAAACCCTCAATCTCGTTTTCCCTTGCCTTAAACCCTTAAGCCTTGTCTTAACTAGGCTTGGTTTTATGTCCTTCTTTATACGTAGAAGCAATACGGTCCGTCAAAAATACAGTTTTTTTTTTTAAATTTGCTGTCATGATATAAGTATGGAAAAAACTTCTGTTGTTGTAGTTAATATCTGGGAAATTCATGGTAGCTGACCTAACTTGACAGATTTTGGCAAATGAAAATATTCATGTATATTTTCGTTATTCTCCGCATGTTTTTTTTATTTATTCGTATATTAAAATTTGCATTTAGCATGTTTAAAAATACAGTTAGTATGTTTAAATTTACAGCTAGCATGTTTAAATTTACGGTTAGCATGTTTATATTATAGTGTTATCGTGTTTATATTTACAGTTAGTATGTTTAAATTTACAGTTAGTATGTTTAAATTTACAGTTAGCATGTTTAAATTTACAGTTAGCATGTTTATATTATAATGTTATCGTGTTTATATTTACAGTTAGTATGTTTATATTTACTGTTAGCATGTTTAAAATTACGGTTAGCATGTTTATATTATAGTGTTATCGTGTTTATATTTACAGTTAGTATGTTTAAATTTACAGTTAGTATGTTTAAATTTACAGTTAGCATGTTTAAATTTACAGTTAGCATGTTTATATTATAGTGTTATCGTGTTTATATTTACAGTTAGTATGTTTATATTTACAGTTAGTATGTTTAAATTTACAGTTAGCATGTTTATATTATAGTGTTATCGTGTTTATATTTACAGTTAGTATGTTTAAATTTACAGTTATTATGATTAAATTTACAGTTAGAATGTTTAAATTTACAGTTAGCATGTTTATATTATAGTGTTATCGTGTTTATATTTACAGTTAGTATGTTTAAATTTACAGTTAGTATGTTTAAATTTACAGTTAGCATGTTTAAATTTACAGTTAGCATGTTTATATTATAGTGTTATCGTGTTTATATTTACAGTTAGTATGTTTACATTTACTGTTAGCATGTTTAAAATTACAGTTAGCATGTTTAAATTTACAGTTAGTATGTTTAAATTTACAGTTAGCATGTTTATATTATAGTGTTATCGTGTTTATATTTACAGTTAGTATTTTTTAATTTTACAGTTATTATGATTAAATTTACAGTTAGCATGTTTAAATTTACAGTTAGCATGTTTATATTATAGTGTTATCGTGTTTATATTTACAGTTAGTATGTTTAAATTTACAGTTATTATGATTAAATTTACAGTTAGAATGTTTAAATTTACAGTTAGCATGTTTATATTATAGTGTTATCGTGTTTATATTTACAGTTAGTATGTTTAAATTTACAGTTATTATGATTAAATTTACAGTTAGTATGTTTAAATTTACAGTTAGCATGTTTATATTATAGTGTTATCGTGTTTATATTTACAGTTAGTATGTTTAAATTTACAGTTAGCATGTTTATATTATAGTGTTATCGTGTTTATATTTACAGTTAGTATGTTTAAATTTACAGTTATTATGATTAAATTTACAGTTAGCATGTTTAAATTTACAGTTAGCATGTTTATATTATAGTGTTATCGTGTTTATATTTACAGTTAGCATGTTTGATATGCTTCAGCTAATATAGTTTCGTAGATTTAAAAAATGACTCTTACTTGTTCTCACTTTGTGTTTTTTCTTACCTCGAAGGTATATTTCGTTGATAAAACTTGTGCTACAAACTTTAAAAAACCAAATTTCTCTAAACGTGATGGTGTTTTGTTCAAGTGTACAGTAGTTGTCGTTTTATTTATTCTTAATCTATAAATATTGTTGTGTCACGTCGTACGCTATAATGTATTTAATTAAATATAGTGGATGAGAATTGTCAAAGGGAATTATGACCTGAATCCTCCCCCCTCCCCCCGCCGTTGAACGGAAACGATATTTGTCTGCCTAAACACCTGAGAGACATAAGTGAAGGACATTCGTAAATGTCAAGCTTATTTTTAGTTTTGTCGTTCAAGAGATCTTTTCAAAATATCTTGTGTTTATGAAATGTACACTGTAACAAATTTTCATGTAAATTAGTTAAGCGATTCCATAGATTACAGTATTAAAACGTGATAAATCTATTTATAATACTACATTCGATTCTTATACCAAGTAGTTCCGTTAACAGTAGATCTCGCTTGTTGATGTTTTAAAACATTCAATACATTGCTCTTGTAAACCAATGTTAATACTGTTTAGAGAGAGATGTGATAACAACACCTATAGAAGGCGATAAGTAATAGTAAATAATACCAACGCTACTGTACACTTGAACATAACACCACATATAAAATGTATGCTTGACTTGTAATGTGATTTACCATTCATTTGGATCAAAAGTTAGTAAATATTACGTTGTATCCGCGAAATAATGACGGCCTTATCAGGAAAACTGACTGGTGAGTTTCGTTGACTGTGGAGCATAGGGGATCGGACTACTGTTTTAATTTTACTTTAATTCATTAATTGATACATACGTGTTACGTGAAAGTTTTAGTTAAAATGTCAGGAAACAAAATAGTGCAGCCCTTTGCATCTGAAAATTTTATATAAATTAAAACGTAAACTAGTAATAAACCAATTTAAAAAAAAAATTTCGTTTCAGAAATAATTTGTGAAAATAGCAAAATGAAACTTCACTGTCGTTAATAAAAGCTCCGTTTTAAATACTTTAGACTTTTTGATAAATAAAAATTTTGGGCCAACAGCATAAGGATAAATACAAAATTATAATTTTCTCAAAATCAGATATACCGATTTTGATTTAATTTGCCTCATGTATGACCAATAAGGACACAAACAGAAAGCCGTGTTTAATTGTAATGTAACAGCAGATATTTCTTGTTGAAACTCCATATTCAAAGGTAAAATAAAGCAATAAAGCTTAAAGTTTGTAAATATTTTAATAATATAAATGAGCTACAATTGTTTCGCCTTGCGGTATAATCGGGTTGCTTTCTTCAACCTTGAAAGTACAGTAGTGTTCATTATCTCACCCAACAACCGATTCATCAGTTATCAGTAAAACAAGTCCGACATAGGAATGTTAATAAATACGATAATTTCTCACAATAGACAATACCGATTTTATTCAAAGTTTAGTGAACGTTGATGATTAATGATTCAAACTTTTAAATACATTTTTTTAAAGTACAGGAATAATTGACGAAAACAAATAAATATTAAACGTCATCGTTTAATCCAATATGACTTACAGTAAGGACGTGTTTACCACAAGCAAAGTAGTGGTGTTTATGTTTTTGAGGACAGGTGTGCAAGATACTTTGTGCATTTTTTTGCAGAGTTTTTTAATTCTTTATATTTTTACAACAAAAGTAATCTACTAAATACTATAAACTTGGAAATATAACTGTAAACTTTAGATTGAATGTTCGTTTAATCTAGGACTAAAACAGTGCATTCTAGAATAATCCCTTCAGAGACCACTAATTAGATTTGGGAGTTATCACCAAATGCCGTCAAGCTACTAAACGAAACGTTCCAAAGTACTCAAGTATGCACAACGTTAGCTCTCTCTGTTATCAGTTGTGACTTTACGCAAACTTGTATAATCAAATGAACAGTATCGATTTTACGTCATCTCTAATATCGAAATTCTCTGGAAACTTCAACATCAATAACAGTGATGATTCTTCGGTGTAAGATGTTACGATTCATCCTACACTTCAAGGTTTTTGTAGGAGCGTCTCTTGTTATCGTGTTGAACATCGAATGTTGTCTACGCTGAATAGGTAGATCCTAGTTGATCAAGGAAACAATCGATTATAGAGTTACACTTACATACGCTAGTGAGGATGTAGTTTTCAATCCTTACAAGACACTACAAGTAGTCAATATAAGTTCCTTATTTTGAGAGTAATTACGAAACACAAAAATTAACTATTTTTATAGGTAATAAGAAATGGATGCTTTTACA
Organism: Aphrophora alni; assembly: GCA_963513935.1. Taxonomy (NCBI): domain Eukaryota; kingdom Metazoa; phylum Arthropoda; class Insecta; order Hemiptera; family Aphrophoridae; genus Aphrophora; species Aphrophora alni. The sequence continues at coordinate 86,119,513 of OY740774.1, read as the reverse complement.
AAATTATATGTAGAGATTCCTAAATGTAAGATGTGAAGAATCATCCTACACTTATTTTTGCAAAGAAAATAGCATAAATTTCTATAAATATTATAAATTTAGAATCAATGCAAAAGTTAGAGTACAAATGCTATTATTTAGTAGGAGAGCCGATGTTGTCACTATGGAAACACTAATAACGCCAACAATGATTGATTATATAGTGAATCAAACATACGATCTTAAAGATGTAGTTTTCGGTTTTCGTTTCAATTCCTAATATAGTAGAGAATAGCAACCACATCGGTTTATTAATTTGTCAATTTGATAGCGCAGCCATTCGATTCAAACGTCGTTTAATAGTGCTTGTTTACAGGAGTAGAAATTTATTTATAGCACCGTTTTCTGAAACATTAACATCACTTTTTAAATTTTAAAATGTAATGTAAACAAAAATGTTGATCACGCTTTCATTTGTTAAATAGTTCTATAGTCCTGAGTTAGTTCCCTCTATTTCGCAATTACTATCAGGACACCTTCAACACTTCTAGTTCTCTTCCGTCCCTGTTTCAATTTGAATATTTGAGATAATAGCATATTTCATTAGGTAATGAAATTTACTCAAACACAGATAATGTAAAAGATAACTGTAAATCTTGTTGCTAATTATTATTATATGACCAGTAAGTAATCACCAATATTTAGATGTATACTGTTAATTATTAATGAGTTTAGTCGAGACTATATTTTTTCTTTCAACATCCTACGTGTTTTAAAATTTACAAGTCGCCATGGAAGCACTTACATTAACTAATTACTACATTTATTTGACAAACCTCCATCCCCTTCTTTGGACCACTGAATTAACTCTTGTGCTTGGATATAAATACTGTCCTCTAAACGCAGTTAGTTAACCGAAGCCCCAAGCGAGTAGTTGGGAAAAGTTAATCTCCTGCTGTACAACATTTATTCCAATGGTCTGAATCGTGGAACGATCAGAGCTGAGATTCGTCTGTTCTTCTCATCTAATCAAATGATGTGACACGGTACAATATTCATAGACCAAGAAAATAATATCACAGCTACTCTACAATTGAATAAGACACATCTCATTGGGCGTCCTCGGTGGTTATTAAGACCAATTTGTTTTAAGCTATACGAGTATTGTTCATATTTCACTTTAATTCAAACAGATAGGTTAGGTTAGGTTAGATTAGATTAGGTTTAGTTAAGTAAAGTTAGGTTATGTTAGGTTAGTTTAGGGTAGGTAAGGTTAGATTATTTTAGGTTAGGTTAAGTAAGGTTAGGTTATATTATGCAATTTACATGAAAGTTATAAAACATTTAGGAGATAAAACAGTTTAACTTTTCCTAATAATATTTAATACTTTGATAATGTATGTAAAATAAAGTTTTCATTCATTTTAGTACATTAAACATTCTTAATGGAAAAATTTTCCTTTTTTCGGATAGAAACAGCCATTTTCCAAAGTTTAATTTTAAACTAGAACAGCCACATTTTGGATTATCTTTAGGAAATTATGTTTTCGATTCGTTAATATCTCTACTCATTGAAACCATTTATATGATTTATCACTTGAACCTCTTACCATTTGCGATACCTTACTTGACCCCAAGAGTTCTACAAGGAGGTGATTATTTATTGCATACAAAAGTAGAGATTATAGCGAAAGTTTGGATTTTTAATTCAAATTATTAAGAAATATATAACGTGGGGGCTACTCTATCAAGTCATTTCGTATTCACTTATTTAAGGTGAGATTAGGTACGTAAAATGAAAGTTGGGTTTTGTACTTATGTTTATGTTTGGTCTAAATAATTAAGGATATTTCAGGTAGACAAAACAAAGATCTTTATGTTGATGTTAGACTAGGTTATGGAGACCTATGCACTCCAAAAGAGTGTCTGCAATATTGTCGACAGCAATGTGTCAATAACAAGGAAAATAAAAAAAAAGGTTTTCATACAAAGAGACGGTTAAATCCTTGAAAGGAATAACGGGTAACGTAGCTGGGCCCTGGGGACACCAAGAGGAGGTTCTTTACGGATGCTACCTACTCGGTCCTATTTTGCATAGCTGTCTTAAAGAAATCTATTATATTCGCAGGGTACAGGCAAATGATAGAAATACTCCAAAGAAGAATGGCGTTAGAGACCATTGATGCCTATCGTAGATCTAAGTTTGTCTTAGCTGGGGTGCCTCTGTTTGAGCTCTTAAGAAGAAGCTAAATAACAATGGACCTAGGGGCATAGGTATGACTTCTAGAAGAAGAACTTTAGCAAGTGAGTGGACCATTACAACTTTGGGACCGGAACCTGGAAAAAAAAAGAAAACAATGATTTGGATGAAAAGATGTTCCGACAGTTTGGATAGGTGGACCTCTATATACCACAGGGCTACATGAATTCGTGTACTATCTTCGTAGATTGCCCATCAGGGATTATCTAAGATGTGTACTTCGGAAATGTAGACACGATTGAGTATACGCTCGCTCTATTTGTGTGCTAAATGGGAAGGAGACTATGGAAGGAGATACAAAAGATGCATGTAGTTGAAGATCTAGTTAATCTAATTATAGAATACGAAGAGAACTGGAAAGCTACAGCAAGATCCTTAAGAAAAATTCTGACGTAGATGGCGACCGAGTCAGAAATAATTTTTAAACTTTAAAGTGAAGAAGGATTAATGAAAAGAGTTGACACAAGAAAGAAAGACCAGATCGAGGATGTTTCTCTAGTTTTAACATAGATGTTATGGTTGCAGACTGATGATTCATGGGGGTCATTTTGTAGACTTTCTCTCCCCTTCCTCCCAAATATGGTTGAGTAGATATAACAGAGATTGTATAAGGTTATGTTAAGTTCGTATGTATGGTTAGGTTGGTATAATTATTATTATAGGTAGGTTAGGCAGACTTAACAGGGATTATATAGGTTAGGTTCGTGTGTAAGGTTAGAATGGTTCATTTAATGTAAGACTGGGTTAAATAGAACTAACAGTAACTTGAGGTTGATACAGTTAAAGTTAGGCTAGGTAGGTCAAATAGAGAAATTATTGTGAGTAGATTAAAAACGTTATTTTTAAATGTAACAAATTAAAAATGTCACTAATAAATGAATATGACCTTTACACAATAGAGCTTGTCAAAAGGTAGAGTATTTACAGTACTGTTAGGAATATAGAGTTTAAAAGGTTTGCGTTTTGCACGGCAAAATACCATTTATTAGCGATAACAAAGTCTAACATGCAAAACATAGATAAAACTAGTTAACCACAGGCTATAGTACAACTATTATGCATTGTGTTTAATACTGGTTCATTTGTTTTTATTTACTTTATACTGTGCGGGCGAGAAAACTTATCTCGTATCTTCGAAAGTTATCAATAATATAAGACCATTACAAGACCTTTTTTGTAGTAGATCTTATAGTCTATCTATCTTTCTTGTCTATCAGAAAACCAGAGGTAGTATAGTAGTTTTTAAGAACCACAATTATAGTTCAAGTCAATGATAAAAAATTGACGAAAATCAGTTTAACAATTCCGTCTTTAGGAGAAATCAAACAAGAATAAAAAAGTTTATTTTAGGGACAAAAGAACACTTTAAATCCAAATTCAAAAAATGTGCTTCATAGTAGGAGAAAAAATATAATATTAAAGGCGACTTAAAATTTAAAAAATTCGGCTGAATGACAGAGTTAATATTTTTGTTCTTTTAACTCAGTATTCCACTAATGTAAATTGAATACATAATAATTTAATTTTTTTATGAGGCACCGACAAACTCAAAAAAAAATAAATAAAGTTAACTTGTTTACAATTTTAAAAACTGGTGTTGTAAAATCATCAAAAAAAAATAATAAAGTTAACTTGTTTACAATTTTAAAAACTGTTCTTGTAAAATCATCTTTGTCCAGCAGTTTTGCGACACTCTATATATAAAATCCAATTTGACAACTTAAATCTTTTTACAATTGACATCTTTATAATTCCAAATTTTAAATCCCTCCTTACACGAGGTTGCAAAACCTGTCAACAGTTTAGCTAAGCTTCCAGGAAGACATCTTGGGCTCAATATTAGCATATGTATAGCAAGGATACGAGTAGTTTAAGATGATGTCTTCGTGAAAATAACAAATTGTGGACAGAGATTAGGTTAGCTAATATCATTGACACTCTATTGCCAAATTGTGACACGTGGAAGAAATAAAAACTCTAATCGCTGAAAGTAAAACTAGTTTTGTTAAATTCCATTGCCGACTGTTTGGATTGCAACTGAAACATCAAATGTGTCTAGAGCGAGATGACAACAGACTGCAGAGAGAACAGCTGTGTGGGCGTAGAGATGGGATTGGAAGTTAGACACTCTGAACTGACAAACGCCGAATCTTTTGTGAAGTATGTATGGAACATCCTACAGTTTAACAAGTTGTTGGGCGCCATCATGGTGCTTACTCAGCCCATGATTAAATTTAATACAAAAATGAACTCTAAATGTAATTCCCAAAAGTTTGTTTCTGGAGCCGTGTATGAAATATTAAATAGTATTATGTAACCTAACCTAACCTAACCTAACCTAACCTAACCTAACCTTATCAAGTAGAGTAAGTGCTTACACAGATATTCTGATCCTCGTAATTGCTTATATCACTACGTCAATGACGTCGACAAGGCTATAACAAGTTTCGTAGAGGTGTAGTATTACAAAATCTTCGCTCCTGTCTACGTCTCGGCCCTGGCGGTCATCGGAGCTGTCCATATGTTAAGGAGCCTTCGCTCGCTACGCTCGTATCGTTAGTCGAGTAACATAGTCGACTCTGCCGGAAACTATATTGAATATCATATTTCTCACGATTCGAATTTACATTTTGTAAAATAACTACTGTACTTTTTTGTCATCGTTGATACCACTACATGCAGAATGAAAATCTGAAAATTTGTACCTGACACAGCGTATTATAAGTTGAATAATTTAATGATCACATTATAGTCCCCTATACCAAATCTCATGCTCCAATCTTATTTCTTGTTGCCACTATTCACGAATAGACTATATCAATGGTAGACGGGCAGAATATTGAAAGAATTTTTTCGTCACACTGCTTCAAAAACAGCTGTTTTCAATACATGCATTAAGATACTAAAGTTGTTCTTTTTAGTCCTAGGATATAAAAACATCAGTTGACGGTGAGGTCATCAGCTGTTACTTAGCTTATACGAATTAATTAACGATTGTAAAGAATCTATAAAAACAACCGATACTCTCGATTGTAAATAACAGATAAAACAGCTGTTACTATCGATTTCATAAATAAGTACCACTAACACAATCTGAAAACAGCTGTAATAGCTGCAAACTTCTGTAACTTGTTCAAACTTTTGAAGGTAAATAGGTTATAAGATTATATTTTTTGTGAAAATGTTTTCTTATATTGTTTGCAGTATAACGAAAAATATAGTTCATCACTAGGACCAAAAGAAGATTTTAGATTCTCGCTCATTTTCAAGTTAGACTTCAGCTTGTATCGAGTAGCTTCACTTTTGGTCCTAGTAATGAAATATACTAATTAGTTTCCAAAGGTCACGAAAAAGGAGGTAGACATTGTTTTATTATCAAACTTACTATATTCATATACTGGGAAAATAAAATAAAATCTGTTTCTAAAAATAGTTTATAAATTGTAAATAATAAATTGAGAAGCAATGTAACCGTTATAGAGTATCAATGGTAAGACCATCTCGTGTTGTCGTGTAGGACATGGAAAGGCTTCCTCGCTGAATCATTATAGCATGTAACTAGTTGCGCGTGTAATGATAATTATAGAGTGACTCTTACATACGCTAGTAAAGAAGTGGATTTTGTACTCCTTTCAACTTTTGTACCTCCCAGTTGTCAATATTTGTTCGTTATTTAGTTAGTCTAGCAATTCATTTTCAAGTAGTTTAATAGTTAGTACACAGTGTATCGTATATTACAAATAACTATTTGTAAAAGTGTTTATATAAATTATATACTGTAGATTTAAATTAAAGTAAACATTTAATGTATATAAAAAAATTTACTTACCTACCTCAAAAAATCTTGAATATTCCAATTGTTATCTGAAAACAAATAATAAAATTTATGAAATAGTTTATCAATGTATACATTAAAAATAGATGTATCTTATTGATATTAAATTATTCACACTGGTTGTATAATTATGCACTTTTTATTTAAAAGTTTTGTATAAATTGCTGTACAAATTAAATGGAGAAGCAAATCAACCGTTAAATAACCGCGTGCTATTGTTTAGTAAGAACATCTTGTGTTGTCGCGTAGGATGTGGGACATTGAAAGGCGGGCGTTCTCGCTGAATCGTGCGTGCAATGATTGATTATAAAATTACTCAAACATGCGATATTGAGAATGTAGTTTTCCGTCATTTCGTTCTTTGGTAGACCAGCACATTAAAGTAATTTAATTCTGCTCATTAATAGTTGGAATATATTGTCTCATTAGTAAGTGACTGTAAGCTTAGTTAAATGTATATTGGAAGCTTATATATCTCGTTGCTAATTATTATTATCATATGACCAGTAAGTAACCACCAATATTTAGATGTATTATTATATACTGTTAATTATTAATGAATTTTAATTGTGCTAATAATTATTCTTTCAGCAGCAGTCTACATCCTACGTGTTTTAAACTCCTAAGTTTAACAGTGATATACAGAAAAAACTTTGTAGAGACGTAATAAATACTAACAATAATTACCGAAATTGTATTATTTAGATTTTACTTGAAGGAGCTGAGTGAAACTTATTGTTTTGTTTTACTGTGATGTAAACTAAGCAAAGATGTATTGGAAATTACACATCCGGTACAGTGTGTTCTAAAAGGTAAAAAGACTACACATTCTGAATTATAAAAATTTTTAAAACCAAATTCATCTACATGTTTTATTTAAAATATCATATATTTTCCCTTTTAAATATTTTTTTCGACCGTATATTTTAGTTAAAAAGCTATTTTATACTTTATTTTTCTCATGTTATTTAAAACTCGTAATTATTAAACTTGTGGTTATAAAATTGCAATCTTTCAGTGTTAATTTATCTTAACTATTATTTAGATATAAAATATTATTCTTTTTTGTAGATTAGGTGTGTACATGTTTCGCTGTTACAGGGAGCATCATCAAGCCAGCTTGTATATTATGGAATACACATACAAAAATATATTAATAAAAACCGAAATTTATCCTTGTATACTGCTCTTGTCAAATTAATATCAGGGCTGGGTGAAACTTATTGTTTGGTTATACTGTGATGTAAACTAAGCCAAGACGTATTGGAAATTACATATCCGGTACAGTGTGTTATAAAATGTAAAAAAGACATTTACCAAATGTTTCTTTAGTTTACTTTTTATTATCCAATAATACAAATTTTAAGGATTTTAGTAACCAAACTATTAATTGAAAGTCTATGACATAAATTAATCAATTTAAGGTGTAAAAACAACTTTCCATCCACAGAGTGACCCAAAAATTAAGATTTTCTTACCTCAGAGTTTTGCAATAAATGTTTAAAACCACTAGCAAGGTGTTCTTAGAAATTAAAAGTTAGTATACTAATAAACTAACATACATAACATGTTTTAAACATGGTAAGTAATACATATAAAAATGTATATTTTTGGGTCATCCTGTACATGAAAAATTATTTTTACTCGGTATGTTTATTAACTTATATCCTAGACTTTCAATTGATATGTTAGTTTGGTTACAGAAATTCGTTAAAATGTATATTATTGGATAATAATATAAATAAAATAAGTAATATATATGGTTCTAATAATTTGTGTAATTAAAAAAATATGTAGGCTAAGTTTTTGGTTTTTAGAACACCCTGTACCGGATATGTAATTTTAAATACATCTTGGCTTACTTTACAACAAAATAACGAAATAATAAATCATTATACACTAAGGCTAGTAGAGAAGGTTTAATATTGTGTTTACAACAATGCTAAATTTAAAACGTCTTAACTCGGTTCTTATTAAATATAAATTAAAAATTCCTGTTAATTCTCTTAATTTGACTTATTGAAATATGTAAAAATTAGAATTGCGTTACACTAAAACAGTTGATAAAAACCAAGTTTTGTTACTTTTTTGGAACACTCTGTATATCATACTAAACGTTTGTACCACCCTGAAGTTAGGTCAAGTTAAGATCTTTAAAATGATAGTACGAACATATATCTATCTAAAACATATCTTGAAATAACCCGCATGTCTCCATACCTTTCTAACACACGCTCTAAACTATTAATTAGAAGTATATTTTAGTTGTCTGTACATTTTCTTTCTACACCAGAACCGTTTTAAAATCCACGGTCGCCATGGAAGCCTTTAGGTTAACTGATTACTACATTTACTTGACAAACATCTTGCTTCTAGTTGTGGACCTCTCGATTAATTGTTTTACTTGGATATAAATACTGTCCACCTAAACCTAGGTAGTTAACGAAACCCCATGCGAGCACTTGATAAAAATTAATCAACCGTCGGAGGACATTTGTTCCAATACTCTGAAACGAGGATTTACCAAATTTGGAGTAAAATTTGTCTTATTTTAACCCATTCAAAAACATTACTCAAACGTTATATTACACCAAAAACCAAATAAAAACCAATTAACAAAAAAAATTATCAAAAATGTCAGATCCATAGTTAGCAGTAAAAAAGTTATTGAAAAAGTAAAAAGTGTATTTTAATAAATAAAATTTACGCTGAGGGCATATTTAAAGCACATTCCAAGGAAATTTCGAACTTTATTTAAATATACAAATATTTTTGAAAGCGTTCATTGTTCATTTTCACTTTTTGTTTGACAACTCGCGAGCGGAGAGTTCTGGTTTTGGTTTTCATTTTGGGGACGGCTGAGTAAGAAAGTTTATGAAATTTTTTTGAACCGTTTATTTTCAAACCAATGATGACCAAGGTTTTTTGGTAGCTAAACAATACAAATTTAATTATAAATATATTTGTATAGTATATTACTAATAGATTTCACTCAAATTTGTTACCAATGGAGAATTTTTTTCACCGGAAATATCGCTTGGTAAATTGATAAATGACGGTCGATTTTAAGATATAAAAACCATTCATAATGATTTTTTTTTTACCCCTACGCCTCGCGACATACCACTAAACCTCAATTTGTGCAACTTAAATGTCTATAACCAAAAATGCCTAAAAAGTTTCAAGTAAAAATCAAAATTTACAAAAGATATAACCTCAAAATTTAAGAAGAAATCGTCGAAAATAGCCGTTCTAATATTTAAAGATATAATTTACTACCAATTAAATTATATTACTTTAAAATGAATTATACACTTTCAAAATGGCGATCTTTAGTTCTATGTGAATCAATAATACCTCATTCTGTAACATATAATAACTTAGTAACCTCATATATTAATAACAAAGTTGAAGAGGAAATCGAGCACAAAACAAGTATGGGGAAATCGTTGTACTTACTCAGTCCCCATCATGTAATGTAATGGATATATTCTAAATGTAATGACTAAAACATAGGTTCTTTTACCTTGTATTAAATATTAAATTATATTGGTAGATGAAATCGTCTAAGTTTGTTTATAAAGTCTGTTACACATGTTTAGAACCTGATAATTAATTGTATATATCACTACTCTCTTAATAACGCGCCTCGTAGGTGTGTATTAAACCTCCTCCATTCGCTTTGCTCGAATCAGTATCTCGACCCTGAAAGGACTCCAACTACATAATATGTGAATCCATCACTCGTTAAGCTCGTTTCGTTGACTTAGATCAGAATCTTAACTATAAGAATATTGCTTTTTTTGGAGAAAGGTTAGGGATGTTATTACATTTTTAACAATAACATCGTTATTTGTCATCGTATAGAGGCAGGGTTGGTACCACTAAAATTTTAAAATTAAAATTTTTAAACGTCTATCTAGTTTAGAGTGTTGAATAACATACAAGGTATCGGTAAAAACAGTTTAAAATGGCCACCATTTTTACATTTTAATTTTTTTTCTGAATTTCAGTAGGGTTTTGTATGAGCACACTATTAACCCCCTACAGCAAATTTCATGTTCTTATCTTAATCTTCATGGCCACTATCGTGCTTACATAAAGACGAAAACTGATGGACAGCATCTTGAAAATCACTTTCATTTTCCCAAGTACATAAAACCTTAAAACAGTAAAACAGAGGTTACAATTTTTGACTATTACCAAACTGGCCCTACACTTAGTATACTATGTAAATAAGCAATAGATAATTATTTGTTCACCTATTTCCCCGACTAATATGATAGAAATTATGATAGAGGATGAGGGAAAATGGAAGGCAATAATGAGTTTCATTCATAGAATTATGGGCAAACGAGGAAAATAGCAAAGGTGAGCGGAGATAGAGCTCCAGGTTCGGTGTTCGACCAACCGGTCGATGGGATGGTGGATGACCCTGTGGGGTAGTTAATTCTTCTCTGCGAAGTAATGTCGCAAGATGGTCCCGCAGAGGAGGAAGAAGAGGATGGAAGGTTTTGGTTTCACCGGGATAGGAAGGCCGCCCACAACCTTCAGTCCACGGAGAAAGTCATAAAGATTTTTCCATTTTTCCTTCCAAGAAAAAAAAAATAAATAAAATAAGCAATAGAAATTCGGGTCTTAACAGCGTACCGCATGCGTGTTTGAGTGTCTTTCACAACTAAAAATATTGGACTCATTTTATGTAAAATATTTTGTTTGTTGATGAATATGAGATAAAGTTATTGTAATGTTTAAGCGCCGTTAAAAGAGTCCTGAAATTATTGAGAAGTAAAACGATATATCAGTTTTCCCACCCTCGCAGTATTTTGTAAAGTAAATAAAAGAAGATGAACTAGTATTAAATTCAATCTATAGAATGCATTAACTAGTTTTATCTATGTTTTGCATGTCAGACTGTGTCACCGCTAACAAATGGTTTTTTCCCGTGCAAAAAGCAAACCATTTACACTATATTCATTCCAATATAATAAATATTCTATGTTTTAATTTTACAACAGCAGTGTAAATTGTAAATTTATATTTGTGTTATTTAGTCAACGTTGAAAATAAAGTTTCCAAGCTGTTCCTGACATTTTTCCTGTTAGATTTGCATAACATAAATGTATCCGAACCCACTGTCACTTGTTAATCAAGTTTAATAAAATGGATGCATTAACTTAGCTGTATTTCCAACGATGAATCTTTACCAACTCAATTTATTTATAAAGTACAGGGTAAGTTTCGACTTCCGTTTTTGACATCTTTACATTTCATAGTCTTGGGAAACTAAAAATGGTGTCGTCATTGTCGTCTGTGCGTAAGCACGATAGTTGTCACAAAAATTACAATGGTAACGTGTAATTTCGCATTTTATATAGTGTACCAATGTAGAATCTTTTTGAAATTCATAAGAAATTATTTATAAAGGTCAAATTGGCGACCAGTTTTACAATTGTTTGATCATAAATTAAATAAAATTTGCAGATTTCAACTCTGCATGTAATGATACCAACCACACCTCTCTACTATGACAAATAGCGAAGTTATTCTCAAAAATGTTATTTCGAATTCTAACCTCAAATAGCGACACGAGCGTAGCGAGTAGAGACTGTTTAATAGACATTTGCAAGGTCGGTTCTAGTCTAGCCGACATCAAAAAAGTAATGATATGCACAAGTGCGAGGATCAGAAGACCTGTGTAACAACTGTTTTGACCAAACTACTTATACTGGGTAAAGGTGCTTCCACGACCAATCAATTAAACATTTCCTACAAGACTCTACAGACCAACTTAGTATATAAGATCTACTTGTATTACATTGTATGACGAAGGCTGGGTAAGTACCATAACGGCGCCCATAAACTTGTTATTCTGTAGCTATATAGCACACCTTTCGTATAATATAGTGACAGTATTAATACAAATTATAGCAAAACTTAAGGTATACCTATCATAGAATAACCTTGTATTACCATATTTAGATAAAATAAAAACATAAACAGCAACACTATTAGCAATATATACATGTTAGTAGAATTGAATGTCATGTAAAACATCTTGTAACGTCATGTAATGCATTATGTAAAGTCAACTAATCGTGTAACTTTTTTAAAGTTACGTTATGTCATTTAAATTGTCGTGTAAAGTAAATAAATTATGTACAGTCTTAAAAAATCATGAGGGTAATGTAACCAATCATGCAAACCATGTGACACATCATGAAATGTCAATCTACACCATTTAATTATTATGTACCGTTATTAAAAAATAGTTTAAATTGAGTATTAACGTAACGTTAATAAAACGTAATTCAACTTCATGGTAAATGTCATGTAACGTTTTACAAATATAGGTTTAAAGTTAAGTAATCATGTAATGTCACGAAAATGTCACAGAACGTAAGGGAAATACCATAAAAATATTATTAAATAATAATGTAATAACTTAAAAACATTGTTATTTAAATTTCATAAAGTCATTTAAATATCATTTAACTTCAGGTAATGTCATGTAAAATACCGTGTAACATCACGTAATCACGTAACGTCATGTGAAACATCATGAATATTAAATAACCGCGTAACGTAGTCCAATATAGTTTAAATTTTAGTAATCTTGTTAATACGGTACACTGTAAAATGCGAGGTAACGTCATTTGAAACATTGTGTAATAATAAAGGACCATGTAACGTTATACAAAATATCGTGTAAATTCAAGTAATCATTAAAAATACCGTACACCGTAAAATTGTTTAAATATAGTTTAGCTTCATGTAACTTCACTTAAAATACCGTGTAACATCAGATATAACATAATAACGTAACGTCATGTGAAACATCATGTAATGTTATACAAAATATCGTTTAAATTCAAGTAATCATTAAAAATTTCGTACACCGTAAAATTGTTTAAATATAGTATAGTTTCATGTAACGTCACTAAATATACTGCCGTGTAACATCACGTGCGAAGTAACGTCATTTGAAACATCATGTAATAATAAATGACCATGTAACGTTATACAAAATATCGTTTAGATTCAAGTAATAAGATAAAATATCGTACACAGTAATGTAAAATTATTTACATATCTCTTAACGTGATTTTAAAAATTAAGTAACGTTATACAAAACGTCATCTAAAATATGTAAGCATCGTTTATTGTCCCATATAAACTTTTTAAAGAATATTCAATCATTATTTTAAATACTCAGCTGATGACCTAACTATTCAGCTAAACCCTTAAGTATTATGTAATGGTCAAACCTGTAGAGAAATAAAATAGACGAATTGCTTTCGTAAAAAAGTACAATATTAAACACTGATAAAATAAAACCGAAACAATGACAATATTTTTTAAAGAAATTCATAGTTTGTTTTGAGACTTGTTTTAAAATTTGTCCTTCGTCTATTTTTGTTTGTTTTTCTGGAATCAGCCCAGTAGATAATTTTTTTTTACCATCATCAAACGTCAAGTTTTTGTGGTATACTTCAGACAATAATACAATTTTAAAGAGTGTAATCTATACTTTAAATGTCATTAATACGCTCTTTCCTTTACCTTTACATTAGACGGAACTTTAACCTTATTTTCAACTGAATGATCAATAACAATCAACATTCCAATTCCTACAACAGAACTTTGTTCTAATTAATAAATTTAGGTCAAACAATTGATTTATTAAGTGATAAGTTGACCATATTTTTCAAAAAGTGTTACAGAGCGTTTTGTTTAGTGAATGAGGTTGACAGACTGCTATTTCTGTTTTATTTTGTATTATTTTTTTAAAATTTTTATTTTATAATTTGTAAAGGAATAAACTCTTTCAACCGTAATAGCAGTAAATAAAATAAAAATATAATATAGGAATATATTAACAGATGAATACAAAGCTAGTCTAATGGAAAATCAACACTTCCGAAAGTTCAAGTTCAGAGTTCAGGTAAATTTTGTTTGTATAATCAGTTTCTGTCACCCTGTCATTCTTCCTGTCAACTGTCAACACTACAGTGCTGATTCCTATATAGCTACTTTCATCACCCTTCACGCATTTACGTCATACAAAATTTACTTCAACCGTAAGTGACAGTAATGGATTTATGGATAATTCTATCATCGCATGTATTATTCGTGGGACATCAAAATGCAAACAAAAATTTTGGTACATTTTCACTACAGACGTATTCCTTTTCCTCTTAGTTTGTTGATTATATGTAACTTTTTTTTATATCGCAAAGGAAGCTCAAACGAGATCAAATGTTCTTAACATATTTTGGAAAACTAATGTTGTCACAGTTAAATACGGATAATTTATTTAAAAATATTTCCTTTAAACCATTTGAGGTCTGAAAAGACTTCAGTAAGTCCTATCTCTTACTTTCATTATCTTCTTAGTAGATACAAGGTAATTCAAAAAGAAACGTTTAAGACTTGATGGACTTGTAACAATAAAGTAAAAATTCATGTTAATATATTTCCCCAAAAAATTAGTTTCTAGTCTATCCGCCGCATTGTTGTTAAAAAAAGTTATAAATTTATAAATACAGGGTGTCCCACGAAGAGTTCGTTATATTTTAATTAAATTTCCAGACATATGAAACACAATACAAACGTTATACTTTATAGTTGTGCGATATAGATATGTATAAAAGTACCCTCAAGTTTCATTTTCTCATGGTCATTCAAAACACAATGACGGAATAAGAAACTAATTATAAGCTTACACCAAAAAGATTTCATTTCATAACCATTACAAATGGTTCCTTTGCATATAACATGAAAATGTGTAAAATTTAATAAAGAAAAATAACAGTAGTTATTATTGATGCAAAATAAAATTTCATATTTAATCGAATATATGTCAACTAAAAGATATGCACTGATAGCAACGAAACAAAAAAGTCATAAGCGCTTTTGAAAAATTGTCGATGTATAAACAGTAACTCTCCTTCAATCAGCCTCATTAATTCACCATCTGTTGCTATAGGATGAGAGTAAACTTTTTCTTTCAAAAAACCCTCATAGGAAAAATTTTAAACAGTCAAATCTGGGAATCTTGGAAGCCAGTCCATGAAGTTGAGACTGCTTCCATGCTTCCAACGGTTGAGAAGGTCTCCATCTAAAACTGATTTGTCTACATTACCATTATAAGGAGGAGCTCCATCCTTTTGGATACAACGTCACTCATCTCCGGCTGAAGAAGATGAGGAACTATGTGATCAGGTAATATTGACGCGTATCTGTCTCCAGTCATTGTCTATTGCGATAAAACACCATCCTTGGTGATGGCAACCCAAACAGTTATACCATGTAATTTCAAGCCTCTTCGTATAAGATATGTGGTTTTGTGTACAATAATTACAATTATGGCCGTTTACAGATCCTGTTCGGTAAAATGTAGCTACATCTGAGAATACAATACCTTCATACAACTCTTCATCTTCTTTATGGTTTTTAATTAATTCAGTCTATCCGGGTCATCTTCCGTAAACTAAATGTGTTTTATGAACATTTATTTCGTTATTATTCACATTCCTTTGAACTGATGACTTTGATATTACAGTAGCGAATGAAAGTATTCTAATTACATTAGGTTTGTTTGGAGATTTCAGTAAAGTAGCACATGGAAAATTCATATTCAGTGTTAGAAATTTATGTTATTTCTTTGAAACTGATCCAGTTTATAGTAGCATAGTTTTCCATAGAAATTGTTTTTTTTTGTTTTTTTTTATGGAGAACATTTTTTTTCTTTGAAAACATTTTATCGTTTCATATTAATTTTCAAAAACACTAGCCCAAGAAAAACAATTCACTTTGTGTTAAATTGAAAAATTCGTTGTTTCAAAGTTAGATATCACTCATAAACTGATTAAACACAACCAACAAATGGTTTCATTGCGTGTTAACAAAACAACAGCTGATCGAGATTCAACAGATGAGAATGCACTCCGTAATTGGATTACATTGTGGGAGGAAGTGGTTCTATCCAGTAGATTAGTGTTCTTTTTGATGTTCCGCCATTTTGTTTTGATTGACTACAAAAAAAATGAAACAAGAGGGTACTTCTTTTACGTATCTGTGTAACATAACTGTAAAATGTCAAGTTTGTAGAGTGTTTCATATGTCCGGCATATTAATTCAAAAATAGTGACCACTTCGTGGAACACCCGGTATATAAGATATTAAGTTCAAATTTGGTATTTTGTTTGTATATTTTCAAAGTAGATGTTAAAATATTTAACTCTGAATATATTGAAAATTTTTAACTTCTTAAAATTTGTACAAGATACAAGATGTTTTCTTCTTTTAACCACAAACAAAACAGTTTTCTTTTTTTTCTTCTACAATAGAGTTGTCATTAAAAAATTAGAAATTAAATTTCGTGGTAAGGGTAATAATTTTACCCCAATATTAAAACGAACTCTTCATTCATAATGACACTCAAATTACAAAATCTTCACTCTCATACAATGATTAATTTATTCTTAACGCCTAAATACAAAAGATTCAGAGATAAAATTATCAAAATTCAAAAAAAAAAAGTTGTGTAATTTAGGATAATCTTGCGTTTTAGACAAATACCAAAAAAATAAAATATAGTTTTTTTAAATAACTCTGTTACCCTAAATAAAAACGGGAAAAATATAGCATGTATGTCGCAAAAAGAGGAAAATATTTTGTCTCTTGTAACGGTTCTAGAGAATTTCGATGCTAAATATTTCAAACGACCGCCATGTTGAAAATATACAAAATAAAGCTTTTGTTTTTGGTACACTATTATAATATTTATTTTTCCTGACGAAGAGATCGTATTCCCTCCATTCCTCAACCTAAATCCAAGTTTCCTTACCAACCTTGTTAGGAACCCCCTTCGGCATAAAAGTATACATTTTAAATTTAACATCTTATATATTTTGACGGTTATAATAATTGTTTTGTAAAAAAACAAAATGGTTGTAAGACAGGACATGAAAAAGAAAAACAAGTTGATGAGCGCCATCATTTTACTTACCCAGCCCAATCATACAACATAATAAAGCAGAATCTATAAATGTAATATCCAAAAGTTGTTTTTTAACATTGCAGGAAATTTTTAATTGTATTAGTAGATCCAAGTGTCTTATTCAGTGGGATAAGTTTGTTTAATACAATTGTTTACACGCGTTTTCAGAACCTCGTCATTATGAATAACATTTTTGAATTCGGTTTGACTAAAATCCGCTTCGTGGATTAAAATAGTGGCACTCGTCTCGCTCGTGTAACCCACGGCAAGCTTCAAATCTGTCAATATGTGAAAGCGCCTAACACTCGCAACGTTAATTCCGCTGATTCAATTCTATCGGATCTCGCAAACATAAATATCACTTTTCCCTGAAAGATCACGGTCTGAAATTACACCTTTGAAAATAAATTCACTTATTGTTTCAGTCGACTTGCGGATTTGGTACTATACAATGCAGAATTTAAATCTGAAAATTTGTATCTAATTTAGTATTTTACAAATTAAAAAACACACAAGATATGAACAAAAAACTGTTTAAAATGACCGCAATTTTGGTATTTTCATTTCCATTTTTCTATCTACATGTGGACTCACACTATTGTGGCCGTCTCCACTTCTTTTGACCAGCTGGAAGCTCCGGCTGGCTGGAGACCGCGTACACTTTAGCCGAATCTTGTCAGGATGGGCCAAGGAGTCGGGTTAGGACGCTAATGAACGGACGCAACGCAAGTGAAATTATATGTTATATTTTATTTGAGCGCCGAATTAGATTACAGAAATATTAATAATTTATTAAAAAGACATAACGGCAAGATAAAGCCTTAATAGTGGCCGAAAAACATACCGTTTAATTTAGCTAGCACGTGACCGAAAAAGGACTGACCTCGTCCCGTAGCGGTCTTCCTTCTCGCGGCTCTCGGAACAGACTCCCCGCTCGGCTCGCTTTTTCAAGCCCCCCACTCCTCGTCTCTCCCCCCCCTTCTACGTAATCTTGTACTGCTCAACAAAATCGCAAGTGCCAATTCATATTTTATTATTTAGAATTCCTTTACATCCTTCTTCTTCTTATAGTGCGCTATCCGTTTCGGACGTTGGCGACCAGCAGGGTAAGTTTGACTCTGTTGACAGCAATTCGGAAAAGTTCAACAGATGTTTTTCCGGTCCATTCCCTAAGGTTATGCAACCAGGATATTCTTCGTCTTCCTGGTCCTCTCCTTCCATCTATTTTTCCCTGCATGATGAGCTGCAGCAGAGAGTATCTGGACTCATTTCTCATGATGTGTCCTAAGTATTGTAGCTTACGGATCTTAATGGTGTCCAAAATCTCTCTGGATTTCTTCATCCGTCTTAGAACTTCTTCATTTGTTACATGCTCTGTCCATGATATTTTGAGCATTCTCCGGTACAACCATAGTTCAAAAGCTTCAATCCTTTTAATCATGCTCTTGTTTACTGTCCATGACTCTGCTCCATACAGACAAATAGAAAATACGTAACACCTCAAAAGTCTCATTTTTGTTTCAATGGTAACATCATGGCTCTTGAAAACTTTGTTCATTTTATTGAAGGCAGCTGTTGCTCTGGATATGCGTGACTTAATCTCTTGTGTCATGTCCCACTCTCCATTTATTATTGTTCCCAGGTACATTGCGTGCTCCACTCGTTCCAACTGCTGATCATTGATAAATATTCGGGCATTGTCGTTTCGGTGTTTGGAGATCATCATGAATTTTGTCTTTTGACTGTTGATATCAAGGCCATACTTTACATCCTAATTTATACTTATTATAGTTTTGGTTTGGTGGGCTCCTTGGCTGGGCCACACTATAGTCTCCTATACCAAATTTTATGTTCCTATCATAATTTTTCTGGCCGCTATTGTGCTTACGTAAAGACGAAAACGCACTATTTCTGTTTCCTGAGGCCATGTAAATTTTTAGTAGGTTGATTTACACTTTTTGAGTGATCAGAGGAGCTTCAATAATACAACTAAAAACTCGATATTGATTTGTTTACGAATCACGTTCACCTCTCTACTATACCACTTATATCTGACAGAAATAAAAACCTAACTAATAAAAAAACTAAAGGAAAGTGATTGTTGTACGAACGCATGTAAAACTACTTCTATTTAGTTACAAATGTCTTGCTCTAGAAGGCATTGTATTACTTAATTACGTCTCTATATTTTAACTTCCTTCCGACACAAATGAGTTTCAGACACGATATTATACAGGCAATGGTACACGACATTTAAATTCTTGAACTCCTACTAATCCCCATATTTGAAGGAAGTTGACCACTGACACGCAAATACCATAAAAACGTGAGCATTGCGTGCAATACTATTTAGAAAGTGAGTCGACTCGTAAAGATATGTTGGAAATTACTTTATTTTTTTTTCTATTTTAGTACTGTACTCGAAAAGAGATTAGTTTAATACAATGGCGACTTGTGGATATTAAGAGACGTAGGTTGATAAAAATTACATACAGAACTAAAATACATTGTAACACTTTATATTTATAATTAAATACGAGATTTACGATTAACTTTTTCATTATTTGTATTTTAAAATCGTATTATTACATATTAGTAAACCATTACACAAAAAATAAACTAATATTAATAATCGGAATTCTTGTCACTCTACAAAATACTGAGAGTTGAGAAATATACTAAAAACCACATCCTTATTAGCGTATGTAAATGTCACTCTATAATGAATCGTTTCGCGCTCAACTAGGCAACTACCGTAGTGATGCAGAGAGGACAACTTTCAATGGACACGATAATACGAGTTGCGCTCTTACTAAACATAGCATTGATACTCTTTAACGTTTTCGTTGATTATTTCAATGTTACAAGCAATTTTGAAGTGTAAGATGAATCCTTATATCCTACTTTGAAGAATAACCGCTACTATGCTTTGTCATTTATGTTAAAATTTCCAGAGTAAGTTCGCAATGACTTGAACGTCAAAATAAGAGTTTCGACATTAGAGATGACATAAAGTCGATATTATACAAGTTAAGCCACAACTGATAACAGCAAGCGATAACGTTGTTGCATACTTGAGTACTTTGGATAGTTTTTGTTAGAAACTGCGAAGCTGAAGGATGACATCTCCGTTATCTAATTAAGTGGTTCTGAAGGGATGGTTTTGGAATGGATTGATTTCACCCCGAGGTTCAACCCACGCCCGTACAGAAGTTTATTAGAAATTTATTTCTACGTATAGCGGATTATTTTTGTTTGATTGAACGAAGCGTGAATGTATAGTGAACTACAGGCGAGTTTGCCACTCTGTACTGTACTGTAATTGTATGTAGCGATAAACTGCATCCTCAGTGTTACATGTATTGTTACTCTATAATTAATAGTTGCGCGCGCAACTAGACATGAATAGCAATCCAGCGATGATGCCTTTCGATGACCTACCAGTGATAATTTAGCACCTACCACTAAGATTTAGCATTGATACTATACGATATTGTCAAAGCGTAGACTGTATATTTATTTAATAATATTCGTGTTTTGCTTTCACACTTAAATCCTTACCATCATGAGGCAACGAGACAAAGTACAGTCTGAAAGTCATATATACATTTCCACCATCTACTTTCATTATTTGTAATTCCTGGTTATGCCGGCTTCTACGAACGCGAATAAACAGTACCTTATAGTGAGGAAGTTACAGAAAGTTATTAGCCAAGCAAGCCACACTTTGAAACATAAAAAAAAAACAGGTTGACGTCTTGGTACTTATCCAACCCAATCATTTATATAATATCCAAAGTTAGTAAGAAATCGTATGTATTGATAGAACAAGAGGTTTTAACCAGTAGTGTAAGTTTTTTTTAAACAGTTATTACACTGTTTTTAAAGCTTCTATCACAACTTTCTTGCAACCGGCTAAGCAGCCTCGTACAAGAATATTAAACGTCTACAATCGCTTAACTTGCGTCAGTGTTTCGGGCCTCGTAACTGTACATATGTAAAAAAAAAGTTTCACTCATTAACTCACGAACTGTCTATCGACAGAAATGTGTCGATTTACCTACCCTCGGTGAACACCGACTGTTCATTAGATATCAACATATCGAAAGAAAAATAACACGGTTTTTCAATTCAACTTTTTACCTACTCAAAATTGTTCTATCGCAATAAATAAAATACGTTTGAAAAGCTAATGTTCCCTACATGAAAAATCATGCAAAAAAGTATGTCTTGAAATAAGTGATAAGAAATTTATTTTGGATGACATGTTTTTTATGAAAAATGTTAACGTCATTTTTGATACCTGACATACTTACTCCAAAACCGTTTCGTATTTTTTATTACATAGATAAATTCTACGCATCTTACTGAGAAAAATGATATCTTACAAGTTAGGTTTTGCATAAAATTGATGTTTGTAATGGATTTTTAAATAAACAAAAGAACTTTAACATGCGCAAGTTACTATTTTGACTCGGCCCTGGAACATCTCATAATTATACCAATATCACATTTTCAGATCAGGGTCCACCATTTTGCCATTTTTAGTTTGATTTTTCTACATTCCAATATACGATATTTAATTTTCCTATCTTAATTTTTGAAGCCGGACAGCGATGGACGAAAACGACCCAGGAAGGATGGATTGTCGATAAATTATAAAATTAGTTTTTAACGGAAACAAATCAAATATTAATATTCAATATAGAACATAATTAATTAGGAAAACTTAAAGTTAACTACATCCAACTGATATTCTTTAACGGTTACTTTAGTTAACACATTAATGTTTACAGAAATTTACACTATTTCCTTTGCATTTTTTTTAAAGTGTAGG
Source organism: Aphrophora alni (assembly GCA_963513935.1). Taxonomy (NCBI): domain Eukaryota; kingdom Metazoa; phylum Arthropoda; class Insecta; order Hemiptera; family Aphrophoridae; genus Aphrophora; species Aphrophora alni. The sequence goes on along the minus strand of OY740774.1, from coordinate 86,097,597 downwards.
ATGAACCTCTAACATCCTACGTTAATTAAAGGACAATAATTATATTTACGTAACTAAAATTAATAAGTATCTAACTCTTCAAATAGACCGAATAATATGTTTCCATTGTTATAAAATTTTATTGAAATTTATCACTTTAAATCATAGTTGTAAAATTATCAAATTAATATTTATTTTATTTAACTCCCGTATACAATTTTCATATATTTGGTTTAAATCAAATAGTAAGTGAAAAGAAATTTGGGGGTCGAACCTGGGTCTTTTGGATATTTTTATCAATCATCATAGAATCCACAATTTGTATTTTTTATGTTCTTTATATTTTTATAGTTTATTTTTACATTTTCGTAATTAAAATTATTTCATTTCAATATAACATTTTAATAAGACTGAGTAGAAAATCTAAAACCTATTAATTTTCTTCTGATGTATTATTTTATAAAATGATTGCAATAGAATAAATTGAACAGTTCCCACAATACTCCAGATGTGCAGCTCACGTGTTTCAACGGGTAAATGTCATCGTCAGTCCTGCGGCAAGAGGTTACCTTTGAATAGATTATCGTATCGGAACCACGATTCATGAGCTAATGTACGTATTGTATTGAGTTATGACCTTGGTAAATGCGTGACACACAGATTGAACGGCGAAACTGGTAATCTTTGGTCTACGATGGGCGGTGATATTATCAATGATTACAATTGTATTTTCTGTTTTGAACTTTTATTGAAAATAAAAGCTGTCGGTATACTGATTAGAGAGATGTTGTGATCTGATATTTTTTTTACAGACAAGGAGAACCACCTAAACAAATAAATTAGTGTTCAACCTGCACGATTTATGATATTCAATCAAGACAAAAAGAACACGTCATTTGATCTAGTAGGAAACTTGGCCGGGCGAAGTGAAACCATTATAACTAGAAAATTTGACATTTTGTAACATAGTTAAACGTATCAACCTACCGTGATGAAATTTAGGATTGAAGTACTTTGCAATTAATTAGACCTAAAGATATACATTTTAATTGTTTTACCTTAATTTATTTCAATTAAAATGAAATTTTAGTTATCAAAACAAATATTAAAATAAACTATGCAAACACATTGCACTAACTTTCTCACTTATACAATCATGGTAACCAAATAAAAACGGGTCTGTGTCCGCCGAGAGGCCAGTGTTCTGAGCACTGCGTCTCCAGTTGACAAGGGTTAGAAGATTTTGACATGTCTAGGAATTATCTGCTGAGCAGCAAAATTTTCTACTACATTCTTTTGTTCCCTGCACTCTTATACATGTTGTTATCTGACACTCTGCCTAAAGGTTTATTACATTTCTCAATGATACATAGGCCAACATTCTTAGAATTTTTTGTTGTATTAATACACGATAAAACATAGTTTAATAATTCTTTTCGGAAGAACAATATCTGTTTTAAACTTTGAATTAATGTTATTTCATTGAATCTTTAAATAGAAACTAAAGTAAGGTAACTAAAACATGTTAATTTCGAACCTAACCTAACCTAACCTAAAAAAATGACTACACTTGAAAAAAATTGAATGAAAATCTTTACAGCCGATTTAAAATATCAAAAAAATTATTCAGACGTGTATTAATGTAGGTATAGCTATTTTTAAAAAGCAGAAGTCTTTAAGCAGCGTAGCACCAACATATTCGTTTTTACGTCAAATAAACACACATATTCGTAATCAGAATAACTTCTAGTTTTATTTGATACCACATATCAAATATATATTATTTCAAAACAAAATTTCTCATTTTGTGATTAAATAAAGTTGTACCATATTCGTCGTATCTATAAAATATATGATTTCGCATTCCAATTTAATTTCAAATCCTTATATATATATATATATATATATATATATATATATATATATATATTCATATTTGTAGGTCACGTCGTGTTCACATTAAGTGGGGAGGATATAACACCTCTCAATTTAAGTTTGGCCTAGAATCAACATATTAATTTTTTTTTTCATCAAATAAACTTACATTTCCGTAATCAGAATAGCTTCTAGTTTTATTTGATACCACAGATATATTTCAAAACAAAATTTTTTGAACTTTTTATTTATTGCTCTTTAACTAAACATGTTTCGAAATATTAAGCACGAAAAATTTAAACAGGCGCCATTTTGAAATAGTTAGGGTCACGTTTGATATTTTTAATGCAATTCAGAGCAATGGATATTAAATATTTTGTTAAAAGTGTTAGAATTCAAAAATATTTTAGTTCTAGGTTAATCTTTGGTGTGGTAGACAGCTACTTAGAAATTATTAGTTTCCAGTTTTTTGTCAATAACACGGTTATTCTTTGACATACAGAAAAAAACAAAAACAAAAACCAAAAAAAGGAAACTTTTGTCTAGTGTGAATTTTATATAAATTTAATAAAGGTTTTCTAGAATCAAATATTATATATTTTAAACGGCCGCCATTTTGAAAATATAAAAAGTAAGGTTTTCATTTCCGGTAGACTTATAAAACGTAACACTCAAAATGCGTTTACTAAATATGAACTCAATGCCTTTTCTATTTCCAAAGATATATTTTTTGTATTTAAAAAAAATATAATGAGGGATATTTATAAAACTAAACGTGTTCGGAATAAATGTATTGTTAATTTTTTTTTATCCTGACACACAGAATCATTTCCTAAAGTTTGGCAGCTTAAGTAGGAACAACGTAGCCTATATAGGATTTTCGTCTTGTCTGTGTTGACTGGTAGCGACAGACACACGTTTAAATGATAAGGATCCTTGGTTTAACCTACGGACACTAATAATAAAAAAATTAAGTCCTGAGACATGGGCTAAATATGCTTACATACAAAATTTGATTTAAAATTTACCCACGTTTGGGATGTAAAGACAACACACGACAAACATCATTACAAAACCATTTGAAAAACATCAGAACAGAATAATTTGCAAGAAACTCAATCGATTTTTTAATGAATCACATAACTATCTGTATGCTACGTACTTTAAAAAAAAAAGCAAAACGGGAAAAATATATTTTTCATTCGTTACTTTTAGATGAACAAGTGAGAAATTATACATCTTTTCGACCGCGAAAAATTCCAATTCTAGACATACGTATCTTGTGTTTACTTCATTTATTTGAGTAAAAGCAAACAAAATCCTTTCAGACGAAATGTCTATAACAGAAGACATCCATCTGAAATGATTTTGTCGGGAAACCAAGCGAAAGGTAACTAATGTCTAACGTGTCACTGATAAGCCTGACGACTCTAATCTGCTAGGGGTTGTTTACAGCCCTTAAGGCTATTTGTCACTCCACCAAGCGTAACTTGTTTGCTTCGCTCGAATTATTATCCTTCCTACCATGACGTCAAGTTCAGTTACCGGGAAAACTGTACTAATTGCTTTTGATTCTAGTTTAGAGATTAAATGAAAGTTTTGACAACAGATATAACATGTATTGTTATAGATAATATGACCAATTATAAACACAATCTAATGAGAACATTTAAACAAACAAAATTTCCATGATACAAAAATAATTATACAGTAAGAGAATACCTACAATGAAAAATTTATTTCTTCGAATTTTATTTAAAATATAGGTAATCAATAAAAATTATTAAGTACGTAATAAATTAGCAATGGCGGGTGTTACATATAGGTTTTATCTTTAAAATTTAAAATTCATTCAAGTAATTCTAACGGGATAATATTTCTGATTAGACTTAATAGGCATAATTATTTATTTTTAAAATGATCCAAAATCTTGAAAATAAAAAACAATTGTAAATTTATCAAATTATATGTACGTGTATTAACATGATTCATTTTCTTTTTTTTTTTTTTTAATTATTCAATTACAAAATATACAAAAGAATCTATTCTTTTCTTTGTAACCAACTCTCAATCTCGTGGTTAAAAAGTTCAATAGTCTGTAACTTCTGCTTTGGCTATTTTTACAACACTTTTAGGTAAACGAAAAAAAAGAAAAAAACTTAATCTAATGAATTTGGATATTTTATATTTTAAAAACTAATTAAAGTTGTGTGATGAAAGTAGATAAGTTATGGGTGAATATGATAAAAAATTGATGACGGATTGAGTTTCAAAAATTATTATACTATATCGTTTATGTTAATGAAAGTTCTTTCGTTCACAGTTTTGAATTTGTTACGTTGGCAAATAATGAATTTGAAAGCGACGTAATTATTCGTAGCTCAATTTTAGCTGGAAGTAATCTGGATGAATATGGTGTGAAAATTATAATATTTTTTTGCATAATGTTGAATCAATTTGGTAAATAGAATTAAATTTATCAATTTGGTAAATAGAATTAAATTTCCTCTCACCAATGTTTCTGAGCTAGAATAGTATATAAATTGTTGTAAAATTGTGTTTCCAAACTTTAGAACGTGGTTTCCCACATCAAAACTAAAAAAAAAATTCTGTAAACATATGTCCAAAATTACCTTTTTTTACAAAATTGTTTTATCTCTAAAACGGTTTGACGGATTCAAATAAAACTTGGCATGATAGGTTGTAACGTAAAGAACTATTTTTGAATAAAACAACCAACCCAATCCATAACCCGTAATAAGCAGTTTCAAAATGGCGGCTGTTAAATTTTTTTATAAAACTATTTTTGATATATTTAGATTTTTTAATTAGGCCTCCGCCATTTTGAAACTGCTTATTAGATCTATATCTTATTAGGCCAAGTTTCAATTCAACCCGTTAAAGACTCCTCTGGAGATAAACTCTTCTGTACCTAGGGAACTAAGCAATTAGTAACTTATGTTTACAGGAACTTTTCCTTTTCTCAGTTTTGGTTTTGGAAACCACCTCCTGAAGATTGAAAACACTATACATTAGCTAGTTTCTTATCACGATAATTTTATTCAAAACATTTAATCTTCTTTCTAGATCTAAATTGTGATGCTGTTTTTTCGGATACTTTTAAATAGAATTGCCAAACACCTATTTTCACCATTGAGACTTCCTTTTCCTCCCAAGTGGTAGTTCTTCTTTCTCTCTTTAATTTAATGTTTCTGTATCTCGTTACAAACATATTGCATATAATTAGAATTCGGATCTATATTCTTATAACTTTACAATTTCGGTATTGTTACATATTGCACAAACTTTCTCACTCACCCATCCAAATAAAATTTAACCAAATCTAATTGTCACTAAAATTGTAATTTCGTTAAGATATCGATCAAAAAATATAAAAAACTATAACGACGTTTTTTGGAAAAAATGTATTTATTTAAATAGGGCTTAAACTCGCTTCGCTTGTACCATAAACACGTACTATGTGTAACTGCTTTGGTTAAAATCGAGGTTTTCTGTTTTTTGAAATCATTCATATTTTTTTACTTGCGATTTTGCACACAAATTTGCGTCATATATTTTCACGGTTCACTAACATTTTAATCCAATCTACAGTGCCTATTTAAAGAAAGTAGGCTTTTATAACAGCACCCACTGGTCATATTTTGAAGACATCATGGCCAATACTTTCTGTTCGAGTCCTGTAAAGCTACTGTAGGGGAAAAAAATTAGAATCCTTGAAATCGAATTCCAAGAAATCGCAGTTTTATGTTTTTATCTTATTACAGCTAATCCAAAATTTCGAGTTCAATAAAACTGAAAAAAAAAAAGAAAAGAAAAAAAAAATCTATACCGAGATATGACCAAAAATGTGCACATGCTACATTTCATTAAAATCTGTAATCACGTTGAAACTGTATAGTAGTGCACATACAACAGACAGACAGATATCATTCAAAAACCAGATCACCACAAAACGGATATATACGCAAAAAACAACATATTTTTCTTTGTACTTAGTATTAGTGAAAATATAAAATCGTAATTTATCAAAATAATTATGATTTCCGGTCAACACCGGAAGTAATATTTTAGTTAAAGACATTCTTTTAAAATAAAATTTTACGAATAATCGGCCTATACCCAGAAGAAACTCCCAGATGAAATAGTCATGAAACTTTACTAGTTTTACCTTTGGGAGATCACTTGTAGTGAGAAATGGCGTGGCAATTCCGAGTATCTACACAGTTTTTATTTATTCTTGGGTTAGATCCCTTTCTTTCACATTTCCTATCAGGTTTCTCTTGATCAACTCTTGTTCTCTTCCGACCCTGATGTTTAGAACATTCAAAGATTAGCAGTCTTTGTTCTACATTCTTTAACTTCTCTTTACTTACCCAGAATGAGAAGCATAGGGTAAGTTTGGTAATCGTCAAAAATTTCTACCTCCGTTTTTTTGACTGATTTTAAATTTTCATTACTTCTTAAGAAAACAAAAAAATTAATTTCGACGTCCCAAAATGTCGCAGTTGTCGTGTGTACGTAAGCACGTTAGCGGCCAGAAAAATAAATATAGGAATGAAAATTGGTAAAAGAGTCTATATTGTGCTCATTTAAACACTATATTGAAATTCAGTTTCTTGTTCATATTCAACTTCTAAGGCACTAGATTAGATAAACATGCAGATTTCATTTCTTCATATAATTTTACCAACACTACGTATACAATACAAATAGCGAAGTTAATAAAATATATTTTCGAACCCTGACCTAACAAGAAAATTAAATATTCATTGATACGAGCGTAGTGAGTAGATGATATTTTACATATTTAAACCTTTTCGACTCTCTAGGGCGGAAGAAACTGAAACGAGCACAGCGAACCTTGATCTACCAATTTAACACTTCCTACAAGGCCTACGAAACCAGTTCTAAGCATTACATTTAGAAAATCTGATTGTATTACATAGTATGATTGGGCTGGGTAAATACTGTGATTGCGTCCTTAAACTTGTTATATAAGACGATGATGTTTCAGAGGTTTCTTGACATTAAACGACAAGAAAATTTCAGGTATGTGATTCGACTTTGAAAGAGGCGGCATGTTTACTATTAGTTATTAACAAATATTGCAGTCGTACCAACTTAACAATTATAGTAAAGATTAATAAATGTAATGAGAAATAGTTTGTCCTTAACGTTTAACACTCTTTACTCTACAATAGAACTGTTCTCACACTCAGTTCACATGGAGAAATTAATCAGTTCTCACGAAGTGCAATACATAAATAAATAATCGTTATATACAGAGTGTATTAGAAAAATTAGATCAAACGTCATTCCAAACCTTAGAATACAGAAAACAGTTACTAAGCACCGACATGATATTTACCCAGCCCCATCATATGATGAAGTACAAGCTCATCCTCTAAATAATATGGCTAAAAATTTCTTGGACCTTGTAGGATAAGTTACTAAATACATCAAAGAAAAAGTTAATAAATCCACCAAAGAAATAACACTGTAGGTTGTGGGCGAGGCGAAGCTGTATACTGGGTGTCTTAAAAGTATAATTACTTCAAAATATTTTCTTTACGAAAATTCTTACAACAATTCAACTCTAGATATGTGACCTTACTATGGTTCACAACACTCTGATACGTTTAACTTTCTACTGGGGAACGTCCTGTAGAGGAAGTTGTGAAAATCTTCAATGTAAGCATAGGCTGAGGTAGTACTTCATTTTAAAGGTCTTTGATAGTAAAACACACTGCCGCAAACCCGAGCTCATAAGGATAATTCAAGCAGAAATGGCAGCTCCCCAAAGTTTGTTTTCCTTCACTGTAACTAACAAGACAGAACGGTTTAGTAGGGACAAATATGGAATAGATATTTTTTATTCCTTATTGGAAAATACAAACATTACATATACTAGGGTTCTCATGGTTTGTAACTTCTGTTTAATAATGGTAAAGGGTAATGGTTGATCAGATAAGATAAATTGCTGCGATTTTCCAATGACCTTAGTGTTATCTTATCAAATATTCGGGACTTTTTATATTTTGCATTTTTTTTATAAATGCACATCGTTTCCGGGAGATAAATTAGAAAAAATTGTCGAATTTTTTTCTCGCAAACTGTGTGCTTCTGTAAAAAATTTCAAGATGAAAAAAGTTTTACAACCAACCAAATAATATATTGGCATTTTTCGAGAATTTTTTAAAGACTACATTTTTCTGCACAATACAATTTCGGCACAATCCTTCTTTTTTGTGGTTCCCTCTAGAATTTGGATTTTTTGACCTAGTATTTGAAATCAGAGACCTCAAAAACTTACAGGACATAATTTTCATAATTTATCGCTATTTTGACCTGATATTGGCTTTTTCTGTGGCGCCCTCTAGAATTTGCAACTTTTTGACATCAGAATCGGAATCACAGACCCAAAAACATAAAATATGACATATTATTAAATAAATGTCGTCAATTTATACAGATATTCCTTCGTTTCATGTTAAGCTTAATCTCCCGGCATTATAATTGTTTATAGGTCATTATTAAACAAATTATTGAGTTGCCGCTCAATAAACTGTTTTCAACTTAGATCTAGACATTCTAACGAACAAAATGAGCTATCATATAAGTAAATCCGTGTAGAGTCACTCTGGATCTGAGTATTTTTTTATTCTGTCTTCATTGCCCTGACTAAAAGGAGAAAGTCAAGCTTATTTGATAGCTCATATTTGGCTGTATGTTATCATAACAGAGGTATTGCCTTTTCTTGAGGTATTCAAGTTCAGTAAGTTACTCCATCCAATAGCAGCGTCAATTACTGTGACGGAGCGAATAACAATTCTGAAGATGAGGGGATATTAGGACAGAATTTGTTCATACGAAGATGTAAGCCACTTGTATAATGATACTCACCCCCAATAGGCCTCTAACTGGTTTTGTAAAAGACCGTGAACGATCTGGACAGTTAAATTCAACAACAAATGAAGAACTTTCCTTTGAAACACTTCAGTTTGTTGTTAAAAACCCTCACTGTTCTTTAACAAAATCAGCACAATATGTAAGCAATAGTAGTAAATATTCTCTCTATAAAGTATTGCGTGAAAAGTAAAACCATCCATTTAAGATCCACCTGCACCAAGAACTAAATGAGGACGATCCAGAGCGGAGGCTCCAATACTGTGATGTTATAATGAACAAATGTCTTCAAGGTGCAAACTTTCCAACACTGGTTCTGTTTAGTGATGAGGCAAGTTCCCTTCTCAAGGGTACAGTAAACAGACAAAATTCACGTTTTTGGTATCAAGAACACTCTAGGTGGATGATAGAGGCTCATTACATAATATCCAGTAAAGTTATTGTTTGGGCTTGGTTGCATTGTACACGTGTTGTGGGTCCATACTTATAGAGGGAAACGTAATTACCACCACATACAGAGTAATAATTGGTTATTAGGGTAATACCAGAATTAATGGAATTTCTGCGTCCGCAATTTCAGCATATCTGGTTTCAGCAAGATTGAGCCGATCCTCATTATGGCGTACATGTAAGAGAACTATTAGACAACATATTTCCCGAAAGATGGATAGGGAGAAGAGGCCACATTGCGTGACCACCATGATAACCGGATCTTCGCTCTTAGATTACTTTTTTGGGTGAGTTCTGAAGAGTAAAATCTAGCTACAAAACCAGCAAACATTGAACACTACAGCAATGAATAGTGGAAAAGACACAGCAGATTACAGAAGAAATTATTGGAAATGTTATAAATGGTTATTATCAGCAATTGGTACATTGTCAATCTGCACAAGGACAGCACTTTGAGCATCTTCTCTAAAACAAATCCAAAGTGTGTCTCTTACTTTTTAAATTTACTACGCTAGTTAACTATGAAAATGAACTACCGATTAAATGTTATTTCAACTGGTTACTCTTTGCTTTACCATTGTGACTAAAGTAAGACCCATAGTTTGCTGCATTAGTTCATTCAACAAAGCAATCAATAAAATGCTAAGGTTTTCGTACCATTTCCGTGTATACAATATTAAGGTATTGGGCATTGCTCGTGTGCCAGCAGTACAATAATTTCGCTACGGAAAAACCAACTTTAAGAAGCTGCTATTTCTGTCTGAATGTCCTTTTGAGGTTGGGTTTGCGCCAATGTGTACAAATAACAAAGACCTTTAAAATAAGGTACTACTTCACCTATACTTACTATAATACGAAGCTACGAGTCTTTCAGAAGTAAAAACGTAGCACAGACGGTAATATAAAGTATAAAATACAATAGAGAATAACTTTTATAAGTCAACTTCATTTTCGTAAGAGATTGACATTGTAATTGTTGAATCACTCCAGCACATAAAAGTTGTTAAGAAACTATTTATTATAATGTGACACATACATACGCTAATAGGGAAGAGGTTTATTTCATCCTCGTCTCAATTTAATACTGTACACGTAGCATATTGAACACAACGAATATGTGGAATATTTTATCGTTCTTCTTGTAGCTACCTAATTAATTTGTCTCAAAACTGTTATATAATTGTACTTTAATAAATATAAAAATAATAACAGTTTCACTAAAATCATTTAACCAGTTACAAACTGTAATTTTCCGAATCATTCTACTCCTTTATTAAATTCTACTGAAATAACGAGAGACTTTATTTCCACAAATAATGAGGTTGTTGGTAACACAGTTACTGAACCTCAATCTGGGTCTGATAATGTCCTACCGCGAGTTTATGAAATGGGGGGGGAGATTGGAACATTACATTAGCTAATGACTTGGAGATAGTTACAATTCTTTATATGGCACGTTCAAAGTAACGCATATCAAAGTTAACGAATGTAATAAGATTGGAAAAATGAATTATTTTTGTATGAAATAGGTTAGTTTAGGTTATGTTTTTATCTGATTTTTTTAAACTTTTTTTTTTTTTAATAGTAACCCATCTGTATATACAAAAATGAGAAACAATGCAGCCGATAAAGAGTATCAATGCTATTGTTTAGAGCGTCTCTTGTTGTCGTGTAGGACATCGAGAAGCGTCCTCACTGAACAGTTAAAAATGATTTACATTAAATTATTTCAATAGTATGGTGAATTTCATATCACGACTGTACCATTAAGGGCTCACTAGTACTGGGTAATGGTGGAATAAGAACTAGGACCTAGCTGGATACTACACCTAACTTTTGGTTGTCTTGGGTTAGATCCCTTTCTTTCAACCTCCCTAACACCCCTCTTTTGACCAACTCTTACGCTTTTCTGACCCTGACGCTATTATAGTATTAGATGGCTAGTGGTTGTTATTTCTTTCTTGACGATGATGATAGAGATATTTATCGCCTTTACACGATAAATGGAAATATTTTCTCGGTTATACTTATAATTGAAAAGTTAAAATCAAAAATGTAAATTATTGTCAAAAATGTAATTTCAACCCTGACCTCCAAATAAAATGTGATATTCGTACATTCGACAGGGACGAACGCGAGTGGAGACTGTTTAATATACTGTATACTGTACGTACGTCGTACATATCTGCAACGCCATTTATTGTCTATACGACGGGACGTCAAGAAAGTCCTTTTATGCACAATTACGAGGTTCCGAAAGCCTGCGTAACAAGTGTTTTAAACAAACATATCTTACTGGATAAAACCTCTTGATCTACCAATACAATTTAGCATTTCCTGCAAGGTTCGAAAAACCCACTTTAGGGCATAACGATGAGAAGATCTGGTTTAATTACATTTTAAATAAGGCTGGGTTATAATATGGTTTGTTTGTTTTTGTGAATGGATGTAATAGAAAGTTAGTGCAATGTTTTTGCAATATTTATTTACACATATGGCAAATGTACTAATCTAACCTAACCTAATAAACGTAACCTAACCTAACCTAACCTAACATTTCCTACATACTCAAGAAACCAACTATTGATAATTAAATATAAAGTATCTGTTTGTATTACATTTTATAATGGGACTAGGTAAGTACACGATGGCCCCATCATCTTGTTTAACAATTAGTATTACCACAGTTGTAAATACATAACAAAATATAATAGTTTATCTGCTCCCCCCTCCTTAAAGGTTTTCCAGGAACTTGTTATTATAGCAAGTGATCACCAGCATAAAGATGTATTATTATATATTATAATGTTTCCTTTCGACAGTAGCCTACATAGCTAATCACGTGGTTAGGAGAGATTATTGGCCAATACACGAGCATCTGCGTTGGTCACCGAGTCACGAATCCAATCAATCAATGTGTCACGTACAGGACCACCAAATGTGTAAAATAATATCGTGACACCCCGACATCCCAGCACGTTGTGGCCACAGTTGGCGATCCCAAGTTGCATTCTTTATTGCTTCTGTATCAACTCCATACAGGGTGGTTGGTAAGTGATTAATAGATAGCAATCTCCCTAGAAGAAACACCGATACTATGAAATGTCCACTGACCCTACCCATTGGAGTATTTTTCAATTAATTTCGAATCTCTGAATTAAGCAAAGATCTGAAATATATTTCGTATCATGGTTTATGATTGATGTGGAAATATTTTTATCAGACGGTAGTCTGTTCCATAGAGGTATGCACAGAATGTTAAGGAACTTAGTTCTAATACAGGGTGTTAGAATATTAAATTCAAATACTACTTATAATTAATTTTCATTACAAACTGAAACATAAAGGCTTGAATTCTTTTAATTTAAGATGTAATTCAATCTTGATTTAACATAAAAATGGAAGTTTACTTTAATTTATGAACTGGATTAGATGGAACTCTTCTACAGGGTGTTCAATATTTTATGAAACCAACTACAACGGTATTTGTTTGTATTATAATCTTATAAATTTTGTTTTAACGTAACATTACATGTTTTAATCTTTTCAAATGTTTATTAAAATTTACTTATTAATAAAACAAATTCAATATTTTGTTATATAATTAGGCTATAATTGTTTTTGGCTGTTCATTCAAAAGTGTGATTCCAAAACACTACTTCTTTTGAGCCACAGGAGACATCAAAATTGATATAGTCACGATCCCCTTAGTGGAGACACCAATTCCCCTGAACCTTTTTTTTGTTTTAAAATGGTTCTCATTTGAAAAATGATAGCCTACTGCGCAATTGTACTAACCACCTCATAAACTGTACACGTGTACTTCTGACTACCTGCTGCATATGCATACTACACATACGTACCTACTACGCAACTCTGCCTACTGCGCATGCATTTTCCCCACCAAAAACATGTATAAATATATAACAATGAAAAATAAAAATGGTATTGTCGTCCGAGATCAACATCTATACAAAGTTTCAACATTTTTTATCAACAAGAAGTGTCTTAAAAAGAGCTTCCTAGATTTGATGACACACAGACAAACGTCAAGGCAATCTAAAATAAAGATATGTAAAAATATATTTACCTTTAAATGATGACCAATATTGCCAATTATGTTTAATACTAATTTTTGAAAATTCAAATGCCTATATCCTAAAATTTTCAATTTAAGAGATAGATCAAGTTGTAAATCAAATTAATGTAATGTGAAACTAAACTTTTGTATTTTTAGTTTTATTATATCTAATTTTTTTTTTCAAAATGGCGGTTGGAAATGTCTTTATACTGATGTTTTAAAAATTATCAGTACAGAGCAAATAATCAAATTAACGAAAGTGGATTACAAACCTACCCCTTCCTACTGTTACGTTTTTACTTTTGAATGGAGTTAATATAATAGATTTAATAGACTAATCTTCCATTTAAATAAATATTTTTATCCATCGTATTTTTGTTCTTAATTATTAAGAAGTGCATGCAGTTCTTCTGCCTTAAAAATAATTGTGCAATATGTACAACTATGAGTTTATTTTTTATTTTTTTCCCAATAACCTCCTTATTTTAATCCAAAAACAGTTTAGAACAAGTACAGAGATTGATTTCCAATAATAATAAATGCTATTAAAAATTGAAAAAAAAATCAAAATTAAGTACATTCGCATGTAAATTTGACATTTCAAAGCATGAAGAGAGCTGAAATATAAAATACATAGGAATTTACTACAAAGGTATTATGAGATCTTAAAGTCATACCTGGCTGATACTTTCGGGCAGGTTTGAATGTGAATGTTATAATCTTCTTTTTTAGTTAAATGTAAATTATAAATATTAAATTTTTTTTTTAAAAAAAACCTACTTAGATATTAATTGTTATCTCTTGGAAATTTTGAAATTCCGGAAGTATATCGTTCATAAATTAGATTTCCCAACAACAACCAAACCCTGACAGGAGATTGGCAGCCCTTTCATTTCCCATATATATAAAGCAAACATGTGAAAGCCTTACTTCACAAAAGGAAGACTTGATATATCATTACATAACCTACAAATAATATTCGGCCACACTAGAGCTACTTAATTTGGTGCCAAAGACTTCTATTGTCGACTAATCATCCGTCAATATTGGCAAGGCCTGGATGGGTTGTCCATAGATGGGTTACAATAGAGGGACCACTCACTTTCATATTGTGTAACATTTTGAATCATAGGCTAAACATGATATAATTTAAAGATGTAACACATACGCATTGTCGTGTGTTATTTATTGTACCAGGTGTTATAAGTTTCAGGTACGTATTAGCGCACTGCCTGAATTTTAGGCACCCTTTAGCGGAACAAATTTGTCGACCTACACTTTCCTTCATGGTTAGTGATCAATTTGAAGAATAACTCGTAGTGAAAAAAAAAAACACATTTTAACACAAGTTGAGGAATTTTCACAGAATATTAAAATATAAGTTCCGTTTGAATCTTAAGGAAGAATATTTGAGGCATAAATTATTCTATAACGATAGATACGATGATTTATAACGATTCCAGATCGTGTTGGTTAGGTTAGGTTAGATTAGGTTAGGTTAGGATAGGTTTGATCCACTAATTTCAATCTTTGTAATTTCATCAAAATAGAATTATTTGTCGTGCTTATATCTTGTAAACTATAAATGATAACCTAATGATTTAAATTTTGTTGGATAGAGAGGTTTATGACCGTACCTAAAACAGTAGCTAATGGAGGTTTACAGTGGTGATTGAAAGAGGGGTAGCGTTTACTCGTAACACTGAAAGTTTCAACGCCGCGCTCAGTATAACTTGCCAAGAATTAGAACTTTGAAATTGGAGTCGATTTGCAGAAAATTACAGGATCTAGAATATTATTTAGCAATAATTAAATTCGTAAAGTTATAAACAGAAAAGTATTCTGAGCCGAGGAAAATTTGTACGAAGATAAAAATGGCAATATGAACAGAAATGTAAAAACAAAAAGTAAGAAAAAAATATTCTAAATACTTCAATAAAGCCCAAATTAAGTAATGTGGAATCATCGATGAACATTGTATAGAAACTGTAAGAAAGCCGAGTGCGACAAAGTCTGCATAATTATTTCTACTATACCTCACACAACCCATACATTTGTTTGCCTCAATTAATCTGAAAACCGACATGTCCACATTAGCCAATGAAACTTTTTTCATCACTACAACTAACAAAATGGTTCTTTGGCATAAAATTTTTCGGCCGTTCATTCATAGTCAACTTTTTTTGATAACTATTTCTCGGATATTTCCAAAACCTAAACAATGAATTTATAATCACATACCCAAAAAATAAACTCAAGAGTTTTTGAACAAAAAAAGAAGAAAAAAGGAATCAATGACGTATGTTGATAATATATTTTCATTGTTGTTGTGTAAAGGCAAAAAAACTCTCAGTCATCATTACCTTTTAAAAAAGGAAGAATTAATGAAAAGATGATTGAGAGCTATTTAATCCAAGACTACATGTAAGAAAGTGTAGATCCAGTTCCTTACCTTCGGGATTGTCAGCTCCGTATTTACTATTTTTTTATACTCAAACATCTCAAGAGAGGTAGGAGGAGAAAGCTCTTGCTGAGAGAAACACATATTAATTCTTTTGAGCTATTTCAAAATGTCAGCAGATCAAAGTTCGGATCAAAGGTTTGAAAACGTGTCTACCCATACAAACGCTGAGCAGTTTTAACATTAAACTATTATATTTTGTAAATTCTTTTTAGAATAGTTACGATGTACAGTAATAATTTGGAATAATTGTTATACGAAATTTTTCTAAAAAAAGTTTCTAATTGTAATACTTAAAGCTTTATTTCTATAAAGGGAAACTAAGTATTTACATATTAAAGATAAGGTTGCAAATAAAAACAGCTGCCATGAGGTAATTAGACTTTAAATCATGGCATTGCTGATTTCTCCGACAATGGGAGTCATTTAATAAAACAAAGATGTAGTTTGCTTTACATTAATTGTGTAACCAATTTACACATTTTTCACCACTAATGTGTAACGTCTAAAGGAAGACTTTGTAAGTATGTAATCCATCACTAGTATGAAATAACTAGGGAAATCTTCATTGAATGTAGCAAAAATGTAACAGAAGGAATAGCTTCTTATAACGTTTAGACAAAAAAAAAATAAATAAACAAATCTACAATAGAATGTATATCATTATTATAAGGAATAAAATTGATTACGTACAAATATGTGATAAAAACTATATGTTTAGATGATTAGAATAAAAATAAATGATATTATAAAATTAATATTTTAACAAAAAAAAATTAAAGAGATAGCCGTTTTAAAAAGTCTAGAAAGAAGTGATGTACAATTTAAAAATTATAAAAAAATGCGAAAAAAATTCTAGAAAATGATATTTATTTTAAACCTCGTGTTCTGCTTTTTTTAGGCATCCTCAACGGATCACTTTAATAACAATGGACTTGGAAATCCCGAGGTATCTAGCTGAATCTACACATGTAAGTTTCATGTGAGTTTAGATCTCTCTCTTCCATCTTTCGTATAAGGTTTCTCTTAATAACTCTTGTTGTTTCCAGACCCTTACGCTATTAGAATATTCAAAGATTATGGGTCTTTATTATATCCTTTTTCTTCTTTTTTTTTATAATACGATGATGACTGAAAAGTTTTTAAACAACAAGGAAAAAATCTTTACATTTAACTGAACAACCGGTGTAGATACTATGAAAATGTATTTATAGTTTCCCACATTTAAGTAGTATGATGTTTTAATGTAGAGTTTGTTAAGTATCCTGTTTGAGGACACCTGAGTCCAAAACAATGTATTGTAGAATTATATCTGCCAGTCATGTCGTGTGAATGTTCTACATACAGCCTAAACGCGTCGACTAATTTAATTAAATATGATCGTATTTTGGTCATACGTAGGGCAAATATTCGTTTTTTAATAAATACAAAATTTTAAGGTTAAAAGAGAAAAACATATAATTACAATTTGCTCAAAACCAGCCCTAACAGTTTTGATAAAAGTATTCTCAAGTGAAGCTTTTATGGTATTGGTCTACATCTCTCCAGAAAATAATTACTCAACATCGGTTCAACAGATTTCATTCCAATTTCAGTGAAATATAAAGAATAATTTAAATATATAAAATCTCTTTCAATCATGGTGTCTATGGTTAATTTTCGAATTAGATTGACAACTACAAATATTATATTTTTTGGAAACGATTAGTTTTGATTCTTTTATATTTGATTTTGGGGATGGGCGATTGGGAAAGTTTGCACTACTCATTTAAAACATTTTCATTTCAGTAAAAATACAATAACAAGGAATTGTTACATCTATGAAATACCACTCTTTTTTTATCAATTACTAAAGTTCTATAAATACTAGGTAATAGAAAGCATGTATTATACAACAACCAGGAAGTTCCTCGTTCCAATTATTTACCTCAGTGCTGGCAGATGTTCCAGATAGAGGCAAGTCGAGCAATTGTCTCGTAAATAAAAGGTTATGAACTGCAATAACTGATAGTTCTTGCATATTTTTATTCACCTGTATCGATTTATTGTGTATTTGTAATCGATAAATTTTGCAATCGAATAACCTTTCTGTATCTTCTTGCATAATGAGATATTTTTTGTACAGTCGGATTTTCCTTTCTATTTTTAAAAGAAAGGAACGCCGCGAAAACATCGTATTCTTTTATAATTCAACAATGTACAAAAGAGTATATCATCAAATTTGTCGCCACCAAAAATACCTCTACTTATACGGACGAATGGCATAGTGTTGGCGAACCTCTCACCCCCGTGGACATCCACTCCAAACAGCCTCATCTGATCCCTACTCTTCAAGACGTTCTGAGGTCGTGACCTGCACTACTGCCCACTCTTTACAGATCTATTCAATCAGCACTTTTACACTTTAACTTCCCCCTTTGACTTCGGTTTTCAGCCCAACTTTAAAGAGTGAAAGGACCAGTATTGATGGGGTGAATGATACCGGACAAAATATGTAGAATATGAAGCGCGCGGAACACTTGGTGAACTGTTAAGGTATCCTTTACCTCACACAGTGTGGTTCTATACAGCAGGGTGGACCATACTGTCCCTAGCTGTTCGTGGTAGAAACTTGGATAAACAAAATAACAAGCTTGCGCAGGATGTCACCTCAACTGAATGTGCCGATAAAATGGATCGTGCCCTCTGTGACGAGTGTCAGCATGGGGAGTCCGCCTCTTGGATGAGATTTCAAAGACAATGCGGAAATAATAAATTTAGTAGAGAAAGGTCAAACAAGAAACGCAGAATAAAGGCCTACTGCACACCTGATAGAAGAAGCACCAAAAAAGAGGGAACGACAGGACAAAAAGGTCTCAGAAACATAGAAAAAGTGGTTTTCCTCCTCCCACCATTAGGAAAACCTAACAGAATAAAAGACCCCCTAAGAAGAAACCCAATTGCGGTATGGTACCTGCAATCTCCAACTCAGGGCGAGTCACCAGAGGAAACCAGGATAAAAGCGTTAGAACCTAAGAAGCCCTAAGAGATCATAAGACCAGAGTGAGACACAGGAACCAAACTCTCAAAATAATACTTACAGTTGACCCCTTCGTGTGCTACACTTCCTAAAGGAGTTCTGTAGGTTGGATTTATCCATCTTAGAAGAGTAGGGAGGGGGTACATAATATCTATAGAAGTATCAATGCATTTCACCTCCGCATGACTAGTAACTACTATACAGAAGAAAGAAACAAAACCTAATGTATTTCTTATGAGATATAAGTTTGTATAGTAGCCACCATAGACAAGTTTTAAAAATTTAGATACAAAATGTAATTAATTTATATATTTTGAGCCTAAATTTGATTAATTCTTGAAAATGTTGCGCTATTCTGAAATTATATTTCATTTTTCCCCCCTTGTTGTTTAAAGATGAAATCCTCTCTTACCAAGCCCGATCATACAATGTAATACAAGCTACTGTAAAAATATAATATTACAGTAGTAATAACCAGTAGGGTATGTTTGTTTAGAACAATTTTTATAGAAGTTTTCCGAACCACGTAATGTCTATCACATTTTTTTCATGTCGCAGTAGTGTATAAGTTATAAATTCACTACTCACTCCGCTCGTTTCAGTGTCTTGGTTCTGATGGGAATCAAAGATATAGTAATGTGAAGAGCCTCCACTCGCTACGCTCGTGTCGGTGATTCGGCCCTACCGGATCTCGTAACTATACGAATATCACAATTTCTCGAGAGGCCATTTTTGACCAAACCGTCTTTATTTATAATCGTAGAGGGGTGGTGTTGATAACATTACATGAGGAATTGAAATATACTAATTGTTATCTAATAGAGTGTATTATAATTTGAATAACAAAAGAGGTGTGACCACGAAATTGTTTTATAAAGCCGTCATTGTTATATTTTCAATTTTATTTTTCATAATTTCAATAGAATTCTATAAGAACTGAAATGCAGAATTAAAATCTACAAAATTTAATCTAGTTTAGTTGGTTTTAAACACGCAATATATGATGAAAATTATTCAAATGTCATTTTTACATTATTGTTCAATGTTTCTGACTTTCAATAGGGTTGAATATGAGCACATTTTAAGTCTACTAAATTTCAATCTTAATTTTTGTGGACGCTATCAAACTTACGTACAGACAACAACGATGAGGGAAAAGTTTTGTGACTATAAAATGTGAAGATTATTCAAAATGGAGGTCGACAATTTTTGCGATTACCATATTTACCCTACACGTATACTGGGTAACGTCCCTAACAGGAAAACAATAATATAAACTTTTCCACAGCTGACTCCGTGTAACTGAAACAACTAACAGCTGATTGGGTCAAGTCATTAGCCTTTCTCTGTCCTTTCACTCAATGTTTAGTCCCATCTTAGTACTGCCTTATTAGGATGTGGTGATTGGGCTTTACTTTGAGATAATCAAGTTAGCAAATGGAGTACTTACAAATATTATTATTTGCGCAATTTAACAAGTTAACGAGTAGTACGAGATTATTAAGACTCCGCAAAGTTAACCTCCATCTTGTGTTCAGTGGTAGAATGTTAAATGTGTGAACAGATAGAATAATAAATATAGAACTCGTTATTTTAAAGGTTGTAACAAAATGGCGTATTTTTCTTTCCTGCATAGAGAAAACGTTTGATCAATGTTATTAGAATTTTTTAACGATATATTCGTTTTGAAATCCACTGAGTCTAAAAAGTGTTTTTATTTATTTTTAGTACTATAAATATGTTAGTATTTTATATTTTTAAAATTGGTTGATTTTAGACTGTGACAATAGTTGTGAGGACTAAGGGTAAAGGAGAGGGGTTGATAAAACCGAGCCCAGGCTTAAGTTAGTCTACTAAGCCAACATTTCAAGCAACTGTGCCGAACTCATTATTTTGTAAATATTCTGTATATGTATAAAAACATAATAAAGACAGTTTTTATGTATGCACTTAGCTTGTAAGAACTGCAATATTGTCGAGATAATAAAGCGAAACGACAAACACAAAAACTTAATTCCTCTCAACGACTCTGCCATTATCCAATGTCCTTCAATGGCTCTTGCTTTAATACAAACTATTAAAACTTTATCACTTTATTAGTTTTAATCTGTTGATGTTTTGTTTTTACTACCTTACTACGTTTTCTTCATAACATGCTCAGTTGACACGCTGAACATTTTGTTATTTGATTTAGCACTGATGTATTTATTTCTATTTTATCATAAAATGACATTAATATCTTGTTTTAACCTGTATTGCGGTGGATATATTGATTGTATACGAATGCTAATTGTAAGTGAATCTTTAAAAGTAGGTAAGTTTGAAATAAATATAACCCTCAGGCGTTCATTATATTAAGTACGGGCGTGACAATCCAGAAGGATACTAGTTGGAGAATTTTTTCTGTGATGGTTGAGATCTCTCTCTTTCATTTTTCCTCTTGACCAACTCTTGTTACTTTCCAACCTTGATGATATTAGAGTATTCAAGAGTCAGTAGTTTTTATTACATGTTTCTTTCTCCCTTTTTTTTATAACGCAATGATGAGCGAGAGGTTTTTTGCTTTTAAATGACAAGAAAAAATGAAGTGACTTAGAAACTAATAACGTTAGACTATGTTATATTTACGTATTTTCAACAAATATTCTAACTCAATTTTAAACAACAAATTTTAATTTTACAAAGTGATAATTTTATTCTGTTTATTGATATATCGTAAACTATTGACCGTGTGAAAACTTTATAGGGGACCATCCTTACTTTTTTCATGCAATTTAAAAAGCCGTTTTCAAAACTGTTAACTACCGCCATTTTCTCATATGACAGCTAACTTTGAAGTTCCTTACGGAAACTCACATTTTACAGAAAGTTTTCTATTTTTTTAGGAGTTAGTAATATATATATATATATATATATATATATATATATATATATATATATATATATAATACTTTAACTTTAAGGCAATTAAAATTTTGAAAATTTTAAGTTTGATGCAGTTTGGGAAGGCGATTTCCAGTAAATTCCCTTTGTTGCATCAACTTTGAAATTTAATTACGCATAGTGTAAGAAGTTTACATTACAATGTAGGACTTTTTTTTATAGAAAACCCCCAACCCCCTCGGTCATCATTGGTTTATAAATAGAAAGGAAAGAATATAAAATAAAGACCACTATACATTGTATACTCTACAGTCTCAAGGTCGGAAAGTAACAAGAGTTGATCAAGAGAGACTCCATCGGCAAGATGAACCAGAGGGATCTAACCCAAGACTACTAAAGGTGTAGAAACGGCAAATAATTATCAAAAATATACACACTATAATAACTACTTATAATTACTGTAGATTTGAACTAGTTTTGATTGTTCCACAAAATAGTTGTTTTCATTAGTCCTAAATTTCTATTTTACACTTCCTAGACTACGCCTAATTAAATTTTTAACTTGATACAATAATGTTAGGTAAATAAAGTCGCCACCGTAATATCCACAAAACTTCAAATTTTCGAAAGTACAAGTGTTTTTACTCCTAAACAAGTGGATTTATCAAAACAAAATACCCAAAAGTTTTGAATTTCAAAACACGATTAAAATAGAGGTTTCTATAAGGAATATTAAAGTTAGCTAGCTGCTTTATTAGAAATACGAGGCTATTTTCAAAGTTTGTGAAAGGACTATTTTTTATACCATGAAAAAGTAACAAAATTAAACCGTTAAAGTTTTTCACATGATCTAGTTTTACAAGAAACCAATAGTGATCATCCTGTATAACAAGATAATTATCACAGCGTCACTAAACAATGAGGATGTATAAAATGATTGACATCTTGAGGCTAAGAAACTACAGTAATCAGGAATCATCACAATACTTTCACCGGAACTGCTTGGTTGCTAGGCAACAGGTAAACAAAAAGTTTGAGTCCGCAAGATTAGCGGTATATTTCCGTCGTTCCGTCTCTAGGATTACAGGATTCTTGAATTCCTGGTGAAATGTGTTTTTTTGTTGTACATTTTATTGTTTTGTTCAGTACAGTGACGATTCTTCCAGGTAGGATCAAAGTATAATCTTACGCTTTTAAAAGTAAAAAAATAATTTACCCAAAAGAGTATAGATGAAATTTCTGTAAACATTATTTTGAGTAGCAAAACTGCCTTTAAAAAGTAATCATAATATTGATTAGTAAGACAGTCTCGTATCGTGTAGAACATCGAAAAGCCTCCTCGCTTAATTACTACGAGATATGTCCACTTGCGCGCATAACGATTAGTTATAAAGTGTCAATTACATAAGGTACTAAGGATGTCAAAAAGGGCTCACTTATAGTACATATATATATATATATCTTTCATCTTTCCAATCAAGACTAACTTGTATCTTTCCAATCCATTCTAGACCAACTTTTGTTCTCTTCCTAGACGTTATTATCATTATTATAATTTTTTTTTTACTACATGTTTTGTCGTATCCAAGTCGTTATCTTTAAATATTAGAAGTTTACTGTAAAAAATAATAAATAAATATATGTCACGTGGCAAATCACGGCGGTGTGAATAAGATTTTCGTAAACTATTTCCAGTTGATAGTCTAGAGCACCGGATATACTTGAATAACTATTTGTTATCTTTGACTTACCGCCAGCAATCCTTGATTAGTTCTTTTTTCAGTTTATATTGTCATATATCTCATTACATTACACGTGTTTCGGACATTATCGTCCTTCGTCGGGTGATAATATTTAATTAAAACATTCAACACAAAATACAAGTATCCACATAACACTCACGCACAAGAAAGACAATATTTTATTTTACACTGATGTCACCGCCGGCGCTACATAACCTACTATATTCATTATATACATTATAATGAAATTACATCATTGATAATGACGTAGCTATTTAGCATCGAAGAGAGAAGGGGGATAGTATCATTAAATGTAGAATTTAAATCTACAATTGTTTATCTAATTTAGTGTGTTATAAGTTGCATAACTTGTGAAATATGAATAAAAAACATTTAAAATGGCCGCCATTTTGACATTTTCAATTCAATTTCTTTATATTTTAATTAATTCTTTAAGAGAAACTCTATATTACCTTAATCCAAATTTCATTTTCCTAACTTAATTTTTGAGTATCTAGCTTTCCTATGTACAGATGTCAAACGTCGAATATCACTTTTTCTGTTTCCTGTGTCCATGAAACGTGAAGATCAGTCGAATACCGAGGTAGAAGGTTTTTACAACTACCAAACTCACCCTGTAATTTGTTAACTGGTTAAGTGAAACACTAGAATTGTCATTAAAGCTACATAAAATATAAATGCACATGGCATTTGTACTAAAATATACACACACATAAAAAAGTCCAAATATTCAGTTACAACCCTATTTAGAAATCATAAACGCTCAAAATAATGTTTCTAAAATAATTTATTAATCGAATTATAGACGATGACATTACACTCTCTATATAAGGTATTTGAGAGAAACTGAAAAACAACTCGATTAGTCGAAACACCACATATGTTACTCTATTTTTTTCCAAACTGATCAACTTGCCCGTAATTTTTTCAGTCACTCTATATAGCAATGCTTTATAAGAGATAAAAATGCCATTCACTCCAAATATGTTGAAGGCACGACGAAGTGCCTAATCCTTATTAATGAGCTTTGCAACAATGATTTCAATGCCAAATCTAATTGAGAATAATTGCATTACGCTGTTAGTAGTACGACTCTTACAATCTGTTCCTAGCAGAATTATATTTTTGCATTTACGGTAATGATGGTTGAATCATATCTTAATAGGGTTCAATCGGACCTTAGACATATATGTAAATAACTGTTGTAAAAACATTGAACTAACTTTGTCGTACATTTAGTGATTTAAACAAACCAACCATCGTGAAACCCAGCCCTGTTTAATATTTGATACATCCAGATCTTCTAAACTTTCTGAACAAATTTGGTTTCTTGGATCTTATATGAAATGATAAGTTGTACTAGTTAATGAAGAGGTTTTATCCAGTGGGGTTGATTTAGTTAAAACTGTTGCTACACAGAAACTTGTAATTGAAAATATCATTACTTTCTTGAAGTCGGCTTCGCTCGTGTCTGTGACTCAACCCTCCTGAATCTCGTTACTATACGAATATCACATTTTCTTAGTAAATTGGGTTTTGAAATTAGTTTTTTCACAATAATTTTGATATGTAATGGTAAAGAGGTGAGTTTTGTACCTTTACACTGTAACGATATCAATCTAATCATTTACGATAAATATGATTAAATGATATCATAAGATAAATAGTCAATTAATTCATGTAAAAATAAAAATAAAATAATAACAACAGTTAAAAAGCAATTCATATTGGAGAAATTGTAGGATGCGAGGTGCAGCTTGGAAGTTTGGGAACTAACGGTACCGAGGGAAGAGTACAAGAAAAAAACAAAAAAAAAACGGGACTTTAGATTTGAAGGAGCAAAAGCGCCTATGCACTAAAAGAAACAAGTAACTAGAGAATTGGCCAAGCACAGATGTGAATAAAATTTGTATCGAAAAAAGAGAAATCAAGGGAAAGTTAGCGTCCCTATTTGTACATCAAAAAGGGAAGTTCCAGATGTGTGCGAATGAACGTTTTCTCTTACAACGGTTTGCAGAATTAGATCAACCAATGAACTGAGGTCCCACTTTCAAAAATCAACGAGCAGATTTTGAACACTGCGAATAAAAATACAGAAACTATGTTTTAACGAATCAGCGAGGAGAAAGCTAGCTCACGTTTCAAAAGAGGGGGTGATATTCGGTACAACACGCATAATTAAAATCAACAAATTTATATCTAATTCAATATAATATAAGTTGAATAACACACTATTTGTATTATTATGCACAGAAGCGGGATTTACCCCTTAGACACTTCAGCCAATTAGACATGTGTATTTCTTATTCCTGACTAGCTTATTTCTATGCCCATGGTTTAAGGACAGGATTTATCTAGCCGGGTTGCTTGTTTCTAAAGGTCACATCTGGGACGAGGGGCAGTTGTCTTCTACGTCCTAATGCTTCGCCAGTTTCCGTGTGCTGGTTGCATAGTCTGCCTGTCATATTTTCTTGGAATAATCCCATGGTGCTTCTCAAAAGCGCCATTTTCTATACGTAGCTTAATATTTTCTCTGATTTCGTTTACTTTGTGAAGTGACAAACTTACAGATCCGGTTGGACCAGTGATCGGTAAAATTTTGCGTGGAGAATTTTGTCCATCGTCCCTTAATTTCTAAGTTTAGCCATTATTTTAGACTCCCTTTTGCTACGGCTTTACTTATTCTGCATACGGGTTCTGGACCAATGAAGGATTTCTTGGGTCCATTTCTTGCCAGTTTATTCGCCTTTTCGATGCCTTCGTACCCTTTGTGACCTGATTTCCAGCTTAGTATTACTTGGTTTTGGTTCGAAAGCTTAATTAAACTTCGGTGACAACCCCACACTAGTGATGAATAGTTTTCGTGTGAGCTTACAGACTTAAACAGCCCGACGGTCCGCCCTGATAATGATGTATTTAGTGGTATATATTTTTACTAGGGACAGTTTTGTTCAATGTAATTTTTCCAAATTTCTGCTTGGAATACAAATAACAAACGAGAGTGTGTGTGTTTTTAGTTAATTATAACCGAGAGGTTATATGCTTGTAAACAACAAGAGAAAACACAAGAGATATAAAGTAAAATATCCCACATTTTCAATTAATTTTTTTCTGAATTTCAAAAGGTCCTATGTAAACACAATACAGTCCCCTACACCAAATTCCTATCTTAATTTTTGTTGCCGCTATCTTGCTTACAACGACATCGGACGGATTTAACATCGTAAAATATTTATCGGTTTCCTAAGACGATAAAAATTTAAAGGTCAGTTAAAAATAAGGAGACGAGCATTTTTGCTACTAAAAACAATGACTACATAAATACTATAAGACACGACATGGCCATGTTAAATATTCTACGCTTATTCTTGAGTTGACCAATACCCGCTAGGTCGCTCTGCTTAGAGAATCTGAAGTTGATGTGACTGGCGCTAGGTGGCTCTACGGTCGAACAATGTTTCAGGCGGGTAAGAGAAAACGCACTGATGCCACATATGGGACCAGAGATGCGAGGGAAGGTCGAGAATCGCTTATCTCAGCGCACGAACTGACAACACTGACTATGCTGACGGAAGTAAGTGAGAAGGTTTGTGAGAGAGAGGTCAACAGTTGTACAGTCTCAACCAAGTGGGATGCGTACAGTCAAGCACCTGCTGCTAGCGCTTTCTGATAGCTGTGTGTCAAACTTGTGACGACCCGTAAAGCGTAGACTATTTCCCTATCCTATGTCGTGTCTTATAGTATTTATGTAGTCATTGCTAAAAATTACTGTATACTTCGTAAATTGGTAAGTTCGCTTAACAGTGATCATTGTCTCTTTCAAAAATAAACTAAAATATTACTTGCAAGTGAGAAAAAAAAACATGCAATTAATTTCCCACAAATTTCTTATAGAGTTCATGGGACTCTATTTATAAGTAAGTATGTGTTCAAGTCCTCCCTTGACAATATCCAAATATTTGGACACTAGTCCATGCCTTGTAACCCACTGCCGTGTTAGTGTCCACACTGGTCGCCATATTTAATCAAAAATTTATTTAAAAAACCTTATACCTTCATTTGTTTCAGCCTCATTACATAGAACCTTATTCTAAAAATTCATAATAGTTGGTGTCAGTGTTTAGCCGAAACTGTGCAACAAACAAACATACGGACGGAATCCCAAATAGTAGAGTTAAAAGAGGAACAGCCTTTGCTCTTTAATAATCAATTTTGTCAAATCCACTCCTTAGGGGTAACTATGGTGAGTACCGGCGCGGAGTAGCAATTCCGAGGGCCCTAGCTGGATCTACAACTTTTAAATGTAGTCTTTGTTCATATCACTCTCATGATTTTTCCATATCAACTCTTATTTCCTTCCAACCTTGACGCCATTAAAGTGTTTGTTGGTTAGGCGTTTTATTTTACGTTATTTTCTTCTTTTTTTTTTAATAAACCGATGGTGACAGAAAGATTTTTCGCATTTAAACAACAAAAGAAAAAAGTGTTCATAAAACAGAATGCATAGAAACTTGTTTTAAACTCTAAATTTAGTCTAGGGTGTTCACGTCCCCCTTGTCAATATCCAAACATTACAACTTCTCCGAGGTGGTCTTGCTGACCCTAATACAACACAAAACAATTTACCTTAAACGTTTTTATGGTTCATTGCCCGTGCATTTCGATAGACAACAAAAGATTCGACCTGCTCACTTTGTATGCTTTGAGTAACACGGCTTTGTCGACCTATTGCACATAATCGATTGTTGCAATTAAAATAGCGATCTATTTCTAGCAGGCGGTAATTCATAGAACACAACTAATCGTCTGGCAAATTAGAGTAATCTATAGGCATGTATAACCGAGATGGATTATTGTTGTAATCGTAATGTAGTATAGTATTAAAATTGTTCAAAAATTCAATTGTGAAAATTTCATTAACAGTTGCAAATGTTAATTTGTTGTACAAATTTCGTTATTTTGGAAATCGAGCTACACTGCTTAGAAAACCCAGGTTTCATTATATGTCACCTACTTTATTTAAAGAGTTTTCCAATTTTATAAGATAATTTGTTAAGGTACACCAAATCTAAAGAAATCTACATTTTTGGTTGCAAAGCTTAGACGAAGTAAGATTCCTATTTAATTCTATGAATTATAAATATAATTTATTTGTTTTGCTCATGTATATTGGATGTGTATAGTGTCAATGTTTGTTTGTTTGTTTGTGTGCTTAGTATGCATGCATATATACAGGATGTTTCAAAAATGCGCGGATATAATTCAGGGGTTAGTTATACGGATTGAAATAAAGAAAAAAAATCCTATAAACTTATTTCCGGAAAAGATTCTTTAATTTTGTGTTTATAAAAGAATGTGGAATGTTTGCAAGTGGTCGTTAATTTTATTAGTGTAATGTTTTCTAATAACTGTCAGATAGTTCCTGTTTTAAAATATCAGGTGCAAGATTTTGTATTTAATTTATTTTGTTTAAAACAAACAAAATAAGATAGTTAAAATACATTTAACGTTTAACAGTTTGCTTTTTTTCACTCCAAAAAACAATCCATAAAATTATATTTATGTTTTACTTTTGCTATCAAAACTTAAAATATATATTCTCATTATTCTTGCTCACTTTAGTGTGTACAATCTTGAAAATCCTAAGGAGCCCTAACTTGATCTACGCCTTTTTATTCCCGAAATCCAAACTTACACCTCAAATAAAACCTAAATTGTTTTGGAATATAAATTATGTAGAACAACACTAACTGAAGACATAATATAATCTGTAAATCACCTAAAACTTGATTTTTTGCAGCTTAATGGATTACGATTATTTGTAATCAACATAATCTCTACTTATATTAATCGGTAAAAGATAAGAAATATTAAGGAGTATTCTTAAAATATGATTTCGGTTAATTAATTTCGTAGTGTAAAGGAACAGTTAAGTGTTCCTTAATTAAGTAACTCCTCAGCGTCTCAAGTAGCGTTCATAAATACGTACCAAAATGTACTCACTCTTACAGGTTGATTAGCTAGTTTATTATTGATTTTATCACGGTCTTTCTCAACAGATCAATCTCAAACTTACCTGATATTAAATTACAGATATTTCTAAATCTAAAACAAAACAAAGAGTAACTGTGTCGGACTTATAAAAATTAATCTCTATAACTTAAGGGTTCAGATATAGAGAGTACAGACGTGGCAATCATGGAGGATACTAGCTCTATCTACATCTTCTTACATTTAGTCTAGGGTTAGATCCCTCTCTATCATCTTTCTTATCAGATCTCTCTTAACCAACTCTTGTTCTTTCCCGACCTTGTAGCTATTAAATTATTCGATGTCTGTGGGTCTCTTTTATGTTCATTCTTCATTAATTTTTTTTTTAAAGATTACTTTGATGGAGAGGTTTGTCACCTTTAAACCAAAATCAAATATATATATTTTCATAATACATTTTTTTATTACATGTGGAATGTTTTTCACATACTATATGGAGAATATTCTTTACTAATATTTCGTATAACCATTTTACCATAATTTTCATTACTTAAAGAGCTCATCAAATTTCAAATAAAGACAGAGATTCCCTCCCTAACAAAAAGCAAACATGGAGAATAATTCAATCCTTTTAGTATCTGCGACCAATGCTGTAGGCTGTATTTGCTGTTTAATATTTGAATTGCATATATCCAGCTTTGGAAATTCATATTAAACCTTTGCCCCTTCTGTGTTCTTCGATGTTGTGGTATTTATTTTAATTATATTATTATTATTATTTGAATAATTTTGTGAAACAATTTTTTTTCTGTCTGTTTAGAACAGATTTTAATTGTATCTAATATTGGATGTAATCCGCCGGTAATTCCAAGTGGAAGTAGAGTTTTGTGTTCAAACGTTTAATTTATTTTACTGTTAATTAAAGATGGAAAACATCGCCGTCATTATCTACTTAGAAAAAATAATAGAAAAGACTAAAATAGAGACCTCTAGCTCTCGAAAAAAATTAATGGCCTCGTAAGAAAGATGAAAAAAGTGAAGATCGACCTGATATACATTACCACATCCCTACTCACTATAAATGAAACCTTGAGTGGTATTATTTAATCCACTTCCCCCAGTGGAATACACGATTCGGATTATTTAGTTTTTTTAAAGATCAGAACAAGAATAGTCTTCACAGATTTTAAAGTTAAATTAAATCGTACATAAGGCGTTTTTGCTGGGAAATGTAGGTTTTCATGTGTTGAATAAAATTAAAAAATATTGTATTAAAAAACGTTGCTCTCTTTTATTTTATTTACTTTAAAGTAATAAACTCTTGTTCATTTTTTTAAATAACAAAAAATGTCCCATTAAAAACATTTTATAATTCTAATAGTTTTACATAAAATAAGAAGATTAAAAACCAAACGTTCACGCAAATATAAACGTATAAACGCTCTAAAACACTGCAATTCTGAGACATAGACGCTGAAAACTCAGCGAAAATGTTCGTATTTGTGAAATTAAAAAGGATGAATTAAATTGCGTTTATGCATTAATGATTTACTGACATTTTAAAACAGTTTTAAAACATTTGTTGACGTAGAATACGTCTATAATTTCTAAACAGTACTTGGGCCGGTAAGAATTTTTAAAAAAATAAATAATAATAACAATAGGCTAATAAAATAAAATTTGCAATCGAAATAATAAAATGTCGAACACACATGGGCAATAAATGGCTTAAAATGTTTGGAAAACACGATCAAGAAGACAGAACAGTTCGTCAAAATTCACGAAAGTCTAAAATCATCAATACAGAACGTCTAAAGACTATAACGAGGCTATATCATCAATGCAGAGTGTCTCAAAGTTGTGGTGCCCGAGCATAGGAGACGAATGTCTCTTATCACAGACCACGTTGACTTAGTCTTAAAGATGTGTCGTTTTTTTCCTTGTTGTTTTAAAAATAAGAAACCTTTCCGTCATCATCGGTTTAAAAAAAAAAAAAAGTAAGAAAAGTGCCTAAAACAGAGAGCCTAGACCTTGAATGCTCTAATAGCGTCAGGGTCGGAAAAGAACAAGAGTTGGTAAAGAGACTTGATAGAAAAGTTGAAAAAGAGGGATCAAAGTAAGATTATATTGGAAAAGGTGTAGGATACAGCTAGGTTTCCTCGGGATTACAATTCCCGTACTCACTAAAAGTGAGCTCCGAAAGTTTTAAGATTTGTAAATATGTTTAGAATTAAAAAATAAATTTTAAACTCACACTACCGACTAGATATTTTATTCGACAATATATTTTACGTGGTGTGTATTATGAACTTGCTTCTGTGACCCCGACAAGGCTCCATTCGATTTTTTTTATCGTACTGAACTTGAAAATACTTGCATGTCGCTACATATTCATTGAAATAAAAATAAATAAATAGATCAGTTTAGATATTTGTTCTTTGAAAACACGTATGTAACACTATCAGTATATTATTATTTAACATGTATGGAGAGAAAACATAGTGTCACTTCAACGTTTGCTTATCGTATATGTTGGCTGGTGAAATATTTAAATTGTTACAAACTGGTTGGCCTCGATGGCGGGTGACCTAATTCGTTGGAAACGTAAACTATCAGACTACTGTTTATATTTTACTCTATACATTGCCGGATATTGTAACTATACAAATATCGTATTTTTGGATGAAGGTCTGGATTTGAAATTAGATTTTCGACAGTAATTTTGTTCTTCGTGGTTGTAGAAAAGGTTGGGTTACATGCAGAAATAAAATCTGAAATTTTTTATGTCATTTAATGTGTTATAAATTAACACTCCCGTCATTTGGGCATTTTCAAATCGATTAAAATTAAATTTCAATACTTTTCTATATGAGGAGGCTATAGGTCGTCTAAACCAAATTTCATGTTCCTTAATTTTTGTAGTTGTTATCGTACAGACGACAACGAAGGACGGACAGTATGTCAAAAATCCTTTTTATCAGTTTCCTGAGCCCATAAAATGTGAAAATCAGTAAAAAACGGAGATCAAAATGTTTGACAGTCACTAAGTTTACCAATAGACCTACCTGATATGAACGATGGAAGAGAGGGATCTAAACCAAGACTACAAGTAACAAAGTGTAGATTCAGATAGGATCTCTAGGGATTGCAATGCCCTACTATAAACTAAGTTCCTTAGAGTGTACTTCATTCTTACTCAGAACTTCGGCATTGATGTCTTTTAATAGTGCAGAAACTGTTTCGAGATTCTTTAAAACAGCAACTTTAAAACAGAAATACAAATTTAAATACCTGTTTGGCATAAATAACTTTATTTCTAAATTTTATACCGATTAATACAAACATTTTTACGTAGACAAACAAACAAAATATTCAACTAAAATCAGAACTTGGCTTCACTCGTTTTTAATCGTCATATTATATAGTTTATTACAAACCTCTCTTATATTACAAAATGCACAGATGTAATTTTAAACTGTTCTGTAAAACGAATGTCCTCAATAGGAGATAATCAAACGGTAGGAAAGTAATTTCAAAACTAATAGTTTCCATTTGACAATTTCAATTCCATTTAATAATCCTATCGTATTTAACCAATTCCAACGATTTATCGAAACATATGTTTTCATAATCGACCTATTTTCCAAAGCGGTCTTTATCGAAATGTGATTGTCAACGGACAGAACCTTTCACTGCAATTATATTTTTTTCTAATCAATAAAATTGATTACTTTTAACATATCAAAAAGAAAAGAGGAAAAGCCTAATGAGAATTTCTGTCCAATGACGAAGCGATGAATTTGATTGACTCTCAATCACTACGCTCAGTAATATCAAAATAGATCTTTGATTTAATTATAGAAATTAATTACATGCTACACGAATAATTATAATTAAATAGAAATTTGTTTGTAAATTTAGATTTAATTTAATTTGAATTTAAATGTCTCTGTTCTATTGGAACATATTATGTATATTATGGTAATAAAACTTCTGACCTACTCAGCAACAAAGCCAAAAATAATTATTCTCGCTATCTGCCTAAATCGTATCTATTCTCTTTGTAAATGAGGAAAGAAATCATTCCTGCACCTTATAAATATGCGCAGAATTATTTTAATTCCATTTATTTTTAACCGTTTTAGATATAAAATTAAAATTCGTAGAAACCTTGTGGAACAACAATAGATAAATTCATAAGTAGATATTGTTCCTTTAAAAAACTACGGGGTACGGTCACGAGGGTAAAAAATTGTTAAACGTATAGATATTGCCGTGGAAGCTTATTAAAAGACAAATCAATTCGAATTTGTGAAATGTTGCATTCATTATGAAAATATAACAAAATGGTGGCCGGGCAACGATTTATGAAAATATTGCACAGTGGAATTTGAGAGTGATAAACTATTATCTATTTAAAGTACGCATGTAGGATCATCATTTTTATTATTTTTGAAACACAAATCAAATAGGACAGAATTAAGTTTGTGTTCTTGTTTTAGATTAATTTACTCTGCTTGAAGAATAAAGTCTTTCCCAGTGACCACCCTCATTTTCATAACATTTTAGTCAGTCATTTTTTTCTTCATTGATGGTTATATTGAGTTCAAAACTACTTGTGTAAATTGTATGTCGTTTAAAAAGTTAAAAAATGTTGTACCCCAAGTAATTCCTTTACGTTTTAAAATATTGGGGCAATTACTTTCATTTTAAATGTAGCTATTATCGTGCCACAATGTTTCTATACTTTCATTTTTGTACCTAAAAACGGTCAAAACTCAAAAGTCTTACACTAAATATTGCTCAATATGTATAGGTAGAGGTAAAGTTTGCTTCGCTTGTATCCTATGAGTAAAACATATTTTAATGTCCTTACTTTAATGACTTCGGTCAAAGTTCAAGTGGCAATTATTCCCTGAACTGTAATTATTAAATAAACAGTCTGAGACAAAAATCTTCACATTTGATCAAAATTTAAATAAAATCGGAATAGTCAATTTTGAGAAATTATATTTTAAAAACCAAAATTACTTTTTTACCATGAACCACTGAAACTATATATTTTTAAGAGGTAGCAACCAATACTATTTGTTTGGCCCCTTACAAGCTACAATATAGGAAAATATTTAAAAACTATTGTAGCAGATTGTAAGAAAATGATATTTTTTCTAATGACTACTACCTCGAAATTTTGCATTATCGGAAAAAGTGAAAACGCCACAAGGTATAGTCAAAATATGCCCATTTACGAAATTCAACCAAAATTAATCAAGGAGTCTTTCCTAGTAGGGTAAAAATATTACACGATTTTCTGAATCTCGTGATTGTGTTGACGAGCTTCGTATTAAATATTCTCAACTCGCTTTGCTCGCATCTTGCCAAGTCTCGTAAATATACTAATATCACTTTGTTATGGAAACTCAGGATTCACAATTATATTTTAACAACAATATTATTCGTAGAGCGATCGGGATGGTACCATTAAATGTAGTATTGAAATCTGCAAATTTTTATTTAATGTAGTACGTTGTAAGTTGAATAACATACGAGGGGGGAAAACTGTTTAAAATGGCCGCCATTTTGACTTTTAATTTCATTAATGTTCTACGTAACACATTAAAACAAATGCCTATCCTTTTTCTTGTAGCCTCTATAGTGTTTACGAGTAGGTGAAGCAACGATAGAACTTTACCGGGAAGGTAAAATTATATGTTTCGAATTCCATATTAGGCATCCTTATACAGAGTGATTAGCTTAAAAGAGGCCCAGGTAATAAAGCGTATCGAAAATAAAGAAAAGATTTCACTGACGATTTTTATTTTATTTTATTCATAATCAAAACTTGTAATAAATGTTCAAAGTGATGTCCATTAACATACATACACTTGTCAACACGCTTCACTATCCTTCTGGAAACTTTCCTTAGAGTTACTTCACTGATCTCTGCAATAACACGGTAGTTATTTATTTTAAACTGCTCTAAATAAAGTGTGTGTAATACTTGATTTTTCAAATATCTCCCCAAATCTAAACTAGACAGATCAGATTTCGGTGGCCAAAATCCTTTAGAAATAATTCTTTCTTAAAAAATGCATGTAACATATTAATGTAAGACAAGTTATACACCCCCTGCTGCAACCAACAATAGATTTCATCTTCTTCAAAAATACCAATGAATTGTTGAGTAATTTCATGATACGCCTCTGCATTTACAATCGTATCTAAGAACAGTGGAGAAATAATTATTTTCCTTGATATAGCGCACCATACGCCAAATTTTGTGGGTGTAC
Source organism: Aphrophora alni (assembly GCA_963513935.1). Classification (NCBI taxonomy): domain Eukaryota; kingdom Metazoa; phylum Arthropoda; class Insecta; order Hemiptera; family Aphrophoridae; genus Aphrophora; species Aphrophora alni. Next base: position 86,061,878 of record OY740774.1, on the reverse strand, counting down.
AGGAGTTTCATGAAGTTTTGAAGGTTACGATTATTCCAAGTATGGTAGTAAACCACGCCACAACAGTAAAAAACACTCTAATTTAATTTCACTATTACTTCTTATTAGTCTTTTAAACCAAACGCAATATGGATTTTTTTAAATAATCATTTTGCATGGGTACAAATAAAAAACTTTCCCCACGCAGTAGAGGCTGATCCGTACGAAACATTAGTTTGACTACTTAATTTTCGTAAAACTTACCAGGAGATCTACTGATAGCAACTCCAATGTCTAGTAACTTTTGTTCTGTTAAAAAACAGATTTGTTCCCTTCGCGGTTTTCGTCCGTTTCTGAGCCAGTTTACGGAAACTTCTTAATAAGTGTCTGATTAACACTTTTCACTGGAGGTTCTTTACCAAATATAACAAGAAATGCAATTTTTGTAAGCACCATATTTATCAATGTTTTCGACAACGGCAGTACGGATTTTTAAATACACGTTTTAATTAATGAGACCAAAACTGCGCCAAATTTTGTTCTGAAATTGAATTACAAAAACGACATTGACAAGCTGAAGTAATCAATTAAAATCAACTGATCAGCTAGCCAACACAAAACAGTGTACAACTTACAATGGTTGAAATGATTTAAATCATCGTAAGTAGAGATCCAATGTATTAACATTATTAGACCCGGATCTATTTTAAAATGATCGCTCTGTTTTTTGTTGAATATTATTGTGCTTAATTATTATATCAAATTCTATATTTATATTCCCGTGTCAATACAGGTGAAAACAAGTGTACTGTATTTATTTTTATTAATTAATTATAAACTACGTGATTCTCATTTCTTATTGAACTGAATAATAAACAGTTGAACGTGAATATGCTTAATAAATAATAGTAAAAACAAACTAATTGCACGAATGAAGGTTGGTCATGAATCATGATTTTTCTTTTCATCACGTTCCGGATAATCGTCTACACCTTAATGACTGGCCGTGGGAAAAACAATTTTATGTTCAACAGATATATTCATGGTTTCCTTCAAGACGCGGATATTGAGTAGTTCTTTGAGTAACATGTACCGAGTGTTCAGAAAATATTAGACCTGTTTAACTTCTCTGTTTGTAATTAGAATATAGTCATGAAACCAATGGAATTTTGTAAAAAATCTACCTCTTCTACAGAGTGAGTCGAAAATCATGTACTGTATTGGGGATGTCTCATAAATTTATAAAATGTCACTTTTTCGGTTTTATCTTATGGAAACAAGATTTTTTATTTTTTTTTTGACTTTCGAGACATGGTATCTAATTTTCAGATAATTTAAGCAAAATGACAACGTTGATCTAATATTACATGAAGTGACAGAAATTCCTTCTGAAGTACTACAGAATGTGGTAAATGACTGCTGCAAACGCCTAATTCATTCCCCAGAGTACAAATGAAAAATAATTGTACGAGAAACAGACAATAATATATTGTTAAAATAACAAGGCAATCTTCTTTAAAATATTTAATTTTAACAGCTATAAATCGAGGGTTAAAAAAACATTTGTACATGATTAATGTAATTTTGCTCAAGAAACCACAAAAAAAATTGGATTAATTTGTGCACCCCGGAAAAAAGTTTTTAACTCTTGTCACATCCTGTATATGGTACCTAATTTTTTGGCTCGCTCAGTGGATAGAGGAAGTCAAATTCTACTATATTATGCCGTTCTTTAAACACACCGTAGGGTAAGACACTGACACGAACAAAGCAAGTTGAGACTTTTTTTATATTTACAAGTGAAACATGATAAGTGTATTACCCAACGTAATGAAGTGGTAATATACACAATAATTCTTTTCATAAAACCTGTGTACCAACAGTTTTAAACAGACTTACCCTACTGGATAAGACATCTTGATCTATCAATACATTAACATTTCGTACCAGGTCCATGAGACTAACTTTTAGGCATTGCTTCTAGAGGATATGCTTGAATTATATTGCATGTAGTGGATGGGTATGTACCACGATTCCACCTATCAACTTGTTTTCCTCTTTTGGAGTTGCAAGACGTTTTTTCTTCTCTACTAGAACCAAAAATTCGTCTATTGTGAAATATACAGTGTGCCCATGAATAGCTACACTCTTTGATTTTATATTAAAATTGCTTATTCCCCAAACCCATTCTTTTGAAACCTAACACACTTTTTAATGACGTTACCAAAATTATTGAGTAAAAATTTCAACTACTGTTTGGTTTAATAAATTAATTTTAGGTTTTATAGCAATTCTGTTAATTTATTTATGATGGAATTCTCTAAATTAATTGTAATTGTTTAGTTGTTTAAGAAATATGAATTGCAATGTAGTCTATTGTAGAATAGACATTAAAAAAAGAAAAGAAAAAGTAACTATACAATTTTATTGATTATATGGAAAAACAAGGTTTCAACTATGTTCAGAATGAGATAACGCAGATATCTGTAACATATCGTGAGACAAGCAATATCATATCTACGCTCGGAATTCCATACGTATTTTAACGATTGTAAATAAAGACTAAGCATTTCCGGCCGTTAGCAATAGGCTAATCAAACGTCTTGGAAGGATATCGACTTTACCAAGTGTCGATTATATTCATGACATAACAACTTATTCACAAATAATTATATGTTCTGAAATAATCTAACTGGGATACTTTACACGAATATCAAACACAACTTTCAGAAGGAAATAATGTAAGGCAAGTATTGCATAAAATACAATATCGCACATGACTTTCATTTGTAACTGTTGGAATATCCTGAAAAATCTGTTTCTTCTGAGATAAAAGTATATGGATTTTTTGGTTAAAGTTAGTTGAAAATTATTAAAATATGGTTTAACATACGGATTTTCTAGAGTCAACTACCGTTATCAAATCGAAACGTGTCATGTTTTAAGTTCAATACAAATGATGTCAACTACCAATTAATTCATATCAATTATATGTACTTTACACATCGTAAAAATATTTGATATTCTCCACCAATTTCAAAAATCTAAACACGGTTGTTAAAAATGGATGTCATATGTCATAAAACATTCAAAGTTTTGAATCTAAAATTTGCACTAAAGTAAAAATTATGAGCTTTTTTAAAGCGTAAAAATAGAAAGTGAGATGTTGTCTGAGCTATGAGATGCGTGAGAGGAATGAGTCCGGCTTACGGAAGGGATAAAGATTGCTGCTCGGAAAGAACTGTAAATAGTACTACCACTACTGCAAACATTGACTTTTCTATCATTAAAATAATCTACCTAATTAAATATAATAATACACAGTACGTGAGATATAGTCTGAGGCATGAAATACTTGAGAGGGGCAGATTCTGGCTTACGAAGAGAAAAAGCACTGTTGTCGGAGAAATACTGAAATGCTATTACCTCTGCTGCAGACTAGTGCTGTGTCTGTTAACGGGTAACAGCTAACCGTCAACGTCGACTATCGTCAACGCTCAACGCAGTTGACGAAGAAGTGCATTAACTGCTAACGTTGATCAACTGCTTAGTGCTTTGCAGGTGACGCATAAGTGGTTGTTTGTTAAGCCAGCGGCCCACTCGATGCGCCTGCATCCAGGGCGTCTACACGTACGCCTCTCAGTCGTCTGGTACTTTAGTGAGCAATTAAAGAGAATCAATTAACCTCAACGTTTATTCCTCAACGAATCAACGTATGTTTCTGTTGTAGCCTACTATTTTGCTCTTTGTTTTTTACTAAATCTAAAACTGTATAAAGCGACGGTCTTGGTCTTCTGTTCTGTCTGGCAGGTTACCGTTAGCAGTTTTTTCAACAGTTAATCACGCTCAACGTTAACGGGTGTTGACATTGACCGTTATTAGCGTTAATGCCCACCACTACTGCAGACATTTACTTTTCATTTATTCTTATTTAACAATTAATTCATCTAATTAAATACATTACATGATATGTAGTCGAAGCCATGGGATGCTTGAGAGGGGAAGAGTCCGGCTTATGGAGGGGATAATTGATTACGGGAAGTAGTGGAAATGCTACTACCAATATTACAGTTATCGGCTTCTTTAAAAACAAAGTCTAATTAAATATAGTAAAATACAGTAATAAATCAGTATAAAAAGAACATCATTAATTAACCTAATATGTATCGGTTCTGTTTAAATTAACCTGCTCACTCTATTAAACCGAAAATGTGTAATTTAAAATATTTGTGTATACCCCCTTTTCGTTGACAACTTTATGGGAGTTAACCTCCAAACCGTAAGTTTCTTATGTAACCTCTTAGTTAATAAACAGGTTGAACAATTCAATATGCCACTATTAAATTGTAGATTTCTAAAACTACAAAATATATAAAAACTTTAAATGAGGAACCTTTCTTAGTTTTTATGAGATTTGAAAATACGTTATCTAAATTTTGAAAAATCGCTGACATTTTTCAATACAGTAGCCAACTTTTTTCTTTTTTAATAGTAATAGTACATGTAATTTGGAAACTTTTATGTTCATGGGTATTTTTTGGAAAACCCAACCGTTTAATACCATATTTTCTCCGAAAGATTAGAAATTTTAAATTTACTCGATATTTTTCGGTAAGCATTAATTTGATTATTTTTTAGATCTTTAATTATTGTAATACAATATAATTCCGTGGAGAAATTAAGGGGCAGACAGTCCATTTGTATGAGTAGATGTGCATTTTATTAAATTATTTTCACCTTTAATCAATTATTTTTACAGAAGAACGCGTGCCTGTATTTCATGTAATAAATGGTAGACACTTTGAAAATCTATTATATTAAAAAAAAAATCTTTTTCGTGAATATTAAATCAATTTCTTTAATGAAAATATATTTTAAAGCTTAACTTCTCTATGTCTCCTACATATTGCTGTTATTTTTTGACATAATATACTCATTACTTTAACATTGTCGTATTTAAAACAACTGTTAATTTCATGCCTGAAGTAGCTTGTTAAAACTGTTTTAAGATATTACTTAAAAGCGAAGTATTATTTCAAAATGAAATCGATACATTCAAATACTAAGTCCGCAACATAAACTGTAGGGAATTATAATTTTATCGCAAAAAAAATAATGTTATAAACTCGCTTTGAGTTTATGGAAAAATATTCTAAAACCAATTTTTTTAAAATAACTTGTTCTATCCAAAAGCATCATAAAAAGTAGAGAATGTTCACATTTAAAATGTTTTATATCTCACAGTTTTAGAGATACTAAAGTGACCATTATGAGTTGATCACCATGCATAGGCTACTATTAAAAATAAAACTACCTTTTAGTAGTGCCTATAACCTTTATTTCGACGGTAACATGCGAGTCTCCACTCATATATCTTACTGATTATGGATATTGATTTTAAAGTAGGCATCTCCTAACGTCTGGGCTCAAAGATTTTGTCACGTCTCTTAATTTGTTCAGTATGTAGTAACAATCTATGACATAACTATTGTTGAGCGAAGCGAAAAACATAATTAGACGACCCGTTGCGCTGCTCATACCACACGCGTTGGATTCTTCCGTCATCAGACGCAGATTATCACGTTCCGTTAATGTGAAAGCTAAATTTAATTGTGAAATTGGACGAAGTGATAGTTGGACGAAAGTTTTGTAATTAATACACGCAATGCTAAATTGAAAATGATGTGTTCGGACTGTAAGGAAATGTATAGTCTGGGTCTTACGCAAGTAGGGAGATTGTTTCGATACAAAATGATTTTTTTGTTTACGATCTCAATGGGTGCCTTAGCCGAGAGAAAGTATATTTTATAATTATATTTCCTGTAATATTGAGATTATTAATTGCTTCAATTGGGGTAATCAATCAAAGATCAATAAAAAAATTAATAGCATATTCATCTATATACAGCAATATACAGGGAGGGGGGGTTCGATAGTATGGAGACTCTTTTATAACGTTTGAATGAGTAGGTTTATAAAAGACAACTTGTGGAATCTTTAAAGAGTTAACAGATGTAATTTTTGGCATTGTGTGGTTTATTAATTATAATCCCAACCAACCGGGGTTGTTGGCGGTAATTCAAAAATGTTAAATGACAACTCCCATTAAATAATACAATATAAGGTAAAAATTTTTTTTTTTAAAACAAAACGAAATATATTTTACTCTTTCGCCCCCCCCCCCAAATGAATAAAAAATCTCCTATAACTTACACAGTTTACCAAGTATAATGTAAATTAGGTGACCGCAAAAAATATCGACGTCCTTTTTTGAACAACCTTCACATTTCATGGATTAAGGTAATCAAAAAAGTGATTTCCAATATGGCGTTTGACCTACGTTGTTGTCGTTAGTAGGCTACGTAGGCACGATAAGGCTCACAAAATGTAAGATATGAACATGAAATGAATGCTTTAATTTCAAAACGATCTAAGTGCCAAAAATTAATATATTTTTTTAAAATTGCAAAGTGATCTAAGTATCAACGCCAATGCAGGTCTATAAGATCTATATGCCAAATAATTTTCTGTTGGTTTTTATAGCCTTCCATAGAATGCGCTGTGTGTATGTCCAGTGGGAGCGCCTTTCAATTCGATCTAAGTGCCACCTGCTTGGAATTGGTTTGTTTACATGACATGAAACTGCTCTGTTGCACAACACTTTGTTATTGTTTTTTACAAGGTTTTAATTGTTTTTGATTATAATTATGATGGATTGTGTTGTGAAAAAAGCTGGTAAGGCTTTTGAAACCATGAAAAATGATGCAATTTGTAGCACAAGACCGGGCAGTACTACTATCAATATAGTAATGGACTTACAGAAAGTCTTTCCCATCCCAAAGCTCACACACAGTGACATGTATTACAGCCGCCAACTTTCCTGCTACAATTTTGGAATCCATGTTAGTAATAACGCAGATGGTATTATGTGTGTTTGGCACGAAGGGCAATCGGGACGTGGTGCCAATCAGATGGCGTCTTGTCTCTTCCAAGCAATAAACTCTGATCTTCTGTCAACTACTGATAAAAAACATTTAGTTGTTTGGTCCGATAACTGTGCTGGTCAGTTAAAAAACAGAATGTTAGTATTTTTGTATAAATACTTAGTATACATTGGAATGTTTGACACTATCGAACACAAATTTCTAGTGACAGGGCACAGCTTTTCATATGCCGACAGAGATTTTGCGCTGATTGAAAAGCGAGCTAAAAAATGTTCGCAGATGGAAACTGTTGAGCATGTGATGAATATTATAGCTACAGCTAGGCCTTCCAAACCATTTAAAGTTCTGAACATGAGTGAAAAGTTTTTTAATTTTGATTTGGCAGGAGAAAATTATATAACAACTAAAAAACTGGGAATTTCATCTATATCAATGATGAAAATCTGCAAAGATGAACCAAACAATGTCCTCTTCAAAACATCTTTTTTCGGCGATTGGCAAAAGTGCAAAGTGTTAAAAAAAGGAGTTAAGATTGAAGATCTCACCAATATGACACTTGAAATTCTTCTTACCTCAGTGCAAATATCTGAAAATAAAAAGAAGGACCTACGTGTTATGCTGGACTACATTTCAGAGCCAAACAGAACCTTTTACGCCAATTTGTGCGCCTAAGATCCATAGGACTTAGATCGGTTTGAAAGAAAACCAGCCATGTACATAGATCGTTCTGCTGACTGGGTACATCAAATTTTTTTTCTTCCTTGTGTGTTTTAATAATTTAATTTTTTAACATAGGAGCACTTTTTTATGTTTTTAACTTATGTAAAAATAATGTTGTACCCTATTGAAATAAAACTATTATAAAACTACAGTGTTTTTATTGATTACCCGAAAATTTACGTTATGGCACTTAGATCGCTTTGAAATTAAAGCATTCAAATATAATCTCCTTTTAACTATATACAACTCCCATTCTAATTCAAAAAATTAAATTATAAATATCAAAATACCTTTCACATAATACATATTTTTTGCTCATATGTTATTCAACTTATAAAACACTAAATAAGATATAAATTTGCAGATTGAAATTCAGTATATGATGTTATCAACCCCACCTCTCTACGATAACAAATAGCAAAGTTATTATCAAAAATGTTATTTGAAACCCTAACTAACAAGGAAATGTGATTTTCCAATAGGTACGAGATCCAACAGGGCCATGTTAACGATACGATTGCAGCGAGTGGAAACTCCTCCACACCTGTACAGCTTTGAGGCCCGTCAGGAGCGAGACACTCCCACAAGCGAAGCGTGTGGAGATATTTTAATGTATACATCTACGTAGCCCATTGTGGAGAGTAGTTAAAGGATCTCCTTGTATTACACGGTATGATAGGGCTGGGTATGTACCATGATATACCCATCTACTTATTTTTTGTTCTAATTTAATTGTATGAAAATAAATTCGTCACATAATTTGAAAACTATTTTAAAGCATAAACAGTACAGTAAAAATTAATTTGTTTACACAAATTATACTAAATTTTCCAATAAACACGATCCATAATAGTAATTCAGCATTCTCGTGAAAATTTCAAAACAGATATTTCACTTTGTGTCGCTGAAAGAATAAAAATTAATCAAGTTGAAATTTTAAAACAAATGAAATGGAATGAGAGCTTGATTCCTTTCCCCAGTTTGTGAATTGATTGTGTCCCGCTATGCAGTTTACAATAACTGATATCTCAAAGCTGATTGCTCTTTATTCAATTCAAAAAAACAAAAAACAATTCTCATCAACAAACAAAACGACACAATCTAACAAACGTCATTTTGCAAATTTGAAATAAAATTAAACAGTGTTGTTAAAAACTTTATAATACATCACAATATTTAGGGTTGCTCGTTTGCTGCGCTCGCATAAAATGTGATATACTATACTTATTGATGTGAACATTTTAAAACTATCTACATTTTAGGGTTCAATAAAGGTCTAGAGACAACGTTTTTCAACCACTTATTGTGTAAAGACGAAAAACCATTCAGTTATCATGGCCTTATGCAGAGAGGAAGAAAATAACATAATAGCGACAGGGTCTGAAAAGAACAAGATTTAGTCAAGAAACCTGATAGGAAAACTGAAAGGGTTGAATCTAATCCAAGACTACATAAAAAAATGTAGATCCAGTTAGGTCCCCTCGGGATTGCCAAAACCGTACTCACTAAAAATGAAGAGTCAAGTTAGCCGGCCTTGAAAAACTCAAATTACAGATCACAAAATCGACTAAAATTTGAATTTTTGTCTAACACGGGTTTTAAAATGACAGTGGTTTTTCAAATCGTATAACGGGAACAAACTTAAATTTTTAAAATAAGCGCATACTTTTTGGTGATTTTGAGTTTTTAGAAAAGAATCAATGTTTACTTTAAGTGTACTTATTACAAAAAATAGGCTGTACCCTGTTCTCATTTCATTTGCCTAAACTTACTTCGGTTGTATCCTAAATTCATCCTAAAAGTAAATTGTATTTAATTTATATTAGGTTTTTAATGACGGTAATTTAGTTCCTCATTTTATTGCCTCACTATTTAAACTATTTATGCTAAATACCGTAGGTACTTGGTAGTATTCCATTTTAAATAAATAAAAATTTACTATTTCTAAACCGCAATGTTTAATTCCCTGTGATTTTACACTCAGATTTATGTCAACAATCTTATATTTCAAATTTCAACAAAATTGTTTGAGTCAATTTTAAAAAACGGAGTTTTGTGTAATGATCTTAACAAAAATATCCCTTAAGATATAGCTAAAATTTGCCCCTCATATGCGATTTTATCAAAATCGGTTCCCTAGTTTAAACTGTAGAACACTGCAACAACCAATTCAACATACACGTTAACATCACTCCAAAAACAATTACCTTTCCTTAACTAACTGCCAAATTACAACAAAAAACTCAAGATCGTTTTTGACATCACATAACCTTAAATTATGTATATGACGTCACAAAGTACAAAAACATTCTCAACTAAACAAACCTATACACAACTCTAATTTACCAAACGATTAGTTGTGTTCTATGCATTACCGCCTGCTAGCAATAGATCGCTATTTTAATTGCAACAATCGATTATGTGTGCAATAGGTCGACAAAGCCGTGTTACTCAAAGCGTACAAAGTGAGCAGGTCGAATCTTTTGTTGTTTATCGAAATGCACGGGCAATGAACCATAAAAACGTTTAACAATTAGGACAAATATGTTTTCGTCATACTGCTTCAAAAACAGCTGTTTACAATACATGCATAAATATGCTAAAGTTGTTCTTTTTAGTCGTAGGACCTAAAAACATCAGTTGAGGTCGAGGTCATCAGCTGTTATTTCGTTTATACGAATTAATTAACTATAAAAACAACCGATACTCTCGATTGTAAATAACCGTTAAAACAGCTGTTACCGTCGATTTAAAGGTAAATGGGTTATAACATTTTAGTTTTTGTGAAATTGTTTTCTTATATTATTTACAGTATAACGAAAAATATAGCTCAACGCTTGGCCCAAAAGAAGCTTTTCAATCCTCGTTCATTTTCCGGCCGAGACGCAGTCGAGTTAAACTTGAACTTGTATTGAAAAGCTTCACTTTTGATCCTAATGATGAAATATACTATTAGGTAAATAGTTTTGTATTATATTAGGGTCAAAGAGAACAACGGAGAATTTGTAATGTTTGGATATTGTCAAGAGAGATGTGAACACATGAGTTTAAAATTACTTAGTAACGGATTTATTTCAGATTTCTTTAGTTTTTGTTCTTTCTTTTGTAGGAACTTTTTTCCTTTGGGTTTTAAATGCGAACAACCTTTTGGTCATCTTTTAAAATAAAAGAAGAAAGGAGCGTAAAATAAAGACCCTAACCATATAATACTCTAATAGCGTCAAGGTTTGGAGGCAACAATAGTTGATCAGGAAAGGATAACCAAGTTATTGACAAAAAAAAACAAGAAACTAATAGTTTCTTGGTAGCTGTTTACAACACCCAAGATTGACGTAGATAAATCAAACAAACAGAGTTCATGGTATAACAGAATCATATGTATGATCTATTTATAAATATCTTTCAAAATAATAAAAATATGTGTTTTTAAGAGGGGCTTTATATATCTGCCGTAAGAAAAACGTCGTCCAAACTCAATAGTGAAGATAATTACAGTACAGTTCTTCTTTAATTACTTCAATGTAATCTAGATACATTTTATTTCAGATAGTTATTTAATTTGATATTTATATTTTTTTTTGTTTAAGATTATCCATAGTTGTCTATCTCACAAAGTCAACTCCAAAACCAAACTGCAGCCATTCTTACGTTGTCTTGATTCTGATTACATTATTTTCGCAATTTTTGATTGCAATACATAGAACCATTTGCAAACATTGACACATAACATCAGTGCACACTGATTGGTACGTCAATGCAAACTCGCCAAGTCACGATCAAGTCCAAACATAGAACATTACGAAAGTATTTCTCCACCAACTACAATGGTCAACAAATAAAACACTTTAAAAACCGAATAACCACTTGAACCAAGTACATATATTATAAGTACTACACTAAATTATGATGTTTGTTGGTGTGGTTACATTACAGGTCAAAACAAACTTTAATTTGTGTTCTTAAAACGTATGTAAAACATGTTGATTTTTATTTAAATTTTAAGTTAAGGAAAGTATTCAAATTAGTTTTGACCTATTATCAATTTTTAACGAATATTTATAAAATAAACTACGCAAAAAGTTTATATTATTGGAGTTTGAGGACTCGAGATCCGTGTACGTAACCTAAGCTAATTTTACACCCCAAGGATCTACTATCATGGCAAACCGATGCCTGAACCTTCAATGAGGCTTAGTAATTTACGTCCGATGTCATCAGAAATTTACCTGGTAATGAATTATCTCGTAGCTTCGAGTATTTTTTCATATTCTATGATGATATGTTTAACAGTCTCTTCAGATTGTTTACATAACCTACAAAACGGATCGTTATTCATACGACCGCGTCTTCGATGTCTTGACCTTGCTAATAAATGCGTTTAGCATCAGTAAGAACAACGCCCAATTTACTGGTGAGGATGTCTCTAAAATTTGGAAATTCCTTACCAAATGGCTATAAACGAGTGTGAGTTTTTGATAAGTCAGAATATTGATTGTCACCTCTGGCGTTCTTTGAAGGGCCCTCAGGAGAGAGTGGTTTGTCAGTATCCCCATAATTACCTAAAGTTATTCCTGATCTCCTTCCTCTGTGTTTCCTGCCTCTTCGCCACTTCTTAAGGTCCCATTGCTCACCACTTTTCCGGAGGTTTATTTTGACGGCCTCCTATCGTTGGGCAGTAGTGAGATTAGGTCTCCTCACCTTTAGTCGCTCAGTTGCCTAGTAGCATCGTCGAGTGGATCAGTGACGTCTGGTGTTCCTGGATTTTTCAGAAGTCATCATCTCCTTCCAAGATAGGTTGAACCTCTCGCAGTTCCATTTCATCACCTCTTTATCTATGCAATCTTGGCTAGAAGCTTTATCAGTTGCGTCAGCCCAAAACACCGATGGGCTTATTGCGGTAGATTGTCCACCGGGATATTGGATCACCAATCCCCAAGCCACAACGGCGCATAAAATAGTCCACTAACTCTCTCGTAAACCCAACTATTAAATGAAAGTACATACAAATACATCTGGCGCCATCTACCAAAACATCTCTCTAACAGGCTTATTTAGCGACCCTTGGTCGTCTCTACCATTGCTACCCACATATTCACAATCATGAGTGGCCAACGTAACTGTCACATATATGTCCTGCTTCAAAGCTTGCAAGGGCCTAGACACTAACTCGAGCAAAGCGAGTGGAGATTTTGTAATATATACAAATCTACATCGCAGCGCCCGTTAAGGCCTAGCTAACGTCACGAAAGAATGATATATAAAATTACAAAATTATTAAATATTTTGTAACAACTGTTTGAAACAAACTTACCTTTCTGGGTAAAACCCCACAATCTACTAATATATTTAAACACTTTCTACAATGCCCATTAAATCAAATTATGTCATTAGATTTAGAGGATCTGCTTCACGATGGCACCTAGCGACCTCTTTATTTTTTAAAATAAATTAATTTAATCATAGAGCAGAACAATGTCATAAATATATTTTTCTTATTGCACCTTACTAAATAATAAAAACTATTTTAAAGTTTCTAAATTAATTTCCACTAAGAGGGTTTTGTAAACTAGAATGTCGAGTTTACAAAACAGATTTGTAGTGGCCACAGAATTTCAATTTAGTTTTCCATCAATAATGCCGGAAACGTAGTGCAGTTTATTGGATCACCTGCCTGAGTCTTGATTGTGTCTGTAGGGGTGCTATTGTGTCTGAGCCAGTTGAGAAATCAAATTACTTATTCTACGTCATCGCATAACGGACGCTTCTATTACTTTGTTGTCAATATGTTCACCCCTTGTGTTATACTTAGATGGAATATGTTTTATTTTATGCATAAGTATTTATTTTGTCGTGCAATAAAATTTAGGTATGAGATGTGGAACTCAATACATATTAGAAGGTAGGGTGAGTCTGATACTGATTTCGAATATTTATGGAATGGAGGGGAACAAGAAAACGGATGAGTTGACAAAGGTGTGAGTGCACTTGACTGTGAGTGAAGACCACTCACGATGCTGATTATATGAGAGGCTACGTGCAGAGGCTACTTTTAGCATGGGTTTGTAAAGAACATTTTACTTTTAGTGTAGGTTTAATGTATGGACAGATGTCACATATTAGGAGGCTGATGATTGAGCTAGAAAAGAGTCAGTTATCTGGTTGAACGTGACTAATTATTTATGGTGATTGGTCTGTTGACAGATCATTACACTAGATCCACTCCTAGATATACCATAGGTAGACAAATAAACATAAAAGTAAAACGGATGACCCATTTTAGCTGCGGAGAGATTGAAACGTTAAGTCATTTCTTAAAAGAGCTTTTATCGTATTCAGTGGAAAGTGTTTGGAACTGCAAAAACCAGATACTCGTATAAGGATCATTAGAACTTAGAGAGCATGGACCTTGTGAGGTTTTTAAGTTTGGGCGTACAAAAGGTAGATTTTAGAGGACTATGATAACCTAACCTACTATGTGGCTTTTATCTACAGAAAAAATCAGTAAGACAAGGAAATACAAAATGAAAAGGTCCCTTAGACAATAAGAGTAAAAGTATAAGCCAGCCCTATTTTGTTACAAGATTATCTCACTTAGTGAAACAAAATGCAATACATTTTACCGAACTCGAAATTTTACATAGCTTACGAGAAACAAAATGTCGAGCTAGCTTTCATTAAAACCGCGCTTAAGGGAACTATTTTTGAATATCCTTGTTCTTGAGCAAATCCAATGAAATTACACAAAATATTACGTAAATTGCGAAAACCGTGACAAACGTCTTTTATCTTCTACTTCTTTTAGAGTCCAAAACCACCCTTAAAGGTGCTATTTTCAAAAATTGTACCTTTTGAATAAACCTAATTAATAAATCAAGTGATATTACCATAAATAATGTTACGGAAATTACGAGAAATCCCGAATACTTTTGAGAACTTCGTTTATGAGCAAATACAGTTATCTGAGTTCTTTTTTTCTGCTACAAAAACATGAAAATGTGTACGGGAATGAAAACGACCGTATACAGTGATAATAAAGCTATTCTTACCTTAATTAAAGATATGATTTTGAGTAATTAGGTCTTTTATAATAGTTACAAGGACGATAATTGTTTAACCGACAACTAACGAAGCTAAATTTTAACAAAATTTGATAAACATCAATAATAATTTTTACTATGATTTTGAGACTAAACTTTGAGTTATGGACTAATCACAACTACCCTCAAATATTGAGGTACCAAACCATTCACTTCAAGATATGACTACAATATATCGAGAATTTAATAATATCCGTCAACTCAGTCAACAGTCAGAAACCCACAACCACTTTTATGGAACTGGGGTTTTGAAAACGGTTATCCTCAAAACCGATTTTTTGTTCCATTACATAATATACTACGTATTTATTAGGAAGTAAAATGGCGTCAAACTACTTCTCTGAACGATTCACAAATTATCAAATTACCATAAAAAATCGTAAAAACTATACTTTTTTCATTGATATTCTATAACAACACTTTTAAAAGTTATACGAATCCGGAATGCCTTGAGAAAACACAGTTTGTTAATGAAAACCTCAGTCTCTGAACTATCCAAGAACCAGGAAGAGAAGGAAACTTCCCCAGATATCTGGTATTACTTTTATATTTCCATTGAAAACTAGATTTCAAATTATATTTTACAGCCCATTTAATCACGACATGACTTAGAAATATATAATTACACCTCGTTGTGTACAATAATTAGATTATTTTTTCCTTAGGTTTATCTATTGGTAATAGTATTAGACAAAGCGAGACATGCTGTTATAACGATCACTTTGTTAAGGTTTCTTGAGAAAAATTTACAAGTTAAATATTGCAGTAAAATATATTTCTATCTAACCTTGCTCTTTAATTTTTAGTCTTAAGTATCAACCGGTAGTTTATTACAGTTCAACAAAAAAAGAAATCATAACTGTTACTTCCTCTCGGTTTTTTAATAAAATGGTGCGTAAAAACTGCACAAACAACAACAATCTCATTACACAAACTTTCTCACTCGCCTATTAATTCTGTAAAACAAATTAAAACAAATCAAAAATGCAAGTTCAGTAGTTGATTATTAAAGAGTAAAAATTAACCATGACACTATTGTAATAGTACAACCATTTAACAACATATTTTAATAATCATTTCAATGTATCAAGAAGTAAATTTATAAATAAATAAATTTATATATATATATATATATATATATATATATATATATATCTGACCGATTATAACAAAAACCATCATATACCTTACCATTAGTGGCATATTGTGAACTGAAGATTCAGGCTCATTTCGTATATATTTTTCAATTATTTTCTGGAATAAATCATTAACTATATCACTGTTTAATTTATTACATATTTTTTTATAAAAAGTAAATAATCTACAGTTAAACACAAATACACTACTCCACAAACAAATACACAATTTCAAAAACTACCACACAAATAAAAGGGTTCTTAGGACTACTAAGGGCATTACCGAAAATTTATTAAACATTTCGCAAAAATAACTAAACCATTCACAAATTGCTTGAAGAAAAATGCCAAAATTGATATTAATAATCCTGACTATATAGATTGTTTCGAAACATGCAAAAAGATATTAACTAATGAACCATTGTTACAATACCCTGATTTTGATAAAGAATTTATACTAACCAGAGCACAAGCAATTTTTGCGATAGGAGATATTTTAATCCATAGAAAAAATAAAAAGGACCTTCCCATAGCATACGCTAGTCGAACTTTACACTACAGCGAGACCAACTACTCTGCAATCGAAAAAGAACTACTTGAAATTGTATGGACAACAAAACATTTCAGACCATCTTATTTTGAAGAAAATTCAAAATTTATTCAGATCATAAACACTTACAATGGTTGTTGTCTGTTAAAGAACCAAATTCTAAAATTTTAAGATGGAGGTTAAAACTAGAGGAATATGACTATGAAATAAAATATAAAAAAGGAAAATTAAACCAAAGTGCAGATGAACTATCTAGAATACAACTAAATATAACTGAAATATTTTGACAAACTCTCGAGATACTGTGGACGAATAAATACAAAAGACAGCAGCTGCATCGACTCAACTATACTTCCCTCAACTGAATGACATCCAGTGTATGATAGCCAACTTTTATCCGGTGGAGGAAAACAACGTGTTGTCAATCAACAGGAGACCAATAAATCCCAAGAGAAAAACAGTGGAAATAAAACCAAGACATCTTATTACCAAACAAAAAATTCATCTGTCTAAAGTTAAGAGACCAAAAAAAAGGTAATAATTCCAAAACTTAATCCTATGATGAATCCTGTTCCAGGTCCTTCAGGTTCCTCGCAAAATCCAATACCAACACAGCAGCAGTTACAGACATTTCCAAAAACATTGGAATAATACCCATTGTTTAGGACCAGCCAAACCGAAGTCCTCTTGTCACACGTTTCTACATTATTTTAACACAAATGACTTGGTTGAACAATTGAACAATATAGAATTTTATTATAATAAGGTATTAGAATATTTTGATAAGAAATGTGTTAGTTGTAAGGCCAGCCTCACGGGAAAAATTAAATTTGTAGCAAATAAAGATAATAAAGTTAGAGATATAGTCAATTACTTTAAGTACAACAACCATAGTAGAGAAATAGTTAAGGAAAAATTAGAAATCATATTATTGGAAAGGAATAATGATAGCCTAAGAGTAGAGAGAGGCATTGTAGATGGAGTAGGATCTGTAATAAAACTTATTACTGGTAATTTATATGCTTATGATGACAAGAAATGAAATAAAATATTAAAAGAAATGGAAGATATCAGAGTAGTATTAAGAATCAATTAGAATCCCAATATACAATTAGGTGTAATATTATTATAGAATATAATAAAATGTTTACCATTATCGAAAATAATTTTAATGAACTGAAAAATAAGTTAGGATTTGTGAACAATAAAATAAATGATTTTGTGGAATTAGAAAAATTTAGGAATATTTTGAGTGAATTGAATATTTTGTATGTTATGCTGTTACAAGTAATGATTGATTTAGTGAACTCACTAACATTTTGTAAAATAGTTGTACTTCATCCTAGCGTTATCTCAACCAAAGAATTGTACAGTGAGATAACAAGAATCTATGAGTATTATGGTGAAAGATTACCCATAGAACCCAAACTAGAGACCATGTGATAATTAGAAAACCTAATAGAAGTCAACTGTAATTAAATTCAAAAAAATCGTATATTTTATAAATTTACCTATTGTTGAAAAAACTGATTTTAACATTTACAAATTACACTCTGTACCTACGGAATACAACCCAGGATACATATCTATTATTCCTAAAATAAAATATATGTTAGTTTCTATTTCTGTAATGTTAGGTTTAGACAATAACTGTAACAAGAGATCTAATTCAAAATACTTATGCACATTCCACTTAAAATCTCATCAAAAAATTGACTTCGAGACAACAATCATCAAAGACAACAAAGCATCAGAAATACACCGCCCTGGAGGTCGCAGACAATGTAATCAACTGGATCCCACAAATAAACCAATACCTGGCAACGTTTCCCACCAAACAAACCTTGAAAATTGTTAATCAAAAGGAAACAACTACAACCACCTTACGAGGTATATCTTGATAAATCCTAACAATCACACCATTCTATACAATAATCGGAAACTTGTTCCCTCATCCAGAACGATTCACAAATTCCTGTAGGACACCCAAGATTCCTGGACGCGTGTAACTGAACCTGCGAGTGGATCAAAATCCAGAGTTGTCAGTTGACACAAAGAAACTAGAATTCGAAAAAATCAACCTAGATACCATCTCCAGGATCGATCGGCAAATTGATGTCACCCACGACATCAGCATTTGGGCCATCGCCTAATCAGTGGACTGTTGTACTTGGCAGTTACAAAATTCCCTATAACAACTTCAAGGGTGCCTGCTGCACAACGACCCCCGGAAGTTTTATTTAGAGATGGAGTAGTTAGGTAAATAGTTGGGTGGTGTGCTGGAATTAATGTTTAGTGGATAGATAAATATATAGTTGTCAATTGTGTTAGGGAACAAGCTTTGTTTTAGCCAGAGTTTCCCTCCATAAACATCAACGTAAATAAATGTTTTGTAAATTTTGTTATAATTAAATTAAAAAATGTATTAAATAAATTTGTAACAAATTAAATTGTTCTCTCTTAAAAAGCAATTTCCTTCAACAAAAAAATAACTTATATATAAACCATAATTGGACAAAGTGTTTATTGTGTTTTCATTCATTTTTCCGATCGTTTTTACAAGTTTTACTCACTATACAGAATAAATCTAAATATAAATCCAACAATATCTAGTAATTTTAATACTTTTCCACGTCACAGAATAAACACTTCAAAGTATAGTGCGTGACGTTTAATTGGAATAAACTCCCTTCAACCCTTCAAGCTTTAATTTACCTGTTCAAAGGGAAGGTGAAACTTATCAAAAACGTTAATTGAAAAGTTACTTGTAAGCCGTAGGGCACAAATCGATTTAATAATATAAAATACAGTGTTGTCATAAAGTATCGCAGCCTCACTTTGACTAATAAATTATGTGTAATCGAATCGTTACTAGAATTTGGGTGTAGATTCTAGATTGTAGTACAACTTTCTTAATTCCTCAAATATGTATAAATAATCAAGGAAGTCATGTAATACATTATTTTAAATGTCTTGAGGTGGAAAACAATTCGATGGAAATCATTATGGTACATACCCAGCCCGATCATACAATGAAGTAAAAGCAGAATGGAATGTAATGCTCAAAAGCTAGATCAAGGAGTGTTACCAAGTAGTTTAAAACGATTGTTAGACAGGTTTTAGTTGTGTGTATCACTGCTTTGTTGATCTCGGCTAGGATCTGACAGGCGTCGTAAAATAAAAATTCTCTACTCTCTCCGTTCGTGTCAATGTTTTGTCGTAGCGAGCCTCGAAGCTGTACGTATGTGAAGAACTAATCACTCGCTACGCTCATGTCGGTAACGCGGCCCTGAAGGATGTCAACTATACGAATTTCTGAGGCAGTCAAGGTTATAAATTGTATTTTTGAGAGTAACTTCGCTATGTGACATTCTGGGTTGGTATGATGACGTACGGAATTGAAAATTGCAATTTTTTATTTAATTTAGTTAAATTCAATAACACATGACACATCAACAAAAAACTGTTTAAACTGACCACCATTTGGACATTTTCTAATTTCTGAATTACAATTTCTATTTATGAGCTCACTATAGTCCCCTGTACCAGATTTCATTCTTCTCTTAATTTAGTGGCCGTGCATACGTCTATACGACAAAGTCAAAGAACGATAACTACAATTGTTGGACGGTTGCTCGAAAATCACAATTTTCGGTTTATGATCAGAAAAGTCTTCAGATCAGTCGACAGAGGTCGTAATATTTGGCGAGTACCAAACTTACATATTCTTCGTATAACTATAGTATAGTATACGTACTTGGATAAGTGAAAAATGACTAAAAGAAACAGTACAAATGGACAGGTTTCATCTGAGATGTGGAGTTTGGATGCACAGTGGGTCTAGGCGTAGTCTAGTCGTCAGTAAGGTGGTGGGGGAAGCATCCACCTCAGTCTGTGTTGGGTGTTGGTACTAACAACGATGTCTTCGAGACCGCTGATCGTGGGCAGTAGACGGCGCCGACTGTTTCCCCTACAATGCCTCTATCCCCACGCGGCCTCGAACTACAAACTTATACCTCCCCTCCACGCGCTGCTCACAGCTCAGATGAAACCTGTCCATTTATAATCCTATTAACTAAATCCAAAATGACTACTTGTCAAAACAAAGCTCTGTAAACAAGATTTTATTCTTAATACCGATTGGCATTGAGCGTGAAAAGTATGTTTACAGAGATCTGTTTTAAACTTTGAAAGGCCACAGTTTTTCAACGAGTTCAAAGGAACTACGTTTTCTTTTCGTCATTTTTCTCGACTTATCAAAACGTTTAAAATGATTTGAGTTGACCCACAACATTCCTTTAACCCCCACACCAAAGGTAAATTCTTTAATTAAGATTCCTAAAAGTTATGAAAAAGTAAAAAATAATTTAACTACTTATATAAAATTTTATAATGCCGACGTTATTTTTTTATTGTTTAACTTTTTTGACGGGTTTCGGATCATCTACTACATCATCAGGTCCTACTTTCTTTTTAGAACGTCAATACATCAACATAAAACATAAATACAACACATTACATATTAAAAACATGTTGCTTATTGTACGCAACATGTAACTGTCTAAGGACAACTCACCTCAAGGGCTCAATTAATGTGAGTACGTGTCTGGCAAACCCGAGAAACGCACCTGGATCTACACCTTTATTAACGTACTCATTAGTTGCTTGCTCTTTTAACTTTCCTATCAAGTCTCTACTAACTCTTCCGAACATGTCTAAGGATTTTTATTTTATTCTCTTTTCCTCTAATTTAAGCCGATGATGACCGAAAGTTTTTTTGTCTTTCAACGACAAAGGAAAACAAATTCAAGAACGACTCCAGTCCATGTTGTCAGATATTGTGCATCTTACGTGTCATTCTTTTAAATGTATTCTATTTAAGTTTTATTTTGATATGTTGATGACCTCAGAATAATAGGAACTGATGACGGAATAAAAGCTCCGAAACGTGTCAAAGAACTGTTAAATAAAACACGGGACGGAGAAAAAAATTACTTTAATATTATTGTATAAAAGGACTTGGATACTTAAGAAAAATACGAAAATAATTGTTAAAAAAAGAACTATACTCCTGAAATCAAACTGCACGTGGACTATCAAGTATGGCATCATTTGCCTTCGATCACGTGATTTACTCAAATACAAACATTGCTCAGGACGTAACATACTTTATACGTAGATAATTTTTACACTTTGGATATCTTTAATGTAATTTATAAATTTATAGATTTGCCATTAGATGTTATACAAAATGTTAATTTTTTCCAATAATATGTTGAAATGAGGGATCTTCATTACTTTTTCATGGATTTTCAATAGCGATTTTGCAAACTGTGAAAAATAACCGCCATTTTCAAATATGGAAGTTAACTTTAAAATTCCTTATAAGGACCTCTGTTAATTTCAAATTCCACAACAAATTCTAAGAGTTCTTTATTCTCGAGCATTTTTTATAAACCAACTCATTTCAGATATATGTCACTTGAACTTTGGAATATTTTAAGTTTAGCGCAGTTTTGTGAGACAATTTTCGTACTTCCCATTATTGCATCAAGTTCAAAATTTAATTAAGTATAGTCTAGGAAGTGTAAATTCCAATGCAGGACTAAAATTAAGGCAATGAATTTGTGGAACAGATAAAAATTATCTCAAATCTGATGTATACTTTAGAAATATAGTCGGAGAAAATAGTAAATGTGACTAAAAAAAAATTTACACTTACTAACTTAATCCAATTTTTCACCTGATGCAACAATGGTAACTAAGGAAAATCGCATCCCAAAAATATAACAAACTTCAAAGTTCAAGCACCATTCACTCTAAAACGAGTGTATTTATAAAAAGAAAAAATAATAATAATAATAAATAAATAAATAAAAAATTTTAATATTTAAAAAACCATACAATAAAACTGTGTAGAATCTGAAAACATCAAACAAAATTGAGGTTCCTATTTAAAGTTAGCTTCTATACTGAAAAATGGCGGTTTTTCACAATTTGAAAAAACAGTTTTTAAATGCCATGCAAAAGTATCGAATGTCCACCATTTAAAATTTCTTTATAGGATCAATAATTTACGAGATATCAATAGGTCATGATTAAATGACCACCCTGTATATCAGAGAATAAACCCATAAAAGTACACCTTGTGTTATTAAGTGTGTCTAATCCACGAACTGTACTGTATGTGTTAATTAATTTGTTCAAAGAGATGATATAACACGTTAATTGAAAAGTTACTTGAGTGCTGTAAGGCACGGGTAGATTAATGCAAAATGTATTGATAATACAAGGAAATTGTATAAACATTAAATTACTATACAATGTATCTGTTGAAGAGTATCTTTAGTACGGCCGTCTCGTGTTGTGTGATGACGTCATCAGGGAAACACAAGAACATTTGATTAGTTGCGCGCGCAATTTCATTATTCTCAGAAAAACATTGTCCAAGTAGTGTGGTGGTGCTCCATCTTGTAGCAACCAAATGTTTTCTGCCTCTTGTCCAAAAATATTTTGAAGTGCAACACGATCAGATTGGAAATCATCTCTAAATATTTCTCGGAGTTCAAGTTTCCATCAATTACAAACGGCCCAATCAACTGGTAGTTAACTATTCTTGCCCAAATATCTACTTTTAAAGTACATTGCATATGACCGACAATAATAATTGGACAATGTTTTTCCGAGAAGATTGATAGGCAGAAGAGGCGCTGTGCAATAACAAGCAAGGTCTTCTGACCTGAATCCACTAAACTATTTTTTTGAGGTCCCATGATAAACCATTGTTTATGAAATTAAGCCAACTGACGTCAATAACCTACAGGGTAGAATTTTACAAAAAGTTCAATACATTCTAAGAGGATCTTTTGCGATTGCTGTCTCAGTTTATTTACAAAGCACACTACCAAACCACATAATGTCACCAATTCGAGCACTTGTTACATTCAAACAGGTAAGAGAAACGCAAGTTAGTCCATAACTAATTTTTTCATGTAACTTTTGCCATGGATGACCTAGAAAGTTTTTTGAGAAGCCATTATTTTTCTATTATATAGACCCTTCCAATGATGTCACAAGAAAGGGTTTGTCATTTAAGAAATGAAATTTGACCCTTTTACCCCATTTAACACCAGAAAAAGTGTTATAATAGCTATGGTAGAGGTTTTACGTTGATAAAGCAATACATTTGAATTATATCAAAGTGTATCACGACTTATTTTTCACTCTTTAAAAAAACCCTATGTATATGCTCATTTACTGTATATATAGTCATCATCAATGAAAGCCAGTCTTTTTAAATGATTCTACGTGATTGGGTGAAAGGCAGTTTGTCTATTATTTAAGACTTGAATATTACAATTTGTAATCATTAAAAAAATTGAGTTCTATTAAATATAATAATTCTAAACATATATGATCATCTCTCAACGAAATTATTCAAAAACGATAACATGAAAAATCAAGATTGGTACTAGTAAAATATTAGGAACTTGTATAAAGATTCATTATAATATTTTTCTATTTATTTTTTAACAGCCATTTTTGTTTAGTTTTTTATCGATAACTAAAGATCCGGAATTTTGAAGAGGTGGCGACCAATAAGTTTTTTTTAGGTCCTTAAACAGTATAACAAACACACAGAACACAATTCTCATAAAAAATACGCCTAAGTATCAGACGCGTGTCAACGACAAGGTCGTCCTCTTCAGTGATACGCCAGCTACACCAACCAAACCACAACAGTTTTGAGTTGTGGTTTGGTTGGTGTAGCTGGTGTATCACTGAAGAGGACGACCTTGTCGTTGAAACGCGTCTGATACTTAGGCGTATTTTTTATGAGAATTGTGTTCTGTGTGTTTGTTATACTGTATAATTTTTCTCATAAGTCAAGCTCAGCATTTAATATAGGTCCTTAAAGGCAAACTTTGATGAAAATATTTGAAGGTGATTTTGATAAAATCGGAACTATGTGTTTTTTTCATAATAGTATCCCAAGATATGGCCAAAGTATATAAATATATGATGGACATATTTCTAAAATCAATGTTTTGAACTCTTAAGTACCTCAAAACGGATAATTCCGAAGAAATCAATTTCAAATTTTGACCAATAACATACTGTCTCTAAACTAAATACGTAAACGTGAGTAAATAATATTGATTTTGTTTTTTTCCCTCTTTGTTTAAAGCCCAGAAACCTTTCGGTCATCATAGCCTTAAAATAATACATCATAAAATAAAGACTCACACCCCTCCAATACTCAACAGCATTAGGATCGGAAAAGAACAAGACTTGGTCAAGAGAGACAAAAGTGAAGAGAGGGGATGTAACCCAAAACTAAGAATAGATGCTCGGGATTTCCAGATCTGTACTCACTAAAGTGAGACCCTAAGGGGTATTGTTGTTACTCAACACAGAAAGCCAGGTGTGTGATTTCGTGCTTAATTTACTTTTGCTGCACTCATATCACAACAAAGTTTTAATCCACGATAACATCAGACACTTAAAAGCATTAGAAAGGTGACCTGTCACAGAGTAACAGCTGTTTTCATACCTGTCATCCTTTAGCAGTGGATAGAGTTGTACCTTATGCTAAAAGTTAATTTATAATAATTAGTTTTGATAGCAACTGATAACCTTCACCTTATGTTACACCTTCACATTCCCATGCTGTCACACACAGTGGTCAAGGTGCTTATATGATTCAGAAATGTTGTGCGAGCATTGCACAAATTTACTACCAACTGCATAGTTACGGAAACTCAAAATAATGGTTGTTTACAATCAATATAATATTCTGGTTATTAAGTTTTGAATAACTTTGGATTTTTCTTGCCATCATTTTTGTATATAAAAACGAAACATTATTAAAACTCATATATAAAAGTCGAAAAACAATCCATTCAGTAAAACTTGTAGAGAAATTAGGCGTTATTTTCTATTATCCCTTCTATGAATAAAAAATACCTCGATTTTAAAAATATTCGGTTAATTCGCCTCAAGACGTGGCTACAAGATTACTCCCTAAACTTTTTAAAGCGAAAAGTCGTAGCTTTTTAAAATCTTATTTAAACATTTACAATATGATGAGATAAGAAAGAGAACTTCTAGCAATAGATACTCTAAAAACATCAGAGTAAGAAGAGAACAAAAGTTGGTCAATAGAGACTTGATTGAAAATGAAAGAGATGGATCTAACCCAAAACTAGATGAATAAAGGTGAATATTCAACTAGGGTACCACAGGATTTCAAACCCGTACTTCTATGAGCTCTGAATTTATATCTAAAAATAACTCCTGTAGCATGTGAGGGTAAGAAGTTGTAGCGTTTGGATTTAGATTATCTTCGTGTGGAAGGAATCCAAGCATACAATACAGCATACTCTCCTTAAGGTTACCAGAAGTGAACTGTTAGATGGCAGCACTGGAGCCTGTAATTTCTGAGCTTCAAACCATAATATAGAGAGCCATTACACCACACTTTCGAAAGAATGAATGATGCAAAGAATCTATATACAGACTCTTCGCAGAGCTGAAAGGTAAGACAAAAGGTTTTACACCAAATTAAAGTCGTTAGATAACTACGCCGTTGACACTAAACCCTTTCTCTTATTTCACCCGTGCATAATCACAGTTTAACTTGGTTTTTGTTATTTCTTATGTTGGTCTGTAGTTTTTTGACTTGTTGTTTTGTCCCTAATCACGTTTTTATATAGTACTAGTAGAGTACCCGTCCTTCGTACGGGGTTGACGTATATTTGTATTGAGTGTTAAGGGAGTTTTCAAGGCCAGTGGGGCGGTGCCCTGATGGAATTTCTAAATAGAAATAGGACTATTTGTTAACCAGAGACCCTAAGAATGTCCATGTACAATTTCAGCTCAATAGTTACAGTAGTTATTACGTGTTTGAGTAAAACACACAGACAGACAGACACCATTAGATTTTTATATAATAGTATAGATTAGTTTTTTGTCAACTATGCCTAGTTAGAGTGGGTTCTTTTCTTGGATTAATATCTTCAAACATTGTCCTAAGCTACTAGGATATGTTGGTTATTTCTTGTTGAGGTTTATTACTTGATAATATGAAGGTTGATTTGTTTTTAGAAACGCTGTGAATTAATTTGTATATGTACAAATGATGCAAAATATCTGAATAAACTATATCAATAATTTGAACGATCCATCACTATCCTATCTTTAAAACCATTTTATTTGTTAAAAGTTTAAGTTTTATTTCAAAACGCTTATGAAGTTTTTGCACAACTTATTAAAGAAACCTGTTGAAGTAGGCTAACATTTAAGAAAAGATAATATTTCTTCCATTGTTGAACTGTAATAAACTACCGGATGTTATTTAAGACTAAAAACTTAATAGAGCATGGTTATGTAGAGATATATTTTACTGCAGTATTTAACTTTAAATTTTTCTCAAGAAACCTTAACAAAATGCCTCGCTTTGCCTAATACATAAACCCAGGAAAAAAATATCAAGTTATTGTACACAACGACGTATAATTATATATTTATTTGTCGTGATTAAATGGGCAGTAAAATATAAATTGATATCTAGTTTTCAATTAAAATATTAAATAGCGAAATTAACACAGATATCCGGCGAGAGTTACTTGTCTTCCTGGTTGTTGGATAGTTCAGAATAGTAAGGTATTCCAGATTTGAATTACTTTGAAATGTCTTGTTATCTATGAAAAAGTCATGATAATTCTTCCGTCATGGTTACTTTGACAACACAATGAAATGTGCACTAATCGAACCTGTAGGAGTAGTTTCTGACCGTTTTTAATCGAAAGAGTAGATAGATACATTAGTATGACTTAAATTCATACAAGTTATAAATACCATAAGAAATAAGTTCTAAAACTAAACTTTGTTGTTCGAAAAGTAGCCAGTAATTTAATCTTACTAAATATATACTGTATCTAAGACAATGGCGCTTCAGTTCCGTTTAGATCTTAGACATTTAACCATTGTGTCTTCACTTTTCAAAGCAGTCCGCTGAATAGTCATTAACTATCTTGAAGTGATATCCTTAATTGGTCTGAAATTACTTCCATTCCAAAGTAAAATAGCATTTTGGGAAAAGGTAAAGATTGCAGTGGACAATTCTGGGCTCTAGATTGACCAAGACATCTTGAAATTCCAAAATTAGGTTTGATGAATAGACAGGCACGGCGACGTGATTACCAGTTACCACTATTTTCTTCTTACTGTACCCCTGGCTTTGCGAAGAAGATCGATGAAGTGCATCTTATTAATTGTTTCGCCTGGTAGATCTTAATCATGATAAAGCATCACAAGTAAAAATCACAGTCAATTTAACTTTTCTCCAATTTTGGAGCCTTCTTCATACGATAGACACCATTTACAAGGTTAAGCTTTTATGGTCATAACTGTTGACCAGATTGAAACATACCTATTATGTTAGGTGGGCCATGTTGATATACGAAATAACTTGAGGGTAAAAAGGAAGATTTTTGATATAAAGGAGTGGACAGAAAAGAAGAAGAAGACATCGATGCTTGTTAAAGTAGAGCGAGCTGTTAGGATGCTGAGAGTGGAGAAAATGCTGCTTGGATATACCGTTCTGGTATTCTTTGATACAGAAAGCCAAAGCTTAAATCGGTCTGTAGTGCTAAAGTGTAAGAAAGTGTAGACACAAAATTAATTTCGTGTTATTACGACCTCTTTGAAAATATGTGGGTTCATGGTTTAAGCGAGTGCTCAGTAACTGCAACACAAAATGCTCTAGGATTTCAAAATTCTTTGAAACAATATTTTTTAGGAATCTGCAGATCATCTTCTACCATTTGTATAGTCACTCACCAATATCCATATATTAAAACTTACACTAATTTAATATCCTCACGTTCTCGGTTTATAAGCCCTTCTAGAAGGTGGATTTCTTTCAGCTGATTGTCAGTCATATTTGAGGATGTCTTGTACTACAATGTTATCTAAACTTTGACGATTCTAACCGAAAGACTTCTTGCTTATCCAAATACTTTCTGTTGACCGATGTTTACTTTTAATTTAAAATTGTATGCACATTTCTGGTCTACTTGTTTAGTCACTATAAATGCAAATATCGCACAGTACACACGCTCATTCAACGGCATCACGTAACCAATTAAATAACTCAAAGGGACAATAACTATTCACGCATGCGCAGAAAAGTTCTTCCTAATTGGTTGCTAAGTTACAAAAAATCAACGCAAACTGATCTCGCAATTTTAAAAATGGTTTAATATTATCCGGATGGACGTCGTATCGCTGCCTGTCTGTGTTTTATTCTAGATATGCGATTTCTATTGAACAATAAAACTTTACTCATACTGTCTAAAAATCCCCATCATCCTCCTCACCCCATCACACCCTATCGCCAACTTTTCCTGATTTTGTCATTGACAACAACATACAAAACAAATTTCCAGATTAAAACCTATTGCTCCTTGATATAAACACACACAGTAAAAATATCGACAACAGAATAATAGAAGCGTCAGTTATAAGATGACGAAGAATATGTAATTTGATTTCCCAACTGATTCAGACACAATAGAACCCCTACCGACACAATCAAGACTCAGGCAGGTGATCCAATCAACTGCACTACGTTCCTGACGTCATTGACGGAAAATTAAATTGAAAATCCTCCCCCCCCCCTTCCACTTACACCTCTGTTTTGTAAAATCATAGCTTATAAAACCTTCTCGGAAGACATTCATAAACAAACTTTAAATTAATTTTAAACGTTGTGAATAATATTAATAAATATAAACCCGCAGCTTATGTGTACACTCTGTGCAACGTTGATAATTTTCTCAACAAGTCATCAAGAAAAACGCATTTTACTTTATCACGTAAAAGTTTTGGAAAGTTGTTGATGAGTCAACAAAATGTAAATCGAATTACTGAGGATAGGACCTACATTCGTTTGAAGATCACTTGGGTTCAAGAATTTTTTTGAAATTTAGTCTGACTGCTTGTTTGCTCAAACGCGTGGACGGAATTTCATCAAATTTTGTATGTGAGCATATTTTTGTCATATCTTAGGATTTATTTTGATTTTCTCAATAACTCAAAATTTAGGAGTAGTTGTCTTAGGAAAACATAAGTAAAGCGGTTTTCTCAAAATCGTTAAACACTATTTTGATCAAATTTGACTCAAGTATAACATCCAACAACTCAAATGAAACTTATTAGCCCACCTAGGATATCTCGGAAATACCACATCCATACTTACATAAGTAAGCTGATAAGGGAACTCCCATTAGGACGTTATAAACCTAAAACATGAAAAACATTGTCAACATTGTCTAGTACTGTAGAGCCATGTAACTAGGCTACCAATTTATGGTTTTTTTTTAATTCTCATGTTTTAGGTTTATCACTTGATAACAGGAGGTGATTAGACCTGTAACTCCTATAATAGGAGTTGAATTTTTTTTGTATACATAATTAATGGCGAATGTCCCATTAAAACATGAATAATTAGAACGATTCAACATTATTAAATAACTTTAAAACCAGAAAACTCTATATCCTTATCGATGTCATTGCACTTTCAATTTTTTTCCTTTAATAGTTCCATAACAATTACAATCTGCTTGTAATAGGTTTTGACAAAAAATATCCGTTCTTCCATTCACAAAATTACTAAACATATCTTACTACTACAAAATTGTGAACCAGTAATAGTAAAATAACAATGTATTGCCAACTTAATAATCTCTAACTATCGTACTAATAGTATTGCCAACATTACAAACTCAAACTATCGTACAAAATTAAAATAACTAACTTTGTATAATGCAATGACGTATGGAGTGAGTACCATACTGTTTGTTACTACTGAAGCAGCCCTTATGATTGCTGTGATCCTTCTCATCACATTTGCAAGTAAAAATTACAAGATATTAGGTAAGGTAGAAAAACCAAGAGATGAGAAATGTCATGAGCAATGGACCAAAGAAACTGAGAAAGCACCATGGACAACTAGTCTCATATCAAATGTCAAACTGTGGGTGGAAAAAAAACATGGGAAAATGTAGTTACTATATGACTCAAATCTTCAATGGTCATGGCTGCTTTGGTAGCCACAAAAAAAGTTTTTCTATCAGTAAGACAAACACTTGTGCATATTGTCCTGAGACAGATACAGTTTTCCACAGTGTGTTTATTTGGTCACGATGGAAACATCAACGGAAGATAACAGAAGTATGCCTGCGAAAGGATGACAGTTTGGTGTCATCAATGTTGAAAATCCTGAAAAATTGGGCTGTTGTGGACAATTTCCTGAGTCAAATAGAGAGAAAGAGCGAGAGAGAGAGAGAGAGAGAGAGAGAGAGAGAGAGAGAGAGAGAGAGAGAGAGAGAGAGAGAGAGAGAGAGAGAGAGAGAGAGAGAGAGAGAGAGAGAGAGAGAGAGAGAGAGAGAGAGAGAGAGAGAGAGAGAGAGAGAGAGAGAGGATATTGAAGAATATAAGTACAGAAGATTTCCTTTATAGAGAAAAACTGTTAGAAGACAACTGACTCAAAACCTGAATTATTGTCGAGGTAATTCCAGGATGTCACACAGCAGGAAGTAAAAGGATTTTGTTTAGTGTGGTAAGAATCCAACACTACCATCCAGAGCAGCCTGTTAGTGCCTTTTGAAAGGTTTTCATCATATCACAAAAAAAAAAAAAAAAAAAAAAAAAAAAATGAAAGGATCAAGCATGTGCTGAAAGTACTCGACTAGGGTAATAGGCATAAAGGGACAGTTATTTTTATAAAGCTGACTCTTTTAAGCGGAAGTTTAAACTTTACAGACAGACAGACACGCCCGTAAAAATATAAAGATCCTTGGATTTACCTACTGTCACTAATGAAGAAGAGAAATCAATAAAAATGATTAATTGTTCGTCTCACATCGTACAATAACTGCTTTTGAAACTTATACGCGACGCATCTCATTGTGTGGTTAATTTAAGTTCTGTTCATCACGCAAATATATATATACACACAATTCCGCACTACAATTTAATTTCAAATTAAATTTTTTTTTTCAGATTGTGGGTCACGTCGTGTTCAAATTAAATGATGGGGCGGGCATGGATATCTGACACTTTACATTTGGCCTAGCGTCAACATATTAATGTTTTCAACAATTAAACAGACATATTCGTAATCAGAATTACTTCTAATTTTATATGATACCTAGACATAATATATATATTTTTAATATCATGTTAATTGTTTTTGCCCTTCAACTACCACAAGTTCATTTTTTGCTACCGCTTTATTTTTCCAATACGTGAAAGACTATAAATACAAAGTTTGAAATATACAGGATATATCGTCTTGTCTGTGTAGACTAGTTGCGACTTACAGACAGACACGCGAGTGAAATTTTAATGATCTTTGTTTTTACCTACATACCCTAAAAATGACTTGTGGGATATTCCGTATTGCAAATAAAGTTGGACCCAATAGAGAATCATGAGGTATCTAGATGAAAACATTAGTACGGAATCTTCAACTCAACATATTCTTCTTTTATAATTAAGTCACTTTATTTCTAAAGTAAAAACCAACATGAGTCCCATCTAAAGATGAATTCCGTCAATTGTGTTCTTATAGAAGAGACGAATAGATTGCTCACTTTCGTGTTTGTTTGTTTTTTTTTAATAAGGAAGCGTTTACTCACATTAATACTTATTCTTTTGTCTTAAACAATTACACGCTAGTTTAATATTTATATAAACAAAGGATCACATAATAATACCTCCACCATAAAAATATGACGCTACTTCCTTGTTTTCATAAAATTATGGCAAAAATCAACATTAAAATAGACTTCTGGTTTACTATGAAGAATGTAATATTTAATAATTCGCAACGCGCAGACAAGGTGCGCACACGTACGCTGTCGTGATATAACCATAATTTCTATTGTATCTCTTCAACATCCTCAGCACGGAATTCAATGAAACTAGGACAATAATGGCAGCAAACAATATCGGCGACAAAGTGTGTAACCCTAGAATTAATGACTGTTTTAAAAGAATTACTGTATTTACTGTTGAAATTAATAGTGGATATTTTACAGTTTGTATTTGAGCTTTAGTTAGAATATACTAGAAACAAATTTCTGTGTTTTATGATCAAGATAAATGGAAAATTGAGGTCCATTAAAACAGAACATAATACAAAATTTTACTGTCATTGTTTTGAATTCTTAAAAGCTATGAATAAAATTAGGATTTGTTTATTTTTATTCTCAGGGATTCATTTGTAATTACATATAATTTAGTCTTGGGTTAGATCTTTCTCTCTTTCATCTTTCCTATCTGGTTTCTCTTAACCAACTCTTGTTCACTTCCGACCCTGACGCTTAGACCATTCGAAGGCATGGAGTATTTTTTTATATTATTTTTCTTCTCTTCCTTTACCCAGTATGCGAAGAATAGGGGAAATTTAGTTATCGTCAAAAACTTCGACCTCCCTGTTTGGCTAATCTTTACGTTTAATTAATAACCTAGGGAATCCAAAAAATGAATTTCCTTCCATCATCGTCGTTGTCGTCTGTAAGTGAAGCACGTTAGCGGTTTTTTCTAGTTGCTTAAAGGTAAAAAAACTTTCAGTTAAAATTGCCTTAAAAAAAAAAGAAGATACAAAATATAAACCAATAGAATTCGAATACTCTAATAGCGTCAGTCGGAAAAAAACAAGAGTTGGTCAAGAGAGACCTCATAAGGAAGACGAAAAAGTGGGTTCTAACCCAAGACTACACGAAGAAGTGTGTTGTCATAAAAATAATGATAGACACACGAAATTTGGTATAAGAGACTATAATATTGCGCTCATATAGATCCCTATTGAAAATCAGAAAAATCATAATTAAAAATATCGAAAGGCCATTTCAAACAGTTTCCTATTAACAATTGGTGTATTTTTCAAATAACTCACTAAGCTAGATAAAAATTTACAGATTTCAATTCTTCATGTAATGCAAAATTCAGATTTCATGTAATACTACAAATGAAATTAAGTTACCACTCGTTTTATCGGAATAATTAGAAGCCATGAAATTACCAGATGTAGTTTATATTATTTTAAAGTCCAAACTCTGCACATAGAAGTAATCCTGACAAGAGATAAATATTTTGTTACCTACAAGTACAACATTATTTGAGTTACAATAACTAAACTACAACGGTAAGTTATTGTAGCTCATGTATTACCGAGGATGGCGACTTTATGGTTGAAACGCGTTTGATTAAGTAAACGTAATTTCAATGAGATCTTGTGTTCGAGTTAAATTCTATCTAATTATCTCACAAGTAAAGCTGATATAGGCTAATCCATGGTCATGGCAGAATATTCCGTAACACATTTACGACACAAATATTTATCCAATCGTGTAGTATTGTATGGTTTTACATTTTATATAAACAATGAAAACACACTCTTTAGGTTGATATGAATTTAAAAATGTACAATATTCAATATATATAATTCATGTTATTCCTGGTATGTGGTTTTAAACACTGTCAGAAGGAAATTGATAATAGAAGGGATTGTAACAAGCGTCATAACAAACGAAAAAATAACAACCTAACAAATAGACAAAATGACAAATTTTCAAATGTACACAGTAGTTCTCTCTTCATTTGCCCAATAATAGTAAGTTATTTCTAATTAATTTACCAACAAAGTTTAAAAATATCATTGCAAATTTAAATTGAACAAGTTATGTTTAACAATTGTGGTTTTCGATGAATGAAAGGCATGTAAATGTTTGATTGAAATTTAAGATATTTTTCCAACCAATACGCTCCTGTATATTTGCATATTATAATTAATAGTACAAAGTAATGGACGGTCCACGTCAGTTGTGCTATTTTTAATTAAAACTAATTTTGTAACAGTTTATGTTAAATTAATTTTGTTGAGACACTATTGTATAAGTTAAAAGAGAAGTAGATTATATTTATATGTTTTTAATAAAAAAAGAAGATGAAAGCAATTGTGAATAAACAATACAAAATGTTCCTAACACCCATACAGAAAACTAAATACCAATAGCATCAATTGTATTCATAAAATATATCTCCGATCTAAGAGGAAGAGTGATGTTAACCATATTAATACGACATAATGCAAATATTGGAGTTGTAGCTTAAAAATAGAAAATAATCAACGTTCAACTCTCACAAAATAGGTTTATTCCATGACAATTTTGTGCACTTTTTGTTGAAAGACAAAATTCTCTAACTCATCATAGCAGTATTAAACAAGGAATAAAAGTACCTAAAATGAAAAACCCTAGACATTGAATACTCTAATATGTTCAGAGTCGTAAGAGATTAAGACTTCTTAGGAAAGACTAGACAGAAAAGATGAAATAGACAAATCTAAGTTGATATTATTTTTTATAAATATAGTTTCATAAGTAATTACTAACTTATTGAAGAAGATAATTTTGTTTCCTGTCACAAGTGGTTCAGCTTAGTCACATGTGATTAAAATTAATTCGTTGGACACCCATAAAGGAATCTAATGAGACATACTTATGAGTGTGATTGTGGTATCAGAATAAAACTGTAAGATTGGATGTTATAAAAATAGAAATAATTTTCTTTATTTTGTTTACATAATCTCCAGAATGCCATACCTATTTAATTCATTTACAACGTAAATTTTTTTCTATTGCTCGGCATCTTTTCCGATTTAAATTTTTCTGTTATGTGGATTCCTTTTAACTTTGTATGCTTACATACATTTATCCCCTTTGTAAGATTGCTCTTACACCTACCTAGATACTTGGGAAAGAGTGAATGTGTATTCATAAGAGAAATTTATTTTTTCAAATATGTAAACAGATTATTTCGATATTATGAACTGAAATTTAGTGTACAGTATATGTGTTTAAAGTCTTTGAAATTAGTATAAGATATATTTGCAAGTGGTTTTAAATTGTTCTTTTAGCTTTTCACAAGCATATTGAAATCTATCCAATGATTTTTTTTTTCAAACAATAAGCACTAAATGGTTTTATTTTTAGTTACATAGACAACAGCTGAGCCAGTTATAAGACAGTTGTGACAGGCAGAAATTGTGTATATACTTTCTAATAAATGTAAAAAAATCATGTTCTTACACATACGCTCGTGTTTTTTATTATTATTTTTTTTTAGTTTTTAAGACTTTACAAAAATCTTTATTTTCACAAATCAAACGTATTATAAAAAATTGCTGTTCTATTCTGATTAATAGTTTCCATTTCTGTCTAATTTTTCGGTCTTAAATTACTTTGCCCCAAGACCTCTTTCCAATTATTTTCAGGAGAGAATAATAAAACTAATGAGAATAATAAGTTGTCTGAATATAACTCTAAAATAAAATGTACAATTAAACTTAAAAATTATAAAAACATTTATAATATCTAACATATTAAAACGAAGGGAATAAAAAATATACTTGAATGAAAGTTGAAAACAAATAGTTTATTGTGATAGAAAAGTAAAATACATCGGAAACTAATATTTGGTGTTTTCAACGATAAGATGTGTAAAAAATGACATATTTACAACAACGTACCTACTAAATTTAAGATTTTTTCAGAATACCGAAGCGTCTGATGATGTGAACAAACTATTATATTTTCTATTATAAAAAAAATAAATAGATTTTCTAATTGTTTTGGTGACAAACATTATTAATTCCTTTCAAACCATAAATAATAACACAAATAATCATAAACAGCTGCAACAACCTTTCGGAATACCGGATGCGTCTGATAATGGGATGAATATAGTATTTTTTCTATTAAAAATAAATACATTTCATAGATATTCTAATTGTTTTTGTTATATGCATTAATAATTCGTTTCAAACTATAAATGATAACACCAATAATCATAAACAGCTGCAACATGATTTCGGAATAGCGGATGCGTCTGATGATGGGAAAAACCACTATTAAAACTATTATAAAATAAATATTTTTGATGGATTTTCTAATTGTTTTGGTTATATACATTATTCTTTCATTTCAAACTATAAATTTTAAGTTTGTATTTTGTATTTTGTCAACCCATTTAGGCAAGACTAATAAAGTTAATGATTGATTTTAGTTTATGACCTTGAGCATGATGCCAGTTTATAACTACGATCCACATCTTTAATAAATATTATTACCCACTTCACAGCGTCTTGGGTTTTCTAGACAGGCCGTTCAACCAGTCGCCAGTGTTAACCCTAGTTGTAGGAATTTCTTAAATCTACGGTATATCTGTTCAAGCGTCTAAAATGTCTTTAATGGATTTGATAAGTTGTTATTTACATGTCCTTTTTGTTAATGATTGTAAATAAATAATAAAACTATTTTGACAAGGTGAATAGTGACAACAAATTTTATTCAAGTGTAGGGAGATCAACAAACCACACCTACGGGCTAAATTAGGTTACCGTTTATTCTAATATATTTATAAAATCACATACACCTTATTACGTTTGAAAGACTAGAATACACATTAAGGCATATCCTTAAGTTTTTCACTTAAGACAAAAAACTGAAAAAGATCTATTTTTGATAAATTTTGATAATGCATGCAAATTATTCAAGTTAGTTATCTACATATGGTATTTCATTTTGACCTATTTACAAAGTAAAGTATTCTAACGTAAAAATTATATTATTATAAACCTGAGAATTTAAAGTATGAACTAAACATTATCACTAGACACATTTACCACTATTGCCAACCTATAAATATGCTTTAATGTAGTATTTCAGCAATAATCACGGTATTTTTCATATTACTTTTTGCTAAAGTGTTATATCATCCCCCCGGGTATCTAGTGGATACGCTTAATAAATTTAATCGTTCATAATCTTTAGCAAACACTCTTCTAAAATACATATTGAGTGCCTGGTTGCTTTACTGTATCCGTTAGAATTGTAAATCGTAAATACAATGGCGCAGAAACATGCACGTATGATTTCTTTCTTTGGCCTAGTATCCTATATGTTTGCCTGAAATTGTCAACCTGAACAATGACAAGCGCACAAATCAACCGGAATCCAAATCATGAGTTTGACCCATCATGTTACAATAAAAAATATAACAATTTTTTTTACATTTTATAAAATATTTTATTGTTTTTGTTTGGTTTTCTATTTTTAAATGTTTTGGGTTTTCTAACATATCTTGTAGTTTTTTTTCCATTTATTATTATATATTTTTTTTTAGCTTTTTTTGTTTTAAAATCAACTGAACAAAATAAAAATCAGATGATGATACTTCTTCCAAGTAACACAGTAATATCTGAAACAAAGAAGAAAAAACAATCTTCAAATTACTTATTAATTAATATATATATATATATATATATATATATATATATATATATAATGATTTCATTGTATATATATATATATATATATAGTGCACGTATGATTTCTTTCTTCTTGACTTTTCGGTAAGGGTGATCGTGTCAGATCCTACAGTCATATGCGGTAATTATTCATTGCTAAATTGCCTTTAAATATCAAATGTGTAAAGAACAGTACATTATATTGATTTAATCCCCAGTACTGCAGACATGCCTAGGTAAGACCAAATGTAGGGGCGGATGAGGGATGATTGCAATGTGATTTGGTTTCGTATGGAGCTCAAAATATGGTCTTAACGCCATACCAGTTAGCAGTTAGAAATAAATTAACCTATCCTATGAGTATGTCTCATGATTGAGCAATTCCTTATGTATTATTTAAGGGAATATTTAAATATAATTTTGCAGGGACAGAAGTTAAATATAAGAGACTGAATAGAATTGTCCGCATGGTATTCAGACATGCATAGTGTTGAATACTTTATTTGAGGAAACCAAAGATAAAGTCTATAAAATAAAATCCTAAGATTTGAAATAGTTGAATTAAAAAGGATAAAAGGAGCTTATACCACCAGAACGGCGGTTTTATAATTGACTGGTGTATTGTCAGATAATAGATATTTAATTACTTTAAACACATTTTCATAAACATTATCACATCTTTAACTTTCATATAATGAAGAAAATATTGTTATGAACATCATAGGCAACACTTTGTAAAAATTCTACTAACAGGTAATCAACAGTTTTTTTAATAGTTTTGTGAACCGTCTTTACATATTTGTGGGACACTCTGTATCTACAATCTGTAGTCAAAAACATTAATTTCCCCGCATTAAGTTGGTACAATAGGGTAGACAATTTTATTTTTCTCCTCGTTTTATTAAGTTTTCTTTTGAGAAAACAGAATTTGTCATTTTGTAAATTACCGGACATCATTTTGGATTGGAGTAAGATAGAGCCTACCCCTTGTTTTCAAAATGTTTAAATATAACAGTTAAAATGTAATACTGTTAGTTGGAAATTTACTTTTGTCAAGTTTTTGTTTTTCTCAAGAATTCCAACTTGACGGGTGTTGTGAATTTACCACTTAAGCCAATAAAAATGGTTTAAACACCTAAAATCATATTTAAGTTTTGGTTTTCTATACGGTCTATTTTTAAAGCTATTAAAATGTTCATGCACTTATTATTACAACGAGTGTACAAAATTAACTTAGACAAATTGTGAAAACAGATGTTTAAATATACATATAATAATAATTTATATATAATATTGTATATACTTACATAGTAGAAAGACTCGTATGTGAGTACATGATTGTTGATATATTTATACACTTCAATGTATAAAGGTAAAATTAAACGCTTTAATTGACAGACTTTGTAATAAACATTTGTACGTAGACCACTTGAGATTTTTGAAATACAACTTATAATCAAATTAAAACATGAGATTTTCTACGATGGCAAAATCTGTAAACATAAAAGAAGATACATAAAACATAAAATATTTTCAGATGTTCTTATAATAAATCACGAAAATAGTTCTAAAATGATTGATCAAGTGTTGTTACAATAGCCTTCTTGGTTTCCATGGCAACGGTCTATTAATCACTTCCTATCCTTGTGACTTTGGATACCATAAGTACAAATATCTTTATTTGTAAAAAAAATGTAAAAGTACTCTTTACAATTATGACTTGAAAACAAATTTATTATAGCGATATCTATTTGGTTATAATATTATGTGATTACACGTTTTTTGATGTTGACTGTAGAATGGATGGTCTTCATTAAAAATAATAATAATAATAATTACATCTATAATATATTGATTACATAAATTTAAAAATGTGCTGATAATTAACTAATAATATAAAAATTGATTCCCACAAAGTTTCAGAACGGCTAAAAAATTTATGATGAATAACAGCAGAAAAACAATAATTTGGCTACCACTATCCCACTTTTAAATAAACTACATTCAGTGTAAATCTCAATTTCGTGACCAGAGTTGATTCAATATTATATCACGTTTTAGAATGATTTTGCTCTCGGTTATATTTAAAAGTATATATAACCACTCACGAGATCAGGCTCCAAGTATTTGGTAAAATTATAATACTTTCAGCCCTAGAACGAAAAATAAGCTTCTAATCAAAGAGTTTGATATAATAAATTGGTTTTAAAACCTTGAGAATAGTTTAACGAGTAAGGCTGCAATTTAGGGATTTCTTTTATTACGATTTTCACAATTAAAATAATCACTTTCAATTGGTTAACCATATTACATATTACCCAACTACTTTTCAGAATCACATCATTAAACCCAATTCTTGTTTTTCTGCAGTTATTGAACACTTTCTTGACCATTTATATATATTAACTGAAAAGGACAGTATGTTTCATTATTATTATTTCATTAATTTTTTTGATACTTACAAATGATGTTGATGAAATTGTTATTTGAAATTTTCTCGTAATTTTGAATTTGTGTATCCAATATTATAGCACCACCGAAACAGACAATTAAACTTGGTCTGTGAAATTTGGCAACAGCTGAAAATATAGACAAAAAAGTTTTTAATGTAAAATACATAGACATTTAGTTACGTCACATTTCTCTAACATATATTATATTGAGTCCCTATTGGTTTTCGTGTGAGAGAAACAGAACAGAATGGACAGTATATCTCCTTAAATTATATACGAAGGGGAGATTTGAACGATGAATGTTTGTTTAAAACTATTTCTAATATATAATTTTGTTCTGATTCATTTTGAATGAATTAAATATAATACATATACTTAATCACTAATCGTTAAAAGTAAATACAAAAACGAAATTGTTAGCTTGCTGTAAGAAAATAGTCACCTCTCACTATCATATTTATATCTTGTTACTTCGTTTGTGATATAACGAAAAAACTTGCTTTTAATAATATATTTTCTTTATGTAAACTAATGGGATATTGTTTTTCTAAAGTTAGTTATTGCCCCTTCATTAAGTATTTGGGATGAAAATAGGTTCTAGAAAATTACTACAGTACTTTGTCGACAAAGTTTTCTAAAACACTTCAACTTATATAAAATTAACAATTAAAAATTAATTAAAATTTACATCAATTTTCTGCAAAAACAGATATCAGCTTTGGTGGCATTAAAATTATCAATAAGCAAAATATATATTAACAACCAATATCAGGACTGGATATTACTTTTGGAATTTATTTATGAGAATTTTTCACCATTAAATGATTTTCATGATTATCTAGACCAACTATGAAGCCCTTGACTACCTGAATATTAAATTAAATATCTTTTACAGTTATTAAACTTTTTCTTTTTTTAATTGTCCGTTATAATGCATAGTAATTGATGCCTACTAATACTATCAACTAATTAAAAGAGGAAGTCTGTGGTATTCCAGATCCTGGGAATTAGTAACATATAGCATACAATCCGGATTTTGTACCCTACTATGAATCCCATTTATAATAGAACTTAATTCATTTTCGAATCAGACTCCTTCTTCGTAATCATGAATAGTAAAACACAAAACCGTATTTGTTTTTGATCATTGATATGATAGATGATTTAAATCTGAAAAAAAAAATCATATTGCTATTAATATAGATATTTACAAACAATACGGTGACCTTGCTGGACATACGATTAAACCGAAACTCAGTTGTTTGTGTTAATGAAATAGTGATAAGCAATTTATAAATTCAAAATCATAAGTAATATTGGTCAATATTAGGCCTATATACATGTAACTATTAATAAAATTTATTTCAAAAGTACCAATACCAT
This sequence comes from Aphrophora alni, assembly GCA_963513935.1. NCBI lineage: Eukaryota > Metazoa > Arthropoda > Insecta > Hemiptera > Aphrophoridae > Aphrophora > Aphrophora alni. The sequence continues at coordinate 86,020,234 of OY740774.1, read as the reverse complement.
TTGAATCATACAATAAAATGAATTAATGTTTAGCTGTTCAAAGATAACCCCTATTTAATGGTTTTAAAATCTTTATTCTTGTTTACAAACAAAAACTGAAAATTAGTCCAGTTATAAATGAAGAAATAAATAACTTAGATCGGCGTAAAATCCTGTCTAGCAGGTCAATGACAGTACGCACACGGAATACTGGATATTCTATAAAAATCTAAATGAGATAGTGATTAAGATTTTTTTTATTTCAAGATTTTGTACATCTAAAATATAAGATACAAGACAACAACAAATCAATCCTCTTCAATCAAATCAAAAAAATTATATATAATATGACACTTACTATATTATGGTTTGAATAGTTTTACCACAATATATATATAAAACAAATTAAATTATTTTTCGTTTTTAGTGAGCAGTAACAAGCATAAATAAACTCAAGTTTTTGAACTTGGAAAATGTCTAAAATGGATATACCGTAAATAAAAATCATATACTTGAAACAAGTAGGCCTATTTTTGAAATGATACCTATTATATTATACCTAAAAGTGAGGTAATAAGAAAAAAATATGTATGTATATATACTTACTTTCTTTTCTGACGTAAAAACGATTCATGAATTTAGTGGATAAATGTAGTATTCTCTCAGGATTTACTGTCGTTTTGCTGTCAAACTTCAAATTTGTGTTATCAGCTTCGTCTTTCAACGCTTGTAACATATCACTGATGATTTCTTGATTCCTGATTTTGCGTCTGACTTCATTTTCCAATTTAACAACTCGAACACCTGTCAGACATAAATGTGTATAAAATATAAATATTAATACAAAGGAAATAACATATAATATCGAGTTTTTGTGTCTGAAACTCTGTTTTCACTATGTGTGGCGTACTTATAGGCGAAATAATCGTCAGGCCTGTTGTAGTGAACTGTGAATTAGTCTCCTGTGCACTGTAAAAGGGGAATGAATATCTGTGCTGTGGATGTAACTTTGCTCGTTCATGGTATGTGTTATGTTTTGAAAAGAAGAGATTTACATGTTAACATAATCTTTGTGATTTGTCGATGAGTAAGGAAAGAGCAAAGTTTCTATTAGGGGTTAGACAGTGTTTATTGCACAATATTTAATGATAAATTATGGCGTTGGATGAATGAAAAAGCTGAATACCATATTCTGATTTTACATCTGTGTAATTTGTTACATTCCTGTATTATTTCAAGAATACATAAATATATATTTATTATGTTACAATTACTGAACTCTGCACAATATTGTATTAATTTGATGTATAAATGTAAGTCAAATTACTATTTGTGTTTTAATTACTGTATGGAATTACTGTAAGGCCTTCATATATATTGTTTTAAAGGCCTTGTTATATGTTTACAATGAATACAATATTTTTACAATATTATATCACACAAAGTAATTCAGACCAACTATTTAAAAACCCGTGAGATTGGACATAATATATTTGATAGTATTTAATTTTATTAGTGTGTTATATTAAAATTATATATTATATTAAAGTCTACTAATTGATTGTTTACTTACGTTCACATTCATATAAAATTTCAACATCCACGGCAGGCCGAAACAACGTTTTACGTCCGCCGACGAAGTCTGGTACACTGGAATTTACTTCCGGGTCCCTCCCCTGCTCCTTTTTTGGTTTGCTGCTTTTAGGCGGTTTATAGCAGCCAATCGTAAGGCAGCAGAGGACTGAAATGACAAAACATATACATCTGTGATAGTTAATCTAAATACAGATATTCTCTATATCAATCTTATGCAATAACAGAATAAGTGTTGCTATAAATATAATTGTATATGCAATTGCATATGTGTAAAATTTAGCTTGAAAATATAGCTGAGAATTTTGTAGTAACGGGATAAATATACCATTTTAAATCGGATAATAAGTGCGAAATAAATTAAATTTCATTGATAACAATGATATGGTTTTAAGTATAACAAATAAGTATTTAAGTATGATAGAACTATATTTTGTTTGATTATTTTTCAACGTATTATATTAGAGCAGTATTGCATGTAAAATTTGTCAATACGTTTAATGTTTTAATAATTTTAAGAACATATTATTTTTTAAAGTTCTTTTTGTATGAAATTAAACGAAGAACTGCTTATTCACTTTTCTTTTGATTTGTAATTCTTATGATGGTGTTTTGTAATACAATATTTATTTTGATGATTTTGAGTTGGTATTCCTTTGAAACAATATGCAATGGAGTCAGAAGTAACCGATATTCACGTAGGCCTAAATGTATAATATAATTAATAACAATTCTTTACACTACTTTTCGAGCACTCAAATTGTCTTTTGTTGGGCCTATATAAAAATAAAACTGTTGTAACAACATGTATTGAATAAAATATCTACAAAGCTTTAAGAACTAACCAATAAGCATGTCCATGTAAAATATAATACAAAACTTTACTATACACTACTTCATGAACACCCAAATAATTTGTTGTATGGCCTAAATAAAAATAAAACTGTTATATTAACATGTTATAAAGAAAATGTCTACAAAGTTGCCAGAAGCAACCAATAAGCAGGTCTATGTTATTTTGATTCAAAACATTACTGTACACTACTTAACGAACACCCAAATGGTCTCTTGTAAGGCCTATATAAAAATAAAACTGTTATAACATAATATAAGGAAGAAAATATCTACAAAGATTCCAAAATTACATAATAACAGGTCCATGTATAACATAAATCAAATCATTACTCTACACTTCATTACTAACACTCTAATTGTCTTTTGTAAGGTGTAAATAAAAAGAAAACAGTTTCATCGGCATGTAATGAAGAATATATCTGCAAAGATGACAAGAAGTAACCAATAAGCAGGTTCAAGTATAATATAATTCAAAACATTACTGTACACTACTTAACGAACACCCAAATTGTCTTTTGTATGTAATAATCAAAATAAAACTATAATAACATCAAGTTATAAAGAAAATATCTGCAAAGATGCCAGAAATAACCAACAAGCAGGTCCATTTATAATATAATTTAAAAAGCCATTGTATATTTTTTTCAACAATGTCATTGTATATCAATTCTTTCAAGCACCTTGGAAACCTAGTCATTATATAAGGTTCATATAAAACATAATTCCAACCATTCCTGTACACTACTTTACGAACACCCAAATTGTCTTTGAAAGACGTAAAAAAATAAAACTGTAATAACATCATATAATGAAGAAAATATCTACAAAGATGACAGAAGTAACCAATATGCTGGTCCAGGTGTAATAAAATTCAAAACATTACCGTACACTACATTACGAACACCCAAATTGACTTTTGAACGGTCTAAATAATAATAAAATTGTAATATCATCATGTAATGAAGAAAATTTGCTACAAAGATGACAGAAATAACCTATAAGCAGGATACTATTTTACACTACTTTACGACCACTCAAAATGTCTTTTGAAAGGCCTAAAAAAATAAGTGATATAACATCATGTTATGAAGTAAATATCTACAAACATGCCAGAAGTAACCAAATAGCTGGTTCATGTATAATATAATTCAAAAAATTACTGTACACTACTTTACGAACACTCAAATTGTCTTTTGAAAGGAGTTAATAAAAATAAAACTCTTATAACATCATGTAAAGATGAAAATATCTATAAAGATGCCAGAAGTAATCTATTAGCAAGTCTATGTAAAATATAATTCAAACCATTCCTGTACACTACTTTACGAACACTCAAATTGTCTTTTGAAAGGCCTTAATAAAAATAAAACTCTTATAACATCATGTAAAGAAGAAAATATCTACAAAGATAACAGAAGTAATCTATTAGCAAGTCTATGTAAAATATAATTCAAACCATTCCTGTACACTACTTTACGAACACTCAAATTGTCTTTTGAAAGGCCTTAATAAAAATAAAACTCTTATAACATCATGTAAAGATGAAAATATCTACAAAGATGCCAGAAGTAATCTATTAGCAAGTCTATGTAAAATATAATTCAAACCATTCTTGTACACTACTTTACGAACACTCAAATTGTCTTTTGAAAGGCCTTAATAAAAATAAAACTCTTATAACATCATGTAAAGATGAAAATATCTATACATATGCCAGAAATAACCTATTAGAGAGTCTATGTAAAATATAATTCAAACCATTCTTGTACACTACTTTAAGAACACTCAAATTGTCTTTTGAAAGACCTTAATAAAAATAAAACTCTTATAACATCATGTAAAGATGAAAATATCTACAAAGATGCCAGAAGTAACCTATTAGCAAGTCTATGTAAAATATAATTCAAACCATTCCTGTACACTACTTTAAGAACACTCAAATTGTCTTTTTAAGGCCTTAATAAAAATAAAACTCTTATAACATCATGTAAAGATGAATATATCTACAAAGATGCCAGAAGTAACCTATTAGCAAGTCTATGTCAAATATAATTCAAACCATTCCTGTACACTACTTTAAGAACACTCAAATTGTCTTTTGAAAGGCCTTAATAAAAATAAAACTCTTATAACATCATGTAAAGATGAAAATATCTACAAAGATGCCAGAAGTAACCTATTAGCAAGTCTATGTAAAATATAATTCAAACCATTCCTGTACACTACTTTACGAACTGTCAAATTGTCTTTTGAAAGGCCTTAATAAAAATAAAACTCTTATAACATTATGTAAAGATGAAAATATCTATACAGATGACAGAAGTAATCTATTAGCAAGTCTATGTAAAATATATTTCAAACCATTCTTGTACACTACTTTACGAACACTCAAATTGTCTTTTGAAAGGCCCTAATAAAAATAAAACTCTTATAACATCATGTAAAGATGAAAATATCTATAAAGATGCCAGAAGTAATCTATTAGCAAGTCTATGTAAAATATAATTCAAACCATTCCTGTACACTACTTTACGAACTGTCAAATTGTCTTTTGAAAGGCCTTAATAAAAATAAAACTCTTATAACATTATGTAAAGATGAAAATATCTATAAAGATGCCAGAAGTAATCTATTAGCAAGTCTATGTAAAATATAATTCCAACTATTCCTGTACACTACTTTACGAACACCCAAATTGTCTTTTGAAAGGCCTTAATAAAAATAAAACTCTTATAACATTATGTAAAGATGAAAATATCTACAAAGATAACAGAAGTAATCTATTAGCAAGTCTATGTAAAATCTAATTCAAACTCATTCTTGTACACTACTTTACGAACACTCAATTTGCCTTTTGAAAGGCCTTCATAAAAATACAATTGTAATAATAACATCATGCAATTAAGATAATATCTGCAAATATAACAAAAGTAACCAATAACAGTTCCACGTATAATATAATTAAAAACTTATTATATTTAAATAATTATTAATTTACTACAACAAAATATCAATATATTTAATAATTTTTCGTAGTGCATATTTTTATTATCAGAAATTGTATTAAAACATATATAACTTACGGCTTTGAAAAAATCTTTTTGCTTTCATTTTCAAAGAAAGATGAATGATTTGGTTTCCAAGGTGCTTTCACTGAATTCATATAAAATATCATTGTTGGCTAAATAATTATTAAATTGTCGTTATATAATTTTGACAAAATTGGTATTTGTAATGGCATAATTAGTCCAATATATAATAATTTGTTATTTTTTAATACATAGTAAAGAGACAGTTACTTTATCAGTCATAAAATTGATATAGATTTTTGTGGGGTATATTTTTATTTTCATTTCATCTGAGTTCAAATAGGTTAATAAAATTATACTTGACTATCTCTCGTCTGTCGTATGAGCTGTATTCTACAGCCCAAACGCGTTATCTGAGTTACATGAAATTTGATATGTAGGCACACTTTGTCCATATTCCGGATAATATATACACATATATTGTGTATAACTTAAATGTAGAGTAAGCTGTCATGAGAATAAATATAACAGCGCGACTTTATCGAAATTGCCTCTATTAGTTGTGATAAATTTTGCTCAAGGGGATCCACTAAGAACGAAAAAAAATGGTCTCTACCTTCCACGGAATGTTTTGATTTTTATTTGCGAAATTAGAAGTTTAATAACCAAAATCAGTGTGATCAATCACTAGTAAATCAATAATAAATTTCAGGAATAATTGGCAAGATCAAAACACTTTTTAACATAGTCCCAGAAAAATTAAATATTTTTTATAGAAATAAAAGCAGATATCCTTAATTTTGTTAAATCTACTGTTTATTTAAAATTATATATTTATCAATGAAAATTTTGTTAGTTCAACTCATTCCCCAGCCCTCCGGGTTTAAGTATAGAATGTTAAATGTAAACCTTTATATTCTTTTAGAGGATTTCACTTAAAAGTCGATTTTACTCTTCATATATAATGTTTAGATTTGAATTTTGATAATTATTTCTTAGCAACCCCCTTAAAAAATAGTTATAAAAAATATCATTGATGAGGTAATTAGAAAAATCATTAATTAGAAGTTAAATTTTGGAGTATCGTAAATCGAGTAAGTTTTATGTTACGTTTAAATGGGAAATGGAAATAACGTAACATTGTATGATGTATTGTGTTAATGGGTTCAGGTCAAACACTTATTAGAACTCCACACAAGATTCTGATAAGCTAGAGTGTTAACGATGTTTTTAAGTTATATCGTTACAATGCAAGGTTTACTTTCGAATAAATCTGTGATTTTTCCCATTCAGTAATTAGTTTATCACGATATTTTAATTCGATTAATAATTAAAAACCACCCTATCAGTGCGCAAAAAATCTTTGAAACACCAAACTTAACATTTTAATGTTTTTAAACTGTATATACTAAATCACGATTAGTAACAACTTATAACAAATACTCTCAAAAAAAGAAAATTAATATTCCACATACCACCTTGCATTTTGTACTATGAAACGAGCTAATGTTTTGTGTCAATTAGAGTTATATTTTTTAACAATTTCAAAAAAGTTAAAAATTGCATGTTTTATAGACATGTCTTTATTCTTATGCTAATGTTGTGAAAATAGATGTGATTTACGGACAGTAGTCTGAATTATCGTGTCTTCTATTTATGGCAACTATTAATATAAGAAATAAAACGTTTATTAAACTGGTGTTGTGCTAATATTAAATTGGATTTAAATTAGGCGAAATAATGTAAAATGAAACCACAACTAAATGTCAATTTTGTGCGACAAATTAAATTTAATATTTCTACTATATATTCCTCAGTGTATTCTGTTTACAATCATAAACATGTTAGCACACATGTTTTATATCATGTTATTTATTTATGTATCTTATATTCTCACATACAATTTGTAAAAAAATATATCTATCGTTTAAAGAAATTATTCATTATAATGTTACATGATGTCTGTCTGTGAAATTCCCATTATAGTATAAGTAAATCAGCACTTTACAGCCCAAACAAAGCCTAATTTTCATAAAATGTTTGTACATATATGACGGTGTTTTGAAATATTTGTTATTAGCATAATTCACAATTTCCCCGTCACTATACCAAAGTAGGCGTTAACAGTTTTAATGAACTTAGATAAAATATTGCCTCTTATTAATTTAAACAAAATGAAAAAGGTAAAAAATTTAAAACTGTATTTTTAATAAAATTATAAAAAAAGTAACCATAATTGTAAACTAAACGACAATTAAATAATTATTATTGATCAGGAATTGATAAATTACAAATTTTAGTATTAGTGAAATAAAATTTAGGTGTGTTATAATAACGAGTTTTTGGTGCTAGCCAAAAGAGCTTCGACTTTATTTAACTATGTAAGTAACTATTATAACTCAATTTGTAAAATTTTAAGAAGGACAGATCCTTCTGAAACAAATTTAATGTAATGTATTATGTTATTGTAAGTACTGCAGTATGAAACGAGTTGGCAACAAATATTTTATTGGTTAAGATTATATTGTAGGATTATCAATTTCAATAGTTTGTGCAATGTTCTCCGTCATTTATTTACTCTATGATATCAGAGTAAAAGAAAAATGATGTTTGCCTTAACCCAAGGTGCGGCCCATGTTAATTTTCTTGACAATTCTTCGTTTGTTTAAAAATTAATAAAAAATATTATTTTTATACAAAACCTAACTTATAAGACATCATTTTTCTTAGGAAGATGCATAGAATTCATCTATGTAATAAAAAAAAATTTGAAACGGTTTTGGAGTAAGTATGCTACATGTCAAAAAATGATGTTATCATTTTTCAGAAAAACCTGTATCATCCAGAATTAATAGCTTACCACCTTTTTCTAAGATATACAAAATTTTTGTGTATTATTTTTCTATATATTTAGGGGGGAAAATCATAAATTTGTTACATTTTCAAAATAAAAATAACGATTTCCCCTAAAAAGTGATACTCTGACGGTTGAGGTTAGGTTTGACACCTCGAAATTTAGGCGTAATTTTCTATTAACTTTAGATGCCTTTAGTAACTTTCTAAAGCTAGTCCTAAGACAAAATCATTAGATTTCACTAAAATAATATACTTTACAAAGAATAACACACATATTCACTTGTATAATCAAATAAAACTCTCTATATAAGAAAATTTGGTTATAGCCTAGATTTACATTTTACCTTTTAAGTTATCCCAAATACAAACCGTTCACAAACTAGAAATTCACTCAAAAACATAAACTTTAGGAATAAAAACACATATATTGTAACTTGTATACAAAATTTATATACAATTTGTATACACAAACCTTCAAAATAACAAATATCTAACCCCAAAACAATATGCGCTACGTCATTTATTACAGTATTTACATCGCACAATTGCGTATGTTCCGAGATCAAAACAAAACGTTCTAAGTACGTATTGCCTATATCAAGTGGTACCAACATGTAAAATAAAATGTCATCTACAACATACTATCAATATCGAAACAAAAAAATCTAAATGAAAAATCGATTATGTCTTTTCGTTAACTGCACCGAATGCCAATTGAATTTCGTGCCGTCAGGTTTCTTCTATGGTCAAATAGAAATATCTCTGGATCTGTGAGATGCAGAAAAATTTGTAATCTACGGTTATAAAGAGAAACATGTGATCTATAGAACAGTGTTTTGGTTGACTTAATTGACAGATAAATAGATTTTTAATCATATGGCGAAAAATGACGTCGCGTTTACTAAATACCGCAGAGTTGAAATTTACGATTTTACGCATCAAAAATATGCGAAAATCGCCAATTTTTGGAATATTATTTAAAACGTTTTGTGGTTTTTTTTTGCATGATTATGCATCTACGGAACATTAGCTTTCCAACGGTATTTTATTTATTGCGATAGGACAATTTTAAGTGGGCGTAATGTTGAATTGCAAAATACGTGTTTTAGAGTTGGTGAACTAAGCTATGCAAGAAATATCAACCAGCACTGGGTCGAAACTGGATCGAATAACCGCTTAAGGGTTTTAAGAATAAATGGAAATAAAGTAACTTTCGTATCCAATACAAACACAGCTGACTTACTCATTGAACGCTTCTGGGATTAGTTATACACAAATCCCCTTATACACAAATACATAACTACTGTTACTCTTCCAACCAATACGCTCCCGTATATTTGCATATTATAATTAATAGTTCAAAGTAATGGACGGTCCACGTCAGTTGTACTATTTTTAATTAAAACTATTTTTGTAACTGTTTATGTTAAATTAATTTTGTTGAAACACTATTGTAAAAGTTAAAAGAGAAGTAGATTATATTTATAGGTTTTTAATAAAAAAAGAAGATGAAGGCGATTGTGAATAAACAATACAAAATGTTCCTAACACACCCATACAGAAAACTAAATACCAATAGCATCAATTGTATTCCTAAAATATATCTCCGATCTAAGAGTACAGTAAGAGTGATGTTAGCCATATTAATACGACATAATGCAAATATTGGAGTTGTAGCTTAAAAATAGAAAATAATCAACGTTCAACTCTCACAAAATAGGTTTATTCCATAACTATTTTGTGCTCTTTTTGTTTAAAGACAAAATTCTCTAACTCATCATAGCAGTATTAAACAAGGAATAAAAGTACCTAAAATGAAAAACCCTAGACATTGAATACTCTAATATGTTCAGAGTCGTAAGAGATTAAGACTTCTTAGGAAAGACTTGACAGAAAAGATGAAACAGACAAATCTAAGATGTATAACAAAGTATCTTTGCTATGTAATTAATTTTGGGTAAACCTAACACTATCAAATTAGATTGTCTTTTATATTGATTAATGATACAAATTTTGAATGATTTATATGTCAAAAAGTTTCTTTATTTCAAAAATACACTATCTCGGGGAAGGGGAGCTCGTGCTGGCCAAGAAATCCTGTTTTATACGCAAATTTGTTTATACAAAAGAAAAGTACATGTATTTTAAATTTTAATTTGTTATGAAAATAATTTAGTCAAATTGTTCACTATGTGTTTCCTTACTAGTACTTGTTACGTTCAACTTCTGTCGGTATGACCGCGAAATTCATTCTTCCTCGCACACACAATAAAACACATCTTGTTCTGTCGGCGTTTCTCTCAGCACTCTTTAAAAATCAAAAAAGGACGCTCTGGTCTCTTCAAGCTTGCCGGCTACAACTGCACTGATTTGAGTCGTCCATTCTCATTGGCCGGTGAATCCGTTGTCAAGGCAACGAGTTCGTTGTGTCGTGAAATTATTTTAAGTGTTTTAACTTTTTAGCTATATTTTAATTCCAAAAATGATTTGTAACAATTTTAATTATTCAAATAAACACTTTATATCGAATTTTTACTTTACATAATCTTTTTTTAATATAGGTCAAAATTTTACCACGTAATCTACACTCTGGCTTGGCTACAATTAAAATTCAAAATGTCTAACTTTCTGATTATAAATTATTTGATAATGGCCTAATTTTACAAATTTATATATTTTACAATTACCAGTATTTCTATGGTTTCTTACATTTTTTTCAGCCCAATTTTTAATTTGGATGAGGTTATAAATATGTATTCCCTGTTTGTTTATTAGACTTGCTTCTATTAATTTGTACCATTATAATAGCTCCTCACAATAATTTCATAAGGAGTAGCGAATTGAAATTTTCGTGATAATGTAGAAATTACCTAATACTTTTATCATATAACTCAGAGAAGTTTCCTACAACTTTATATAACAGTATCAACTAGAACTTTCCTTATGGAGTTTAAAATTAACAATATGAAAATCTCAACTAAAACATACTATACAGTTTAATTGAACAATTCAACCATATTTGAACAGTTTAACTTTTTAAAAAAATTACAACAATATTCTATTTAAACCTTTCATGAATTAATGATATTAATTGTTCAAACACATGTGACTCTACAGGTTAGTCCATTTATCTCTGTAGTACCATAATAATACCTTAGTATATTATTTAGGGTCATTTTCTTATGAAAGGGGTATCATTCACAGTCTATTTCTGTATAAGTTCACTTTAGGGTCATTTACATAAGGTGTTTTATGTATAATACACTATCAGGGAATACATTATCTTTCACATCATATCTTAATTATTGTCTTTTATAGTTTATGGTGGAAAGATTGTTCACAGATAAATGTTCTTGTCATTTCATGTCTTAGGACTAGTTTACATTTCGTGTACAAAGAATTATAGTATTTTTTTTTTTTTTTTTTTTTTTTTTTAATAGGTCTCTTCTTGTCTTGTCTGTACAGGGTCGGCTTGTTGATACTTCTTCAGTAACGATATGTGGTAAGGTCCATATGTCTTTTGCTGTTCGTCAATAAGGGTATATATTGACTTTCCAATTCTTTTAAATATCCGCAGTGGTCCAACATAAATTGTGAATAACTTGGCGGTTTCTCCATATCCATGGCTTGACTGTGGAAAAGACTTTACTAGTACCAGGTCTCCTTCTTTAAAATTAGTTATCTTGTGTGAAGTGTTATATTTATTGGCTCTTTTAATTTGTGCTTGACTAATTTTTGATTTTGTAAGTTTCAATTTCTGATGTAAAGGTATTTCATTTCTGAAGGGGTTTCTGATGATTTCTTCCCAGAATCTTTGGTCTCTTTGGTTTAACTGTAGCTCGTTAGGTGTGAAACCTGTTGTTTCATGTTGCACTTCATTCAGAAATGTGTTTATTGTGTCTATATAAGTGGACCAGCTCCTGTGGTTGTTTGCACAGTATGTTCGAAGGCATCTTTTTATTTCCCTTATAGGGCGTTCAGCCATATTTGACATAGGGTGGTATACAGGGTTTAGGATATGTTTAATTTGGTTGTCTTTAAGTTTTGTTGTCCAAATTTTGCTTTTAAATTGTGTGCCATGATCTGTTAAATTTTGATTAGGTTTTCCATAGGTGGGTATGTATTGGTTAAACATTCTATTTATCACTGCCTGTGAAGTTGCTCTTTTTAGGTTGTAAAGTTTGACAAATTTTGTAAATGTATCAAGAATTATGAAAACATATTGCACTCCTCCTTGACTTTTTGGTAGAGGTCCAATTATATCTACAGCTATTAACTCTCCCTTTCCATTGCATTTCACTCCACTTGTCTCCCCATGTAGTGGGTGGTTGCTGTATTTACACTTTTGGCATATGTCGCAGCTAGATAAAGTTTTTCTAATCTTCCTTGCCATATCCTTGAATATGAAGTCCTCTTGTAGTATATTCAAGCACTTTTTAGCTCCACAATGTAAATAATAATGGTGACATTCCCAGATTAAACTTTGGATGATTTCTTCTGGTATAACAATTAACCAAGTGTTGAGATGTTTTTGATATAATATTCCATCATGTATCTGAAATCTCGCGTTCCCGTCATTGGTTGCTTCCTGACTTAAATTAAGTGTTCTTTTGTAGTTTTCTTTTGTGTTCAAGCCGTTCTGTTGCAATTCGGATAACTTTTTCAGATCTGTCAATAATTTTAAATCGTTGTGCCTCTCTAAATATGCTAGAATAATTTCAGAATGTTTTGTATACTGATTCCCAATTTTATCTTCTGCTAAGAAGGTCAGCTGTTGCATTGTCGGCTCCTTTACAATGGATTATGTCAAACTGATGGTCTTGCAAAGCTAATATCCATCTGGTAAGTCTTGCATTTAAAAGTTTACATGATTTTAGGAAAGTTAGTGCTTTATGATCTGTGATGATAGTTAATTTTGAATTTAACACATAATGTCTCACCTTTTGTAAGCAATATACAACTGCTAACAACTCCTCCGTAGTGGTGTACCTTAACTCACACTTCTTTAAGGCTTTAGAAATGAAAAGTATTGCTTTCTTATTATTATCTTGATCAATCTGATACAAATGTCCTCCAATGGCATAATCTGAGCTGTCTGTCTGTAGATAATTTGGTTTATATGGTATTGGGTGGCTTAATACATTTGTGTGTAGGAATAGTTTCTTAATTTTCTGAAATGTCTCTTCTTCCTTGTCAGTCCAAATAAATTTAATTTTCTTCGATGTCAGTCTTAGCAACAGTTGTACTGTTTCAGAATACTTATCCACAAACTTGTTGTAATAGTTTATTCCTCCTAGAAAACGCTTTAATTCTTTTCTTGAAGTGGGTGATGGAAAATTTTGAAATGTTGAAATTTTACTTTGATCCGGCTCTAATCCTGCTGTTGTCAAATAGAATCCTAAAAATGGTACTCGGTCTCTACAGAAAATTGACTTTGATAGTTTTATAGTCATATTAGCCTCTAGTAACTTCCTAAATACACTCTCTAAATGTTGTAAGTGTGCTTCGAAACTTGGTGATACTATGCAAATGTCATCAATATAGACTAGGGAAAAGTTTTCAATGGAATTCCTAAATACTTGGTCTAGTGCTCTTACCAATGCTGCTTGAGATGTGGAAAGTCCGAAAGGTGTAACAACATATTGGTATGTCTTCCCTCTAAATTGGAATGCTGTATATTGTCTTGATATTGGTTCTAATTCTACTTGCCAATATGAAGAGGTTAGGTCAAGGGTAGATAGCCATTTTGAGTCTGTTGCCTTAGCCAAAAGTTCATTGATACTCCTGTTACACTCGTAATCAGGAGTAATTAGTGCATTTATTCGTCGCATATCCAAACATATACGTAGTTCGCCTGTCTTTTTAGTTACAATTATTATTGGGTTTACAAATGGGCTATTCGAAGGTTCTATAATATTTTCTTGAAGCATACTGTGGATTTCTTTCTCAGCTGCATCTTGTAGATTTAACGGTATTGGATAACTTTGAGCTCTGTAATTTTCCGGATTATTCACGTGTATTCTATGTTGGTATAATGTACATCTTCCCGGTTTCTCTGAAAATACTCTTTCATACTTTTGCAGCAATCTTACCATTAATGTTTTCTGTGTTTCGTTCAACTGAACATTTTCTCTAAATATACTTAATTTCTTGATTTTTATTTATATTATTATTATTATTAATTAGATTATATTCATCCCATATCTTTCTTCCATTCTCGTAACTCACTATTCTGCATTCAATCGCTTCACATATTTCCTCGTCAAACTTCAATGTAAATATTTTAATTTCATTATTCTTTATTTTCATTATTCAGGCTACAACTGCACTGATTTGAGTCGTCCATTCTCATTGGCCGGTGAATCCGTTGTCAAGGCAACGAGTTTGTTGTGTCGTGAAATTATTTTAAGTGTTTTAACTTTTTAGCTATATTTTAATTCCAAAAATGATTTGTAACAATTTTAATTATTCAAATAAACACTTTATATCGAATTTTTACTTTACATAATCTTTTTTTTAATATAGGTCAAACTTTTACCACGTAATCTATACTCTGGCTTGGCTACAATTAAAATTCAAAATGTCTAACTATCTGATTATAAATTATTTGATAATGGCCTAATTTTACAAATTTATATATTTTACAATTACCAGTATTTCTATGGTTTCTTACATTTTTTTCAGCCCAATTTTTAATTGGAAGAGGTTATAAATATGTATTCCCTATTTGTTTATTAGACTTGCTTCTATTAATTAGTACCATTATAGATGATATTATTTTTTATAAATATAAAATCATTTAAGAAAATACTAACTTATTGAAGAAGATAATTTTGTTTCCTGTCACAAGTGGTTCAGCTTAGTCACATGTGATTAAAATTAAATCGTTGGACACCCATAAAGGAATCTAATGAGACATACTTATGAGTGTGATTGTGGTATCAGAATAAAACTGTAAGATTGGATATTATAAAAATAGAAATAATTTTCTTTATTTTGTTTACATAATCTCCAGAATGCCATACCTATTTAATTCATTTACAACGTAAATTTTTTTCTATTGCTCGGCATCTTTTCCGATTTAAATTTTTCTGTTATGTGGATTCGTTTTAACTTTGTATGCTTACATACATTTATCCCCTTTGTAAGATTGCTCTTACACCTACCTAGATACTTGGGAAAGAGTGAATGTGTATTCATAAGAGAAATTTATTTTTTCAAATATGTAAACAGATTATTTCGATATTATGAACTGAAATTTAGTGTACAGTATATGTGTTTAAAGTCTTTGAAATTAGTATAAGATATATTTGCAAGTGGTTTTAAATTGTTCTTTTAGCTTTTCACAAGCATATTGAAATCTATCCAATGATTTATTTTTTTCAAACAATGAGAACTAAATGGTTTTATTTTTAGTTACATAGACAACAGCTGAGCCAGTTATAAGACTGTTGTGACAGGCAGAAATTTTGTATTTACTTCCTATTAAATGTAAAAAAAATCATGTTCTTACACATACGCTCGTGTTTTTTATTATTTTTTTTTTTTTAGTTTTTAAGACTTTACAAAAATCTTTATTTTCACAAATCAAACGTATTATAAAAAATTGCTCTTCTATTCTGATTAATAGTTTCCATTTCTGTCTAATTTTTCGGTCTTAAATTACTTTGCCCCAAGACCTCTTTCCAATTATTTTCAGGAGAGAATAATAAAACTAATGAGAATAATAAGTTGTCTGAATATAACTCTAAAATAAAATGTACAATTAAACTTAAAAATTATAAAAACATTTATAATATCTAACATATTAAAACGAAGGGAATAAAAAATATACTTGAATGAAAGTTGAAAACTAATAGTTTATTGTGATAGAAAAGTAAAATACATCGGAAACTAATATTTGGTGTTTTCAACGATAAGATGTCTAAAAAATGACATATTTACAACAACGTACCTACTAAATTTAAGATTTTTTCAGAATACCGAAGCGTCTGATGATGTGAAAAAACTATTATAGTTTCTATTATAAAAAAAAAAAATAAATAGATTTTCTAATTGTTTTGGTGACAAACATTATTAATTCCTTTCAAACCATAAATAATAACACAAATAATCATAAACAGCTGCAACAACCTTTCGGAATACCGGATGCGTCTGATAATGGGATGAATATAGTATTTTTTCTATTAAAAATAAATACATTTCATAGATATTCTAATTGTTTTTGTTATATGCATTAATAATTCGTTTCAAACTATAAATGATAACACCAATAATCATAAACAGCTGCAACATGATTTCGGAATAGCGGATGCGTCTGATGATGGGAAAACCACTATTAAAACTATTATAAAATAAATATTTTTGATGGATTTTCTAATTGTTTTGGTTATATACATTATTCTTTCATTTCAAACTATAAATTTTAAGTTTGTATTTTGTATTTTGTCAACCCATTTAGGCAAGACTAATAAAGTTAATGATTGATTTTAGTTTATGACCTTGAGCATGATGCCAGTTTATAACTACGATCCACATCTTTAATAAATATTATTACCCACTTCACAGCGTCTTGGGTTTTCTAGACAGGCCGTTCAACCAGTCGCCAGTGTTAACCCTAGTTGTAGGAATTTCTTAAATCTACGGTATATCTGTTCAAGTGTCTAAAATGTCTTTAATGGATTTGATAAGTTGTTATTTACATGTCCTTTTTGTTAATGATTGTAAATAAATAATACAACTATTTTGACAAGGTGAATAGTGACAACAAATTTTATTCAAGTGTAGGGAGATCAACAAACCACACCTACGGGCTAAATTAGGTTACCGTTTTTTCTAATATATTTATAAAATCACCAACACCTTATTACGTTTGAAAGACTAGAATACACATTAAGGCATATCCTTAAGTTTTTCACTTAAGACAAAAAACTGAAAAAGATCTATTTTTGATAAATTTTGATAATGCCTGCAAATTATTCAAGTTAGTTATCTACATATGGTATTTCATTTTGACCTATTTACAAAGTAAAGTATTCTAACGTAAAAATTATATTATTATAAACCTGAGAATTTAAAGTATGAACTAAACATTATCACTAGACACATTTACCACAATTGCCAACTTATAAATATGCTTTAATGTAGTATTTCAGCAATAATCACGGTATTTTTCATATTACTTTTTGCTAAAGTGTTATATCATCCCCCCGGGTATCTAGTGGGTACGCTTAATAAATTTAATCGTTCATAATCTTTAGCAAACACTCTTCTAAAATACATATTGAGTGCCTGGTTATTTACTGTATCCATTAGAATTGTAAATCGTAAATACAATGGCGCAGAAACATGCACGTATGATTTCTTTCTTTGGCCTAGTATCCTATATGTTTGCCTGAAATTGTCAACCTGAACAATGACAAGCGCACAAATCAACCGGAATCCAAATCATGATGTTTGACCCATCATGTTACAATAAAAAATATAACAATTTTTTTTACATTTTATAAAATATTTTATTGTTTTTGTTTGGTTTTCTATTTTTAAATGTTTTGGGTTTTCTAACATATCTTGTAGTTTTTTTTCCATTTATTATTATATATTTTTTTTTAGCTTTTTTTGTTTTAAAATCAACTGAACAAAATAAAAATCAGATGATGATACTTCTTCCAAGTAACACAGTAATATCTGAAACAAAGAAGAAAAAACAATCTTCAAATTACTTATTAATTAATATATATATAGTGCACGTATGATTTCTTTCTTCTTGACTTTTCGTTAAGGGTGATCGTGTCAGATCCTACAGTCATATGCGGTAATTATTCATTGCTAAATTGCCTTTAAATATCAAATGTGTAAAGAACAGTACATTATATTGATGTAATCCCCAGTACTGCAGACATGCCTAGGTAAGACCAAATGTAGGGGCGGATGAGGGATGATTGCAATGTGATTTGGTTTCGTATGGAGCTCAAAATATGGTCTTAACGCCATACCAGTTAGCAGTTAGAAATAAATTAACCTATCCTAGGAGTATGTCTCATGATTGAGCAATTCCCTATGTATTATTTAAGGGAATATTTAAATATAATTTTGCAGGGACAGAAGTTAAATATATTAGACTGAATAGAATTGTCCGCATGGTATGCAGACATGCATAGTGTTGAATACTTTATTTGAGGAAACCAAAGATAAAGTCTATAAAATAAAATCCTAAGATTTGAAATAGTTGAATTAAAAAGGATAAAAGGAGCTTATACCACCAGAACGGCGGTTTTATAATTGACTGGTGTATTGTCAGATAATAGATATTTAATTACTTTAAAGACATTTTCATAAACATTATCACATCTTTAACTTTCATATAATGAAGAAAATATTGTTATGAACATCATAGGCAACACTTTGTAAAAATTCTACTAACAGGTAATCAACAGTTTTTTAATAGTTTTGTGAACCGTCTTTACATATTTGTGGGACACTCTGTATCCACAATCTGTAGTACAGAAACATTAATTTCCCCGCATTAAGTTGGTGCAATAGGGTAGACAATTTTATTTTTCTCCTCGTTTTATTAAGTTTTCTTTTGAGAAAACAGAATTTGTCATTTTGTAAATTACCGGACATCATTTTGGATTGGAGTAAGATAGAGCTACCTCTTGTTTTCAAAATGTTTAAATATGACAGTTAAAATGTAATACTGTTAGTTGGAAATTTACTTTTGTCAAGTTTTTGTTTTTTTTCAAGAATTCCAACTTGACGGGTGTTGTGAATTTACCACTTAAGCTAATAAAAATGGTTTAAACACCTAAAATCATATGTAAGTTTTGGTTTTCTATACGGTCTATTTTTAAAGCTATTAAAATGTTCATGCACTTATTATTACAACGAGTGTACAAAATTAACTTAGACAAATTGTAAAAACAGATGTTTAAATATATATATATATATAATAATAATTTATATATAATATTGTATATACTTACATAGTAGAAAGACTCGTATGTGAGTACATGATTGTTGATATATTTATACACTTCATTGTATAAAGGTAAAATTAAACGCTTTAATTGACAGACTTTGTAATAAACATTTGTACGTAGACCACTTGAGATTTTTGAAATACAACATAATCAAATTAAAATATGAGATTTTCTACGATGGCAAAATCTGTAAACATAAAAGAAGATACATAAAACATAAAATATTTTCAGATGTTCTTATAATAAATCACGAAAATATTTCCAAAATGATTGATCAAGTGTTGTTACAATAGCCTTCTTGGTTTCCATGGCAACGGTCTATTAATCGCTTCCTATCATTGTGATTTTGGATACCATAAGTACAAATATCTTTATTTGTAAAAAAAATGTAAAAGTACTCTTTACAATTATGACTTGAAAACAAATTTATTATAGAGATATCTATTTGGTTATAATATTATGTGATTACACGTTTTTTGATGTTGACTGTAGAATGGATGGTCTTCATTAAAGAAATAAATAATAATAATAATTACATCTATATATTGATTACATAAATTAAAAAATGTGCAGATAATTAACTAATAATATAAAAATTGATTCCCACAAAGTTTCTGAACGGCTAAATAATTAATTTATGATGAATAACAGCAGAAAAACAATAATTTGGCTACCACTATCCCACTTTTAATTAAACTACATTCAGTGTAAATCTCAATTTCGTGACCAGAGTTGATTCCATATTGTATCACGTTTTAGAATGATTTTCCTCTCGGTTATATTTAAAAACATATATAACCACTCACGAGATCAGGCTCCAAGTATTTGGTAAAATTATAATACTTTCAGCCCTAGAACGAAAAATAAGCTTCTAATCAAAGAGTTTGATATAATAAATTGGTTTTAAAACCTTGAGAATAGTTTAACGAGTAAGGCTGCAATTTAGGGATTTCTTTTATTACGATTTTTACAATTAAATTAATCACTTTCTATTGGTTAACCATATTACATATTACGCAACTACTTTTCAGAATCACATCATTAAACCCAATTCTTGTTTTTCTGCAGTTATTGAACACTTTCTTGACCATTTATATATATTAACTGAAAAGGACAGTATGTTTAATTATTATTATTTCATTAATTTTTTTGATACTTACAAATGATGTTGATGAAATTGTTATTTGAAATTTTCTCGTAATTTTGAATTTGTGTATCCAATATTATAGCACCACCGAAACAGACAACTAAACTTGGTGTGTGCAATTTGGCAACAGCTGAAAATATAGACAAAAAAGTTTTTAATGTAAAATACATAGACATTTAGTTACGTCACATTTCTCTAACATATATTATATTGAGTCCCTATTGTTTTTCGTGTGAGAGAAACAGAACAGAATGGACAGTATATCTCCTTAAATTATATACGAAGGGGAGATTTAAACGATGAATGTTTGTTTAAAACTATTTCTAATATATAATTTTGTTCTGATTCATTTTGAATGAATTAAATATAATACATATACTTAATCACTAATCGTTAAAAGTAAATACAAAAACGAAATTGTTAGCTTGCTGTAAGAAAATAGTCACCTCTCACTATCATATTTATATCATGTTACTTCGTTTGTGATACAACGAGAAAACTTGCTTTTAATAATATATTTTCTTTATGTAAACTAATGGGATATTGTTTTTCTAAAGTTAGTTATTGCCCCTTCATTAAGTATTTGGGATGAAAATAGGTTCTAGAAAATTACTACAGTACTTTGTCGACAAAGTTTTCTAAAACACTTCAACTTATATAAAATTAACAATTAAAAATTAATTAATATTTACATCAATTTTCTGCAAAAACAGATATCAGCTTTGGTGGCATTAAAATTATCAATAAGCAAAATATATATTTACAACCAATATCAGGACTGGATATTACTTTTGGAATTTATTTATGAGAATTTTTCACCATTAAATTATTTTCATGATTATCTAGACCAACTATGAAGCCCTTGACTACCTGAATATTAAATTAAATATCTTTTACAGTTATTAAACTTTTTCTTTTTATAATTGTCCGTTGTAATGCATAGTAATTGATGCCTACTAATACTATCAACTAATTAAAAGAGGAAGTCTGTGGTATTCCAGATCCTGGGAATAAGTAACATATAGCATACAATCCGGATTTTGTACCCTACTAGGAATCCCATTTTTAATAGAACTTAATTCATTTTCGAATCAGACTCTTTCTTTCGTAATCATGAATAGTAAAACACAAAACCGTATTTGTTTTTGATCATTGATATGATAGATGATTTAACTCTGAAAAAAAATCATATTGCTATTAATATAGATATTTACAAACAAGACAGTGACCTTGCTGGACATACGATTAAACCGAAACTCAGTTGTTTGTGTTAATGGAATAGTGATAAGCAATTTATAAATTCAAAATCATAAGTAATATTGGTCAATATTAGGCCTATATACATGTAGCTATTAATAAAATTTATTTCAAAAGTACCAATACCATTTGAATCATTCAATAAAATGAATTAATGTTTAGCTGTTCAAAGATAACCCTATTTAATGGTTTTAAAATCATTATTCTTGTTTACAAACAAAAACTGAAAATTTGTCCAGTTATAAATGAAGAAATAAATAACTTAGATCGGCGTAAAATCCTGTCTAGCCGGTCAATGACAGTACGCACACTGAATACTGGATATTTTATAAAAATCTAAATCAGATAGTGATTAAGATTTTTTTATTTCAAGATTTTGAACATCTAAAATATAAGATACAAGACAACCACAAATCAATCAAATCAAAAAAATTATATATAATATGACACTTACTATATTATGGTTTGAATAGAGTTTTACCACAATATATATATATATATATATAACAAATTAAATTATTTTTCGTTTTTAGTGAGCAGTAACAAGCATAAATAAACTCAAGTTTTTGAACTTGGAAAATGTCTAAAATGGATATACCGTAAATAAAAATCATATACTTGAAACAAGTATTTTTGAAATGATACCTATTATATTATACCTTAAAGTGAGGTAATAAGAGGAAAAAAAAATATATGTATATATACTTACTTTCTTTTCTGACGTAAAAACGATTCATGAATTTAGTGGATAAATGTAGTATTCTCTCAGGATTTACTGTCGTTTTGCTGTCAAACTTCAAATTTGTGTTATCAGCTTCGTCTTTCAACGCTTGTAACATATCACTGATGATTTCTTGATTCCTGATTTTGCGTCTGACTTCATTTTCCAATTTAACAACTCGAACACCTGTCAGACATAAATGTGTATAAAATATAAATATTAATACAAAGGAAATAACATATAATATCGAGTTTTTGTGTCTGAAATTCTGTTTTCACTATGTGTGGCGTACTTATAGGCGAAAACATCGTCAGGCCTGTTGTAGTGAACTGTGAATTAGTCTCCTGAGCACTGTAAAAGGGGAATGAATATCTGTGCTGTGGATGTAACCTTGCTCGTTCATGGTATGTGTTATGTTTTGAAAAGAAGAGATTTACATGTTAACATAATCTTTGTGATTTGTCGATGAGTAAGGAAAGAGCAAAGTTTCTATTAGGGGTTAGACAGTGTTTATTGCACAATATTTAATGATAAATTATGGCGTTGGATGAATGAAAAAGCTGAATACCATATTCTGATTTTACAACTGTGTAATTTGTTACATTCCTGTGTTTTTCAAGAATACATAAATATATATTTATTATGTTACAATTACTGAACTCTGCACAATATTGTATTAATTTGATGTATAAATGTATGTCAAATTAATATTAGTGTTTTAATTACTGTATGGAATTACTGTAAGGCCATCATATATATTGTTTTAAGGTCCTTGGTATATGTTTACAATGAATACAATATGTTTACAATATTATATCACACAAGGTAATTCAGACCAACCATTTAAAAAAACCGTGATATTGAACATAATATATTTGATAGTAATCAATTAGATTAGTGTGTTATACTGCAATTATATATTATATTAAAGTCTACTAATTGATTGTTTACTTACGTTCACATTCATATAAAATTTGGACATCCACGGCAGGCCGAAACAACGTTTTACGTCCGCCGACGAAGTCTGGTACACTGGAATTTACTTCCGGGTTCCTCCCCTGCTCCTTTTTGCTGCTTTTAGGCGGTTTATAGCAGCCAATCGTAAGGCAGCAGAGGACTGAAATGACAAAACATATACATCTGTGATAGTTAATCTAAATACAGATATTCTCTATATAAATCTTATGCAATAACAGAATAAGTGTTGCTATAAATATAATTGTATATGCAATTGCATATGTGTAAAATTTAGCTTGAAAATATAGCTGAGAATTTTGTAGTAACGGGATAAATATACCATTTTATATCGGATAATAAGTGCGAAATAAATTAAGTTTCATTAATCACAATGATATGGTTTTAAGTATAACAAATAAGTATTTAAGTATGATATAACTATACTTTGTTTGATTATTTTTCAACGTAATATATTAGAGCAGTATTGCATGTACAATTTGTCATTATGATTAATGTTTTATTAATTTTTAGATCATATTATTTTTTAAAGTTCTTTTTGTATGAAATTAAACGAAGAACTGCTTATTCACTTTTCTTTTGATTTGTAATTCTTATGATGGTGTTTTGTAATACAATTTTTTTTTGATGATTTTGAGTTGGTATTCCTTTGAAACAATATGCAATGGAGTCAGAAGTAACCGATATTCACGTAAATGTATAATATAATTAAAAACAATTCTTTACACTACTTTTCGAGCAGTCAAATTGTCTTTTGTTGGGCCTATATAAAAATAAAACTGTTTACCAACATGTAATGAAGAAAATATCTACAAAGCTTTAAGAACTAACCAATAAGCAGGTCCATGTAAAATATAATACAAAACTTTACTATACACTACTTCATGAACACCCAAATAATTTGTTGTATGGCCTACATAAAAATAAAACTGGTATATTAACATGTAATAAAGAAAATGTCTACAAAGTTGTCAGAAGTAACCAATAAGCAGGTCTATGTTATTTTGATTCAAAATATTACTGTATACTACTTTACGAACACCCAAATGGTCTCTTGTAAGTCCTATATAAAAATAAAACTGTTATAACATAATATAAGGAAGAAAAATCTTTCCAAAATTACATAATAGCAGGTCCATGTATAACATAAATGAAAACATTACTCTACACTTCATTACTAACACTCTAATTGTCTTTTGTAAGGTGTAAATAAAAAGAAAACAGTTTCATTGGCATGTAATGAGGAATATATCTGCAAAGATGACAGAAGTAACCAATAAGCAGGTTCATGTATAATATAATTCAAAACATTACTGTAAACTACTTTAGGAACATTCAAATAGTCTGTTGTAAGGCCTAATTAAAGTGAAAACTACAATAACATTGAATAATGAAGAAAATATCTACAAAGTTGCCAGAAGTAACCAATAAGTGGGTCCAAATACAATATAATTTAAAACATTACTGTACACTACTTAACGAACACCCAAATTGTCTTTTGTATGTAATAATCAAAATAAAACTATAATAACATCAAGTTATAAAGAAAATATCTGCAAAGATGCCAGAAATAACCAACCATTTATAATATAATTTAAAAGGCCATTGTATATTTTTTTCAACAATGCCATTGTATATCAATTCTTTGAAAGCACCTTGGAAACCTAGTCATTATATAAGGTTCATATAAAACATAATTCCAACCATTCCTGTACACTACTTTACGAACACCCAAATTGTCTTTTGAAAGGCCTTAATGAAAATAAAACTGTAATAACATCATGTAATGATTAAAATATCTGCAAAGATGACAGAAATAACCAATAAGCTGATCCAAATATGAAATAATTTTAACTATTCCTGTACACAACTACACGAACTCCCAAATTGTCTTTTGTAAGGCCTAAACAACAAAAAAAGTAATAACATCATGTAATGAAGAAAATATTTACAAAGATGACAGAAATAACCAATAAGCTGGACCATGTATAATATGATTATTACTATTCCTGTACACTACTTTACAAACACCCAAATTGTCTTTGAAAGACGTAAAAAAATAAAACTGTAATAACATCATATAATGAAGAAAATATCTACAAAGATGACAGAAGTAACCAATATGCAGGTCCAGGTGTAATAAAATTCAAAACATTACCGTACACTACATTACGAACACCCAAATTGACTTTTGAACGGACTAAATAATAATAAAATTGCAATATCATCATGTAATAAAGAAAATTTGCTACAAAGATGACAGAAATAACCAATATGCAGGTTCATGTGTAATATAATTAAAAATATTGATGTACACCACTTTATGAACACCCAAATTGTCTTTTGAAAGACCTAAATAAAATAAAACTCTTATATCATAATGTAATGAATAAAATATCTTCAAAAATGCCAGAATTAACCAATAAGCAGGATACGATTTTACACTACTTTACGACCACTCAAAATGTCTTTTGAAAGGCCTAAAAAAATAAGTGATATAACATCATGTTATGAAGTAAATATCTACAAAGATGCCAGAAGTAACCAAATAGCTGGTTCATGTATAATATAATTCAAAACATTACTGTACACTACTTTACGATCACCAAAATTATCTTTCGTAAGGGAAAAATAAAAATAAAACTTTTAAATCATAGTTAATTAAGGAAAATTATAAAGAAAATTGAAGACCTAATTCTAAAGAAATCTTTAATAACTTTATGTTATGAAGAAAATATCTGTAATAATATCAGAAATAACCAATAAGCAGGTCCATGTATAATATAATTAAAAACACTACTCCTGTACACTATTTTAGGAACACCATAATTCTCTTTTCTAAGGCCTATATAAAAATAAATCTTATATAACATCATGTAATGCAGAAAATATCTGCTAAGATGACAGAAGTAACCAATAAGCAGGTCCATGTATAAGATACTTCAAAAAGTTAATCTACACTACATAACTAACACGCAAATTGTATTTTGAACGGCCTAAATAAAGAGAGAACTGTAATAAAATCATGTGGAGAAGGAAATAACTACAAAATTGGCAGAATTACCCGATAATCATGTTAATGTGTAATATAATAAATAAACATTCCTGTACACTACTTTACGAACACTCAAATTGTCTTTTGAAAGGCCTTAATAAAAATAAAACTCTTATAACATCATGTAAAGATGAAAATATCTATTAAGATGCCAGAAGTAATCAATTAGCAAGTCTATGTAAAATATAATTCAAAACATTCCTGTACACTACTTTACGAACACTCAAATTGTCTTTTGAAAGGCTTTAATAAAAATAAAACTCTTATAACATCATGTAAAGATGAAAATATCTATTAAGATGCCAGAAGTAACCTATTAACAAGTCTATGTAAAATATAATTCAAACCATTCCTGTACACTACTTTACGAACTCAAATTGTCTTTTGAAAGGCCTTAATAAAAATAAAACTTATAACATCATGTAAAGATGAAAATATCTATAAAGATGCCAGAAGTAATCAATTAGCAAGTCTATGTAAAATATAATTCAAACCATTCCTGTACACTACTTTACGAACACTCAAATTGTCTTTTGAAAGGCCTTAATAAAAATAAAACTCTTATAACATCATGTAATGATGAAAATATCTATAAAGATGCCAGAAGTAATCTATTAGCAAGTCTATGTAAAATATAATTCAAACCATTCCTGTACACTACTTTACGAACACTCAAATTGTCTTTTGAAAGGCCTTAATAAAAATAAAACTCTTATAACATCATGTAATGATGAAAATATCTATAAAGATGCCAGAAGTAATCTATTAGCAAGTCTATGTAAAATATAATTCAAACCATTCCTGTACACTACTTTACGAACACTCAAATTGTCTTTTGAAAGGCCTTAATAAAAATAAAACTCTTATAACATCATGTAAAGATGAAAATATCTATAAAGATGCCAGAAGTAACCTATTAGCAAGTCTATGTAAAATATAATTCAAACCATTCCTGTACACTACTTTACGAACACTCAAATTGTCTTTTGAAAGGCCTTAATAAAAATAAAACTCTTATAACATCATGTAAATATGAAAATATCTACAAAGATGCCAGAAGTAACCTATTAGTAAGTCTATGTTAAATATAATTCAAACCATCCCTGTACACTACTTTACGAACACTCAAATTGTCTTTTGAAAGGCCTTAATAAAAATAAAACTCTTATAACATCATGTAAAGATGAAAATATCTACAAAGATAACAGAAGTAATCTATTAGCAAGTCTATGTAAAATATAATTCAAACCATTCCTGTACACTACTTTACGAACACTCAAATTGTCTTTTGAAAAGCCTTCATAAAAATACAATTGTAATAACATCAAGTAATTAAGATAATATCTGCAAATATAACAGAAGTAACCAATAACAGTTCCATGTATAATATAATTAAAAACGTATTATATTTAAATAATTATTAATTTACTACAACACAATATCAATACATATATATATATATAATAATTTTTCGTAGTGCATATTTTTATTATCAGAAATTGTATTAAAACATATCTAACTTACGGCTTTGAAAAAATCTTTTTGCTTTCATTTTCAAAGAAAGATGAATGATTATGTTTCCAAGGTGCTTTAACTGAATTCATATAAATTAGCATTGTTGGCTAAATATTTTATTATTAACAAATTGTTGCTATATAATTTTGACAAAATAGGTATTTGTAATGGAATTAATTATTTCAAAATAATATTAACTTGTTATTTTTTAATACATAGTAAAGAGAAGGTTATTTTATGAGTCATAAAATTGATATAGATTTTTGTGGGATATATTTTTATTTTCATTTGATCTGAGTTCAAATAGGTTATTAAAATTATACTTGACTATCTCTCGTCTGTCGTAAGAACTGAGTTCTACAGCCCAAACGCGTTGTCTGAATTATATGAAGTTTGATATGTAGGCACACTTTGTCCATATCTCGGATAATATACACACATATATTGTGTATAACTTAAATGTAGAGTAAGCTGTCATGAGAATAAATATAACATCGCGACTTTATCGAAATTGCCTCTATTAGTTGTGATAAATTTTGCTCAAGGGGATCCACTAAGAACGAAAAAAAAATGGTCTCTACCTTCCACGGAATGTTTTGATTTTTATTTGCGAAATTAGAAGTTTAATAACCAAAATCAGTGTGATCAATCACAAGTAAAGTAATATTAAATTTCCGAAATAATTGGCAAAATCAAAACATCTTTTAACATAGTCCCAGAAATATTAAATATTTGTTATATAAATAAAAGCAGAAATCCTTAATTTTGTTAAATCTACTGTTTATTTAAAATTATATATTTATCAATGAAACTTTTGTAAGTTCAACTCATTCCCCAGCCCTCCGGGTTTAAGTATAGAATGTTAAATGTAAACCTTTATATTCTTTTAGAGGATTTCACTTAAAAGTCGATTTTACTCTTACCTATATTTAAAATTGTGTAACCGAGTTGGAGATGCAGTTTATAAATAACCTAAAAGAGTGAAAAACTATAACTTAAATTTAAAATGGGCGTAAACTGCTAATGTGTTACAAACAACCATAATAGGCTATCTGTGTTTACAAAGATTAAATGCTGATGAAGGATTATAAATCTCTACAATTAATAAAATGTTATTAAAAATAAGATGTTTTATAACATTTTTATATTTTATTAAGATTTTATTAAAAAATATAGCTACATTATTCAAAATATGTTGTATAAAATAATAATAAAATAAAATATGAGTATGAATTAAAAGATTAAATCCTAAAAAGAAAATTTACTTTCATGTATCAATTATTTACATACTAAAATAACCAAATAAAATATAACATTGTAATACATCTATCAAAAACGTTTACGTCACAATTTCAAAATGAAGAAACAAGATAAACTCGTTTTATCGGAATAATTAGAAGCCATGAAATTACCAGATGTAGTTTATATTATTTTAAAGTCCAAACTCCGCACATAGAAGTAATCCTGACAAGAGATAAATATTTTGTTACCTACAAGTACAACATTGTTTGAGTTACAATAACTAAACTATAATTGTAAGTTATTGTAGCTCGTGTATCACCGAGGATGGCGACTTTATGGTTGAAACGCGTTTGACTAAGTATCTGTCACTACCATAACAAAGAAAAATAATATAACTACGACTTTCGTTCATCCCCTATTCATCGGGTCTTGACCACCCCACTACCAGGCTCAGTGCTACTGCCACACTCTTGCGAGAATCATTGTTTGTATTTAATAGCAGTTTGTGTTGTTATGTTCCTGATTTATTAACTTATTTTGGTTTTAAACTGAATAATTTCATAAGTCTATTTCAATATATAACTTAACCTGGTCTAACCTATTCGAGTTTTTGGTAAAAAATGTTGATCAGATTTGTGGTAGCAAATATCATCGCAAATAGGTGTTAGGTTATTATATATATTTCATTATTATTTTCATTTTTTTTAGTATTCGAAGTACGAGTTGAATCTTGACTAACCTCCATCATAGATTGATAAACTTGGATTTAAAATGTCTTTTCAATCCAATTTGATTTTTAAAAACCTTTTAATGAATTGTAATTCAATCCTAATTTTATTTTAAAAACTCTAGTATCTCTCTTATGGTATATACAGATGATCTAGTAACTCCAGTGAAATGATTATGTGATAAACTTTGCATTGGTTCTCGTTAAACTTGAGAAGAGCTGTCAAGGACTTTCAAGGACGGATAGACGGACCAAGTGTGAGAAACGAACCTAGACAGAACAATCAAAAAAAGACTCGCCATTTTGCGAGATACTTGCGTTATGGCACCGTGTTAGTAAAATACGATTTCACGGTTAAAGAACCATGAGTACTGACATATTCCCACAGCGTTTTCAAGGTTAAAGTTTGGTTTTATTTATTATGAAAATAAAATTGTTATTTAAAAAAAGAATACCACCTAATTTAGTTTTACAAAGTTAGGTAACAATGAATTAAGAAATATTTTCAAATAGATAGAATGCAGTTAAAAAAAATGAGGGCGTTTTTATAAATTATTGAGTTAAGTAAAGTTTTTAAAAATTACCCACATTTTGTATATTTCAGGTACTTTGGATCTAATGTTTTGTGTTAGGCTAGTCAACCAGTAAAGATAGCAAATATTAGTCTATGTAGTTTCTACAAAAATCCCGTACTTAAATAACCTAAAAATAATTAATTCAAATCAACAAATACCATTATTAATCTATTTGAGTACAGCATTACTGATCTTATTTGAAAACTACAACAATTTTAAGAATTATTTAAAACTAGATCTTAGTATCAATTAAAATAATGAACATAACCTAAAAAAATGTATTTCTTATCTTAGAAACAGATTATTTATAGAAATCCAACACATTTCATAAAATCACACTGCACTACTCACAAACAGAAAACTAAATAGCTTTGTACCTTTTTTCTTAAAACAATAACAAAAACTATTTTAACCCCTAAAATATAACCGAAGTTTACTTTGGATCTAGTTCACATCGAGGTAAAGTTAACAAAACTTAGATAATAGACTGATTTTGTAATAAGTCTAGGCCTGTACTTACGTATTTCGAATCAAATGATCTAACACTAATTACATCAAATCAATATTATTGCAATACATCCTTACTGTTCTGTATATCAATTTCAAACTATAAACTATTTAAAACCAAAGCTTAGCATTAAATAAAGTAATGCATATAACCTCAAAATATATTTCTTACCTTAAAAGAAAATTCAAACATATTTATTACGCAAGTTTCATTAAGTAAAACTTCTCACAAAGTCACACTACACCACTTACAAACTAACAAAATAAATACTTTTGAATATTTCACTTTAAAACGTTAAAAAAACTATGTTTCCACCAAAATTACATAAAGCGAACTTTGTTAGCCACACACTAATCTGGAACTGTTATTTATCAAGTTATGATTGGACAAGTCTCTACATGTCACTGCTACCTAGATTACATCAATGATAACTCTAATATCATTGTCGAACTTTGTCTTTAAAAAAAGTCATAGTGTAATGCATTTGATATGGCTCATAGAATAATAATCAGGGCTATTACGAGAATGCATACTTGTAAAAATAAAGTTGCACAAACTTTCTAATAAAACATCGAATTATTAACCAAACATGTTAGGTAAAGTGAATATCAACCTTGGTGACCATTCTAGATTTTGTAGATTATCTAAAAACATTTTCTTTTTTTCTTTTTAATATTTTAAATAAAGTCTAAAATGGCTTCACTTTTGTCATAAACTCGACTTAAACATAAATATTAAAAAATAAAATCAAGTTTAAATAACGACGGTTAAGTATTGTATCTTTTTTATTTTTTATTATTTCAAAAAATATATTTTTTGGGCGATATTTACTAAAATTTAAAACGAAATAAATAGATTTTATTTTCAGACGTCTTTTATAACAATCCCTAGGTAGATTTTTCTTTCTTATATAGATAACCAACTTATTTTTAGAAAGATGTCGGGTATCGTTTTGTCTGTGTTCTTTTAGGCTAAATTTTCAATAAAATTGTTAGAGCTGAATTTAAAAAAATCATAATTTGTGTGTTTGTCTTATGACAGTTACCCCCCCCCCTCTCCAAAAACGTACCACTCACTTGGCCTTCTATCTAAATGAATGTGTTGTGTAACATTGCATACATTTTAAAATTATTTTTGCTCAAGATCGATAGACTATTAGTGTAGTCATTTTAGAAATGAAAGGTAAAAAAAATACTGCACAAACTTTCTCAATTATTCCTACCCAAAACCAAATAAAAACCTATTAACCTATCCGTTACCAAATATATTAATTTAGTCAAAACGTGAAAATGACAAAACGACACCAATTTAGTTTTGTAGATTATTTTTAACAATATTTAACCATTTAATTTGCTTAACTTATGTCATAAACTTGTAAAGTCAAATGGTATAAGATAGTTAAGTTTAAGATGGAGCTTATATTGTACAAGGTTAATTTTAGACGTATCCCTCAGCAAGGGATTTTTTTTTTCTCTTTTATGTTGGTAACACTAATAATAACAGAACTACAAATGAGGAGAAATTATTACCATAATAAATCAAAATATTATATGTTGAGAATTTCTTTTAAAATAAATAAAAAATTCTAACACTTTACAGGGAGATTTCAGAAAACAATAAAAATTAAATATTTATTTTCTTTAAAATGTTTTTTTTTCTAATAAGTATTCATAAACAATATTTTACTTGCGACATTAGACAATAGTTTTGTAATCTGTACATTAAAATTTTAATAAAAACTGTACAGCTGATGTTGAGAAATGACCTTAATATCAACTCTATGACCGTTTTTACCAATAATTACAGCCATTTTTGGAAACATGACCAATACGTTTTGCTTGAGTTACTAGAGTCTACTTTTAACAGAATTTGATCATAATCGTTGGACCCAATTTTGATGCCTATTTCGTGTTGTTCTCTTGTGGTAGCTACCCCCAAATTTTGAGTTATCAAACAAAAATGTTTCGAGATAGGGAAACAATACTCCCTCCCGTTAAATTTCATTAAATTCCATTATTTGGACTTTTTATAACGCATTTTTAGCCAGTCTCAGATACCAATTTTTGTGTAATTTAAAATAAGGATAGTCTAGATTGGGTTAGTGTTTTGTTTTTGCAATGTTTTGAATAACTGTAAATGTTTTTATAGTAACTGTAGGATTATTGACTGAAATTCCTCGATCTATAAAAATTGTTGTGTCATGTCACATTTCTATACAATAGTCGAGATCTTTTGACTTCCAGTTAATTGGACCACCAACCAACGAGAACAACCAATGGTAGGCTATCCATTTAAAGTAGGCACATCAAGCTAGAGTTTATCGCTTTGGTAGAACTACCCAATGCTAAATCACAATGCAAGCGGAAAACTGTCCAAAAACATTAACTTTTAATTTTTTTTTCTGTGATTCGTGTTTTGTTCAAGTGTATAATAACTACAGTATTATTTACTGAAACTCTTCAGTCTATAAGTATTCTTGTGCCACGTTTCTATATAAACAATAGTCAGATCCTTTTGACTTGTAATAAATTGGAACACCAGCCAACGAGGGCAACCAATGGTGGAGGGGGGGGGGTTAAGGTTATTGCTGAATAGAACTACTAAATGTTCAATCGCAATGCAAACTATCCAAATATCATTTCACTCTTGTAACTTTTCCCCCCTTTGATTGGTGTTTTGTTCAAGTGTACAGTATCAGTTGTATAATTTACTGTTACTTTTTATTCTATGAATATAGTTGCCACTTATAGTACTAAACACTAGGGTCTATCCACATCGGGTTTACATTAACGATTTATTAAATGTATTAAATCATCTAAGGATCGACTTGTACTGTTAACAGAACCACAAGTGTACCTCTAAATCCACGTCAATGACAACAGAATGTTTAAAACTCTCTAATTAACAATATACCATAAACAAAATTTAATCAGTCAAAAATAAATCGATTATAGAAACCCCATTGTCCCTTGTCACAAATAGAATTTAGTTTTCACGCCATTCCCCCTCCCCCTTGAATTGAGTAACATGGCCCAGCGTACTTGCAACAAGGCATGTTATTCAATAACGATTTCTATCAATTTGAAAGTCGTTTATGAAATCACTTAGAAATAATAAAGTGTTAATTGTTCCAAGCTATGCCTACGCCACCACATTAATCTAGGTTATTTGGTTTGGTAACGTTGGCATGAATGTTTTCCACTTGTTTAGATAAGATGTCAAATATGGTTTGAAGGAGGCTAATTGTGCAAACAGCGATGTGGATTCATGAGGTTGTGGTTGAGTGAATAACCGGTAACAATTGCTACTTGAGGTCGCTTACATGGTTCATCGAAATCAGTTTGGCAGGTGCATTAAGTGGAACTTTTAATTTCACTTGGGTTTTTGCACGGTATTGTTGCCACATTGTATGACCTAGAGATATAATTTAGTTGGAGTATTATATCTAGTATACAGAAATGAATGGTAATAATATGTTGCACTAACTTTCTTATACAAATACTAAAAATATTTATTAATTAAATGTTTTTAAAATGACTATATTCTATTTCTAAATGAGAAAAAAATGTATATTTACGTTATTGATTACTTCATTTGTTATTAAAAGTAGTTTTATTTGTTTGTTGGTCGCTACAGCTGTTTAGCCTTCACTTGAGACATCATCAGGTGCAACACACACGTAATAAAAAAAAACACCTTCCTTTTACACATAATATATTAAAATACACATTTAAAAATCCATATTGATTTTATAGTTATCACGGTTTACTCAAAAATTTGGTCTTCATTGTGGCCGCATCTTTTAATATTAAAGAAAACTTTTGTGTGAAAAATTGTGGTACCCTAAAAACTTTTGTCGATTTCACATTCAGAATGCAGTACGAAAATTCCATAAGCAATGTATTTGGTATTTTGAATGGGAGCTAACTACTACACTAAGTAAAAATATCAACTGCCCTGTCAAGAGGGTTTGTGTCCACTCTGCTGCTGGCTGATTACAGGCGTTATGTTTGATTTCCAAATCTTCCATCGATCATTAAAAAAAAAACAAACAAAAAAAACAGAATATATGTTTGTAAGTATCATTTATTTTTCTATTTTTAAATTACATTTTGGAATCATCAATAAAATATATAACAATATGACATACTCAAAACATGAAATGTATCGAAATTGTGTTTTGAAAATAAGAACAAAAAATTATTAATTTCCGTCAAACTTATTCTATTTTGTTTTGATGTAGTTTAGACTAACATTGCATTTCAAACATTGTTTTGTCGGCAGTACCTGATGTTTTCGGTCTGACTGATAGATCCATAACAGCCGTAGTGGATCCTGAACTTAAAATCAACATTAGTATAAACATTCTGCCGAATTTTTGGAATTTAGGCATTTTGGAATCGATATCTCAATTCGTTTTGGTTATATCTTGTTTTTGAAAAAAAAAACTGACAGAGAGACGGGAAGGGAATCATTTCTGGACATATCGTTATAGGAATTTTATTTCATAAATCAGAATAATTTTCAAAGTTTGGCACTCTATTTTCTAGACTTCCTGTATACTTTTAGTTCATTGTATTTCGTCACGCGTACATGTAAAAGATAATGATCTATTTATTTTAAAAATTCCCAATTATTTTTTATAATCACTTCCCAAGATGAGCTCGTTAAATACAAATTTTCATCAAATCTAATTCACAACAAATTTTTTAAACTTAAAATATCCCTCTAGAATGTAAATTCAATCTGGGTTAATTAGTTTTTCCATCACCCACAGCAAAGGATATTTTTCTCTCTTACGTTTGTATCGCAATATTTAATACAAAAAATAGTAACAGAGGGAAATTATTACCATGATAAATTAAAATAGATGTTGACTTTTTTTTTTACATTTTTCTGTAACACTTTACAAAAAGAAGGTCAGAAGTAAAATGAAAATGAAAATTTATTTTCTTGTTTTAAAACATCAATCATGTATAAATATGAAAATACTAGTTCATGAACACAAATACGTACAAAAGTAAAGACAAACCTGAATGGCGACTGGGAAATTTTAAACGCATAGGTTATAAGCCTACTGTCAAAAAAAAATAGACGCAACAAAAATACATTGATAATAAACAGTGTATAAATAATACATCTAAATATTGGTGATTACTTACTGGTCATGTAATAATAATTAGCAACGAGATTTACAATTAACTTTCCCATTATATGTATTTTATAAATCTTATTATTAGTATTATATATTAGTAAATCCCATTACCTGCAAACACTATTAAACAACGTCAAATGTATGACTAGGATACTAAAATAACAAATTAATATTAACCGGCTACTCTAATAGTTTAGACGAGAATGGAAAACTACATCCTCAATATATTTATATTATCACTATATAATCAATCAGTGCTCACTTAATTACTGTATTAATAATTGTAATCTATCAAACTTTCCGATTTTAAATTTGTTTTTGGTTCTAGGATTAAAATTCCATTCGACAATTTTTGAGAGCTACTATTTCGTAAAAAATTAAATATTTAAAAAAGAGTACCACCAGTAAAAAATATTGTGAAATGTAATTTTTATCGAAACCAGAAATAATAATATATTTTTTTACATTTAAAAATATTGACTTACACTTCTGGAGGTCCCATTTAGGGTTTACAAAATTGTGCTTTGTATAAAACAATATTTCAATTTTAGTAACAGGTATAACCCAATTCTTGGCTGTCTGCTGTTATTATTATTTTTTTTTTTCAAAAAAACCTTGTCCTTATTTTTTTAACAGTGTATTTTTTTAGTGTAATTTCCATTACCGGTAAACAAACACAATTAACACAACGCGCGAATGTTTGACTGTACGGCCAAAATAATGACCTAATATTGACTACCGCCTCGTTAGCAAGTGTGTACTTTATTGACAGCTAAAATGATGGCGGTCAAAACTATATCCTCACTAGCGTATGTAAGTCATTACAAATATGGTTCTTTGCAACTAAGCCGAACGATAAATGAACAAGATTTTTCCTTTAATTTCCGGTTTCCGCACGCTCCGAAGTGTTAAATAAAATGATGTGTCCGATATATAACAAGAATTTGTTCAAAAGAATATCGGATGTTTTCTAATCGTTTTCTGCAGGACGTTATTACATGATGAAATTATTTTTAAATTCCCCACTTCGTTGTTGTTTTCATTTAAATAAATTTCGAGGTTACAAAATTTAAATTAATTATAATTTACATTACAGTTTCACTATTTTGTCCCTTTATATCTTCACCCTAAAACCTTATAGAACTTGGTTAGAACCATCAATGTAAATGAGAGAAAAAATATGAAAAAAATAGTCGGATCGTATACGTTTCCAAACAATTGGTACACCCGCCACTGACGCTCACCACTGGTAAGGTTCGTTTTTCACTTAAGTGATATTCTACTGTTTTTATACAGTATTATTTTTACTACAACAGATCCTAATGAATGGTAAATCACTATCACAGTGCAAGGAACAAACTACTCGTAAGTCCTTTAACTTTCATTATTTCTTTTATTAGTGGTGTTTTGTTCAATTGTATAGTAGCCATGGAAATATTTTCTGTTACTTATTAGTCTATAAATTTTGTTTTGTCAACCATTAGGTTTACAAGAACTATTTATTAAATGTATTAGAACTGTCATCACTAGAACCATCAGCTAATGAGACCCACTCAAGGTAGTAAAGGAAACCAGCCACCATTCTATATAGGCTACATCGATGTATACAGTATAAATGATCCTAACAAGAAACAATTCATGCTTAAAAGCATTTAACTTTTATTATTGAAGTGAAAACTTCTTTTCGTACGTTGTAGCATTATACATTTTTTATGGAGAAAAAAATAACGCATCACGTTCCTTAGTCCCGTCACACGACGTCATCACATAAATTCGTAACGCATCACGATCGATTGTCCAGTCACGCTCCACTATATACGTACGTATTTAGGGCTATGTATATATGTATGGAAACACTCTCTCACACTCACAAAACACACGTTGAATATTAAGCAGTAATTGGATTTATTAACAGAAAGTATTATAACATTGGAACTACTTTTTATAAAATCATCTAAAACGAAAAAAAGTTTTGTTTCAAAGTTTTACATGTTAACTTTACAGAAATCCACGCCCAAAAAATAATACTTGCTAAAAATATCAAGTTTGCCTTCAGAAATATAATTATGTATTGATACTTACTTTTAATTTTATCTGGAAAATTATAAACACAAATTGCAAACTTTACTCAATAATGTGCATGAGATAGTCGAACAGCCCATAAACTTGCAATCAATGTAATAACAACGTTAATGTTAGTTTTATTGCTTATTGTACTGTAGTACGTGACAACACACTTAATCAGTAGTGCACTGCGCATGCCTGAAGACATGCTCTTATTGCTTTATATTAACTGTGAAGTAATCTTCTTCTATTGTTGTGAATGTGGACTGTTAGCTAATTTCTATGTAGCCTCCATGGAATACATCTACTTAGGATGTTGTGAATTTGGAGTGTTGGCTAATTTCTAGATACTAAGCATGTTCCTTATGCTGGAAGGAACAGTTCGTGAGTTAAACGAGATTGTAGTGAGGGGGGAGGAATAGTATCAAGATTCACTAAATTAACTTTGCAAGTAATTGCACAAACTTTCTCACTAACTCAATTACTATAAACAAATAAAAACTAACCTAAATTATTCGTTACCATAAATCTACTTCGTCTTGAAACAGATTAAGAAATAGGATTTTTGAAGGCTGGGCAACCAATAGATTTTCTTTGGGTCTTGAGAAGCTATAAATTTAAGAAAAAAATTTACGAAAATCTATAGAACCGATTGTGAGAACAGATCGTATTTTTTGTTTATTTATGCCAAATCCCCAACCTCAACAGAAGATAAAAATCAAACAGTCAAGCTCCAATCAAAGCGTTGAGCTATGCAATCATTGTTCAGATATGGTTTGGGCATGCCAAATTAACTTAATGAGTTAGGTTGGAGTAATAAAGTAAATTTTTCTGGGTACCAGGAGACATGGGAACAGATAGGAATGAAAATACAAATGAAGAAAAGAGCACCTACCCATTCGTATAACGAGAATCATTCTGTAGACTTATTCAAGAGAAGAAGGGCTCAAAAGAGGTCAAGAAGATCAAAACTCTGGAAAGAAACAAAAGTACTGAGGCAATCTAAGGAGATTGCCTATATTTAATTCAAATAACGTGTACAAATGTACAAGAATAACGTTTTCTTTTTTAGTGTTGATAAATGTTGTTAATATTTAGTGTCTTGTGTTTGTAAAGTGTAGCTTGATAATGCCGTCTGTGTAACGGCGAAACTTGTCGCACAAAAAATAAGGATTGTTTGACAAACAAGGTATTTATAACCATTCATATAATCTAAGGAGATTCACGAGAATTGCGACCGTAAGAGATCCAGGACTTACATTGGTCAATGCAAGAATATGTTAAGACTTCTAATGGGGTTAGTTACGAGTCATGGCACAAAGGACATCTCGAGAAGCTTGGCCAAACGGATAACACTACCGTTGGCACTGTATGGAGGGTGAGAAAACCCGACATCACCTACTAGCAGACTGAGAAGTCAAAGCTATTAAGAGAGCAACAATCTTGGGAAAACACCAATGCGGCAAACGTCAGCCCTGATTATTGGTTAGGAAAAGACGTTTGAACCGCTTAAGTTCCGGAATGGGAGTTTTGGAAAATGTGCTAGGACTTACCCGTTAAATATATTCCGACGTTAATTACGCTTAGTCTCAACCCAAGTAATCACTATGTTCACAGCCGGCTTATAATTAGTTTACTAAACTAACTTACTAATTAATATAATTTATTACCTTATCGTTACAACTTACGGTTAGGTACAGGGTGTGATGGGACAATTATGTTAAACCCTTTAGGCAATAATAATTCTTTCTTAATTTAGTCGGATGACCTACTAATGACTACGTAACACCCGGGGGTCGATCAGACCTCGCAATTAGCGGTTTAGGTAGCCATTTAGGTTTAATACCAAAAGGTTAAATTCATAAAGCGCAACTCACGTCCGCTGACCTCGGCGCACTGTGAACAACTGTGTAGACTGGCCTGCGTCTCCTCCCTATGCGCACCCATCGCCTCGCTTATCATTGGCGGTGATCCCTCAAAGTCGAGTGGATCACCACACCAATTAGAAGTGGAAGATCTACTCTTTCTAAATCCCCTTCAAATCATGCAGTTTATAGTGGCTCTGCGATTGGAAAAGACTATGTAACTGATCATCTCAGGAATAGTTAAAGGGGGGACATTTAAGCTCGCAGTGGTGTGGTCACTCCTATATACCATAGCAGATCCACCAAATTTTTAGTTATCTTTTTAAAAAAATAGAAAACCTTCTGGCATATAGTCAAAATATGACCATATACTAATTAAAAGTTATTAAAAATGGATTACGTTTTTGGAGTATAAAGCAATGTACAGACTTTTCACCTTATGACATGTACCAACCTCACGAACATGCCCGATGACATAGCAATACGCTACTGGGAGGCTCGTCGTCTAATGGCCGAACTGCCAAGGACGGATGGCGTTGGATAAAGTAAAGTTGTATGTACAGACGGTTGGACATATTCCAGTTTTTACATTTTACCACCATACATAATGACTGGAAAAACTATCGGAATTATTGATATGTTTTTACATTGCTCTTGTTCGTTTAAGGATAGATTTTGGATCAATGGTTTACTCATCCGTAAGAACGTACACAATAAAGAAATTTGAAGCACATCATAACTGTCTTTCGGTTTGTTTCTAATTTAGTTCATGTTCAATTTTTGAACTCGCTCTTTGTGAGGAACCAACTCTTTCTGTACGAAAACAGTAACTACAAATATAAATTAAAAGTGTCCTCTCTAAACCATTTTATCCAGGTTTCGAAGTTAAATAAGCCAACTGATAATCGGTAATGATGTCGTAAAACTAGCTGAATGTCGTAAAACTAAACCTTTCTTCGTATAATCTTGGGTTAATCCCTTTCTCTTATCTTTTCTATCGAGTTTATCTTGACCAAATCTTGTTCTCTCAACACTGAAGCTATTACAGTATTCTATTGGTAGTAATGTTTATATTAGGATCTTTTTATTTTTATTTTATATGGCGAAGATGTTTAAAAAAACAAACGAAGAAAAAATACAAAGAAAGACATTTGGACGCTGCAAATTCTTCACGATTTAGGATTTGTACTTCTTCCAATGATGAAATGCCAAAATGTGAATTCTCACTATCCATTCTTGCCCTTGGTGTTTAAAGACAAAAAACTTTCGCTCATCATCACCTTTATAAAAGTGAAATAAAGACCCATAGAACGCGAATACTCTAATAGTGTCAGGTTCGGAAGAGAACAAGAATTGATTAAGAGATGCCTGATAGGAGAGATGAAGGGGGGGATCCAACACAAGACTACATGAAAATTCTTTTGATCCAGTTAGGATCCCTCATGATTAAATTAGTCCCAGAGGGGTTTTCACTGTACATACTCATAAAGTACAATAGACTACTCCTGATATAGTATACTATCAAACGATTAGGTACATAACTACTAAGTACCCAGCCAGTGTGAATATATTCACAAGAGTTTCTAAGCGGAATAAAAAAGTCTTTTAGCATATTACGTATGGATTACCCTCAGCTCCTACTACTTTACTGTCGAACCTGATATATTTTAAGCTATTAATACCGTTCAATCTAGTTCTCATCTCTATCTTGTGTGTTCCGATTCGAAAAGTGATAAAAACCCTACCCAGGATATGTATTCTAAGAATCTCTTCTTTGGAACATTCTACTGTATATTTGATACTGAAACGTGGAGTTAGAGAATTATTTTCCTGGGTAACTGGGTATTTTGGAACAACTGAAAACAGACGATGTAGCAAATAGTCAGTTGCCAGTCACACAGCGTGTTATCTGACGTAATATCCAAAATAAAATATATACTTCTTTGCCAAATAATTAGTAATTGTAGCCTACTGTAAAAGTAAGCAGAGGAAAGTAAAATATACTGTCCGTCTCTGGAGAACATCAATTCCTGCAGGTAGTCTAGACAATTGGTGATTTTATCCGTCTTCGCTTTAGGCATTATATGAACTTCTGATTAAACACGGGAACCTTCCGCAATGCCCATTCTGTCAATCAGTTCTGACGGTAAAGCACATTGATTGTGTTGTACTGGGAGGTGTGAATAGGGATTTAATTCGATCAAGAGGATTTTGAGTG
The DNA here is from genome assembly GCA_963513935.1 of Aphrophora alni. Lineage (NCBI taxonomy): Eukaryota > Metazoa > Arthropoda > Insecta > Hemiptera > Aphrophoridae > Aphrophora > Aphrophora alni. The sequence continues at coordinate 85,977,916 of OY740774.1, read as the reverse complement.
ATGTTAAATTATTTATTTTAAAAGTTTCTTTTTTAAATTCGATATTACTTTTCACTAACCGGAACTCCATAAATCGCTTCGCTCACATTTTAAAGTCATCCTACACTTCACTATTCCATACAGATGTATAAATAACATTTAAAGTCCAACAAAAGGGTTATGAAACAACTGTACTTCAACTCCGCAAATGTTAGTTATTAGCTGTAATGGCATTTAGTTACAGTTGTATAAATTACTCGAGAAACAAATACAAGTTAAAAACATTACAATTTTAATTCATGGACAACGTAATTTACAGTCTATTGTGTATCTCTGAAGACAGAATGTAATTTATGCCACTTGGTGAATAAAATGTCGATCCAGATTAATGTATTTGCAATTCTACAGTCGTTCTTGGAAACGTGTCCGTGTCGTTCTTGTCATTGTGATACGAATTTAGTGGTATCGATACTTCCATGTAGGATGTGAGAATCGTCCTACACTTTAAATTATTTTTACGAAGGAAATAATATAAATTTCTGTAAATATTTAATTGAGAAGCAATGAAATCGTTAAATAGTAGAATTCAGTAATAAATTCACTGAATTGCAACGGTATAGGACTAACTTTTCACGCAAATGTTGATTGTAGAGTGACAGTTACATATTCTAGTTGCTAGTGCGGATGTGGTTTTTCATTCTCTTGTCAACACTTATTACAGTACAGAATGTAAAACGCAACGATGGTCAATATTAAATCATTATTTTAGTAACCCAATCATGGATTGTAACCTCTTTTTAATAGTGTTTGTTTGTAGGTAATGGGTGTAATATAGAATAATGAGATTTAGTAAAAAAAACAAGTTATAGTAAAGTTATATGTGAATCTCGTCGCTAATGATTGTTACATGACCCAGGAATAAGATATATAATTATTACTATTAATGTGTTTTAGTCGTGCCAGTATTTTTTCTTTCAACAGTAGCCTACATCCTACGAGTTTTAAAATCTATGAAGACCTTTTTTTATATTATAATACATTAGTAATGAAAATACTGTCAGTGCTTGAACATTTTATATTTTCCAATAGGTCGTTATTGACGTAAACGGCCATTTTTTCCGTTTTCTAAGTGTAAACTATAAATAAAATTTGTGTAAATTTACATTCAAATTGTTCCTTACATACTTATTCTTCTTTCAAATAATGAAAAATACTAGTTGTTGAAAATAGCTATTTTTTTTTTTTTTTTTTTTTTTTTTTTTTTGTCAATTTAAGAAGTAACAAAAGTGCAACGATGCTACGCTTATTTATTTAAAAGCGTTTCAACGACAAAGTCCGCCATCTTCGTTGAAGCACGAACTACAATAACTAAACCATAAATTTATAGTTGTGTTATTAAACCTCATGCATCACTGATAATGGCGACTTTGTCATAGAAACGCGTTCGAATAAATAAACTTACTATTAGTGAGAATTTGTGTTCAAGTTTTATCCTATATAGTATACCATCTCACAAATCAAGCTCAATATTTATTTATACAACGATGGTGAAGAATGTTCGATATTATTTTTTTGAATGTTTTTAGATTCTAGGAATATATTTATACATTTTTTAAATGACGCCTAACCGTCATTTTATGATATTTAAGTCAAATTAACACAAGAAAGAATGATTTACTCCTTTTGTAGTGCTATAGGCTCTCCATATCTTTAACAGCAAAGGACTCCCAGCATCTCTCGCATCTGCAACAACACTACCCTTCTTCCACCAATTCCCAAAATCGACTTCACTCTACTGATTTTAATAAAATACAACTTTCACTGAGGATGTGTTTACGGTATAAACGAAGTAAGTTCACGTCATTATTTGAACATATACATTTTTGTTCAAAGTCACCATCCCTACAATTTCACGAACAATTACCGGAAATGTCATTTTTAGTGAGGAGTAGTTTTGGTAGGTTTTCATTTAGTTTCGCGAATGAGTGAGAAGGTTTGTGCAATGTTTTTGCACAGTTTATCAAACCTTTATTTTGATTTCTGTAAATCAGATAAATATCAAACTAACCTCAAATTTTGAATTCAGAGCTAGGCAACAAGTTTTTTTTTTTTTTTTTTTTTTTTAACGTATAATATTGTTAACATATTGCAAAATTCTCAAGAAACAATATATTTTATAAATTATCAATGTTTTCAGTTGGAATAGTAGCTGACTTCCGGTCACTGCTTACTGTATTAAAAACCTATATTTTCCTATGTTTTATATGACTGTCTACAGACCATATAATCCCAACAATAAAACTATAAATCTCTGTGTAATCTTCGTGAACGTCGTTAAACTTTAAATAGTTTTCTTAGATTTACCGCTCTTTTTATTGATTTAGTTATTGAACAAGATATAGTTAACAAGATATCTAACATGCGATAATTGAAATAAAACAAGATTATATTTTACTCTTATATTTTTTAAAAATTTTTAGTATTTTTTCGTCCTTACTTTTATTGTGTATTGAAAAAAATTATAATGTGAAAAATAAACTGTGTAAAAATACTATACAACGGTTCTCGCTCACCCATTATGTATTTCCTAGAACATGTATATCAAATAAGCTAGGAGTGTCCTCTTACAGTTTAACAGATTTCGATGTTTGAGGTGTCATTTGAGAGGGCTCAGCCAGAAGTTGTCTAAATTTCAAAATGGTGGATCATAAGGGAGGGAAAGAGAAGGAACGAAAGTTTTTACTATTACCCCCATGCTAATTTTTATTGAGGATTTTATAAACTCTGTAATTAAAAATACTGGTTTTATATTAAGAATATATTTTTAAGGGGGAAAAACGTGTATTTTACACTACACTAATCAGCTGTTATTGATATAAACTATATTAATTTAAATCAAACTAAATAAACATGTGGTTATTTCTGTTGTGATTATTTGTTTTTGACCAAATATAATATTTATCAGTTCGTTTTGATTGATTAATTTTTTTTTTTTTTTTTTTTTAGGTTTCGTTAACATATTTTACAATGTTTTTTTTCCATGAAGTTTTTTACGTTTATTGAACTGTTTCTAAGTGTACTTTTAACAGTAACAATACCTCCAATTAAAGGGAACAGAAACTTATACTGTACCGAAGGCTTGTTTATCACTGCAACGATGATAATTATGCATGGAATTAACAATGAGGACATTGGTTCGTATAAACGAACACTAAAGGTGGCAGCAGAGTTATACCATTTACAATTGGATCGGTGAATGAACGCTGCAAATCAATTTCAATGTTTATAAATTGTAAATGTTTATATTTAACAAAATATGTATTGATTCAAGCAATGGGTACCCTAGTATAACTTTACTATCTCACATATACTTATCTGATGGATCAACATATGTGATGATTATAGAGTGATATAATATACGATATTGAGGATGTAGTTTTCTGCCCTTTTCTCAGCTCTTAGTATGGACGTTGACTTTCGTGTTGTTTTGATAGTGTTTTTACAAGTAATTTACTAATATAGAATAATAAAATTTACTAAAATACAGGTAAGGGGGAAGTTATTTGTACAGTAATTACATGTAATACTAGTAATTACCAATATTTAAATGTAATATTATATTCTATTAATTTTCAATGTATTTTAAGTGTATCTTTATTTTTTTCAACAGTACCCTACACCCTATGTGTTTAAAATTTACAACTTACGAGATATTTGCGTTTCTAAGTATTTCTGCTAACGTACTAGTATTTTCATATTAATACAAGATTTTCCGTTAGAAACAATAAAATTAATATTTCATTTTTTTATTACTTTCCAGCAAATTATAGAAAATTTAAATAGTTTCTCAATACAGTAATTACTATTTTAAATTGCATGGTAATAATTTCCCCCATAGTTCTACTTATATTTATTGTGTTATTCATAACGTTACCAACATAAAAGAGAAAAATATCCCTCGCAGCAGGAAATGGCAAGAATAATTAACCCAGATTGAATATTGTATTTTAGAGGGATATTTTAAGCTTCAATAATTTGTTGGGAATTAGATTTGACAAATTTGTATTTAACGAGCGTCTCTTGGGGAAGGGATTATAAAAAATTGTGAATATTTATGAAACGTTTAAAATAAATAGAGCATTATCTTTTTCATTTAAGTGTCGCTAAGTGCAATGAACAGCAACTATATATAGTGAGCGTCCAGAAATTTCGGTCCTAATTTTTTGAAATAAATTTAGTTGCTAATTATTATTACTATATGACCAGGAACTAATCACCAATATTTAATCAATTTAAAATGAACGAAAATGTATCATATTTTTACTTTTTCACACATATATAGTAATATAGGGAATTTCACCTCGAGTAATTTCTGAAAACATTTTTGAGGACTATTGTGCCCCAAAAAAAGTCGTTTTTGGAATGATGTCTAGTATTTGTCGTCTGTCGTATGTATAGTAGACAACGGAAACGTGTCGACCGATTTCAAGCAAATTTGGTATGTGGTCATATTTTGACCATATCTTGTAATTTTTTGTTTCATTTTATAACACAAGCTAGGAGTTAGGTGCTTTAGAAAAAACACAAAATTAAAGGATTAATAGAAACAAATAGAAATAATTGACGCCTTCTTATAAATAACTTAATTACAATGAACAAGCAGATTATTAAATGTACCTTGCAAAACTCTTCCCTCTCCCCTACTTAATTCTAATTCCAGTGTTGGAAATAATGGCATTAACTCTCGACTACCCCCACCTCACAACTATAAAACTGAATAATTTACACAAAGTTATTCCATAGACGAATAACTTTATCATTACTCAAGTTGTGCTAAATACAGTAACATTGTAATACGACTTCATTGCGCCAAGATTTATATGCTTCCTTGTTACTCACTTACTTGTTGTTTTATTTACCAGGAAAGTCGACAATATTATGATACAATTTTTTTATTTTCTTATTCAAAACGCTGCAAAATATTTCTAAATTAAATATTAACTTGTACAGTATGCTGTTCCGAGTTTCCTATTACTGTAGTGTTAATGACAGTGTCGATTCTTCCATGTAGGATGCGGAGGATCATCCCACACTTTAAAAATTAACTGATTATTTTAAAAAAAAAAGGAAATTGAGTAAATTTTTGTATCAAGATTAGTTTGAGAAACAAAGCGACCGTTAAATAGTATTAACTCTTGTTTTTTTTTTATTTTGTTTGATTCTTGTTGAATCGTTATTCACGCATAAAAATTTATTATATAGTGACAAACCTACGATATTAAGGATGTAGTTTTCTGTCCTTGTCTCTGTTCTACATCTGGACGTTGATTAATATTAGTTTGATATTTCGGTAGGCCAACTGCACAATCTCGAGTCGTTTTATAATGTTTGTTTACGGATAATTGGATTGACTAACATAGAATAATAAGGTTTACTAAAATACAGAGAATGGGAAAGTTAATTGTAAATTTCGTTGCTAATTATTATTATATATCCAGAAGGTAATCACCAATATTTAGATGTATTGTTATATACTGTTAATTGTGAATGTATTTTAGTTGTGTCTGTATTTTTTCGTCAATAGTTTTACAGCTACGCGTTTTAAAATCCACAATTCGCCACTGATTGGTGATAGTTTAAATCCATTTAAAACAGTATACAGATAATGGTACTAGTAATTTATAATAAAATTATAAATCGTGTCATAAATAACCAAGTTGGACGGCATTACGGTAATATCCCACACCAACCCACAAATATAGTTTTATTGATATTATTAAATATGTAAATTTCAAACAATCAACATTTACTAAGATCGTGTTGTTACGTCAGCCTTCGTAATTCTGCGTCTAACATATGCCTCCACTATTATGTTCCGATGAATTTGGTCTGATAAATCTAGTAACATTACATATGAAAAACCCTCTATTGTCGACGTTAAGGATTTTCTTCAGGAATTTAAGATTTGAAATCGTAACGTCTTTTTTTTTAATGTAGGGTTGGTATAATTGAGAACTATGTTTAAATTTTATTTTATTTAGTAAGACATAAACAAAACTACTTAATATCTTCTAAAAAAATATATTTATCACTAAAATGTATTTATCCAAAATACGAAGTATAGGAAAAGTTAAGAAATCACAATAATATTCAACTTCCGGTTTTTTCTAAACCTCAGGAAACAAAAAAGTTATTTTCGACATTGCTTTGTTGTCTGTACGTAATTACAGTTGTTGTCTTTGTTGCGTTGTTGTCTGTACCGTAAGTATCCTCAAGGTAAGAATGTCAGGGGTGGAGAAGAAAAGAGGGATATTCCTAGTTGCCCGTTAAACAATTGATTATAGAGTGACCAATACATACGATATTGAGGATGTAGTTTTCCGTCCTAGTCTCACCAGAAGCAAGAGTAAACCGTCACTTACGACACAGATAAAATAATTGTAGGCTATTGTAGGAGAAACCCGATAATATTAACTTATCATTTAGAACAAATACAAAAGAGTAAACTCATTAATAAAAAAGAGACATATTTTTGGGAAGTTGACACGAATATCATTTTTAGTTAGTAGCGGTACCTTGAGGGGTAGGGGTGTATAGCTGCGGGGGAAAATTAGTGCAATGTTTTAACTTCTTTATTTTGATTTATTCTTGATAAAATTCGTACGTTTAATATTATTATTATTATTATTTTGAAATTTCAATAGGATCTAGTTAACAGTCACGAGCGGATGGGAGTGAGTAGAAATTATATTTTCTTATTGATAAGACAGAATTACAATGAAGGAATTTCCTGCACCAGGACACCAGGATACTAGATTATATGCAATTTTAGAACAAAGAATCAAAAGGAAGAACCTCATAAATATTCTGTCTGGTGGAGCTAAGTTATAACCGTCCTGGATCGACCTAGAAACTTGGTTTTATTGTTTGTACGTCCCAGATCGTAGATAGTTAATGCTCTAAGCAAGGCACGAACATGTTTAAACGTATTAAAATATTGTCCTATTTTACGTAACATGTTTGAGAATACTAAAATGTTACTCAATAAGGTCATATTCAAGTAAATATCAGAGTTAAAATGTAAGGGAGTTGTTTCTCTATTGTAGAACTTTTTATTTGGGACGAGTTTATAATTCATTTGATTTCAATTATTTGACTTGTTGTTAATACACTGATATGTTAAGATCAGAATTTGTTTGAGTATACAAGTGATGACGTTTGGATTTTAAAACGCGTTGGGTGTAGGCTACTAAAAAATAAACTCAGGGGTGGTGCAGGAAGTAGCGAATGGGGTCGTGCCTATGGACCTTCTGGTTCAGATGAGGTTCTTCAGATAAAGAGGAAGAAAAAAATAGAAGAGAGCTGAACGTTCTATCCAGGTTTTGGAGGCGGAGTGTATGGTGGTGGAAGTAAACGAATGCATGAGACATACCTTTAAGGCTTCTTTAAGGAAAGCATGGATGGAGGTGATGGTGCAATTCCGGGAGCTTTCATCCGAAAATCAGCAAGTTTAACCTTGTGGAGGGGTGGTGTTGCTGATGTGGGAAGGAAGAAGTGACATTGGAACAATTGCTGTGTAAGTACAGTATCCTCAAGGTAGGTATGTGTCTGGCGTGGAGAGGAAATGAAGAGCCCCCACATTTTGTTTGTTGCGTTTGCTTTCAGCGGTACAACCCCATTAAAAAAATATAGACCTGATATGCTTCTGAATAAACGCTTCCCTACTTTCGTTTTTTTTTTATCGGTGTAAATAAGAATAAAACGTTTTTGTTATTGAACAGAACTTGTAACAATTAATTGTTTTATATATACAATCAAGTAACTATGTTTATAATATTTGTGTACATAGTTTTCTTGGGATTGGTTGTACCGCCAAGTCAGGCTAGGGAAGCAAGTATAAGGGAGGACACGTCCATTACACCAGACACACTCCTAGTCTGAGGGTAGGGCCTACTGTATGATAGCGGACACAACAATTAAAATAGGAAAATGAAATTTGTTATAGAGGACTATAGTGTGCTCATGTAGAACGGTAAAGAATTATTATTTTTTTTAAATCTAATTAAAAATATCAAAATGATGGCCATCTTAAACGGTTCCTATCTCGTCCGTTATTAAACTGTACACAATAAATTAAATTAAAATTTACAACTTACAATTCTATATGTAATGGTACCAACCTAAATTCTCTTCGATGACAAATACCCAAGTTATTATTAAAAATTTAATTTGGAACATTAAGGTCCCAAGAAATTGTGATATGCGTACACTTACGAGATCCGGCAAAACAGAGTTACCGATATGAGTGTTATAGTGAGAGGAGATTTTTAGAATAAACAGACGCCCCTTAGGACTTAGCTGAAGTCAGGAATGTAGTTATATACACTTTTATGAGATTCTAAAACTGTGTAAACAACTGTTTGCAAACTTGTTCTACTGAGTAAGTTCCCTTCGATATATTAATAAAATTCATCATTTTCTACAAGATCAAACAGAACCTTTTTGGTATGAATTTAGATGATCTACTGTTTATGATAGCCCCTGTATACTTCTTTGTTTTTATAAATTTCAATTAACTCCCAAAACTTGTTTTTTTTTCAAAACATCTATTGTAGGTGAACAAAAGGTTTCATCAATAGTTGAGCGTTTAGAAAGTTTGAAAAGACATCTTTAAGTTTGGGCAAATTTTAGAATGAGAACCGATACGCAAACAGCGAACTAATTGATGAAGATGAACTCTGGTTGGAGGGGTAATATATGTTTGTAATTCAATGATACATTCATTTAAACGAAAACATATCCAAAATTGTAAAATTGTAAATTTTAAAAATTGAGATAATCAGATGAATCGAAATTCGAATTTACTAAAACACGTCCAAAAAGTACATTTCTTCATTTAAATATGACTGAGGAGTTGATAGTACGATCGCGAACAATAATTCTGCTCGGCGAATTTCCTCCTACACATATTTTATTTCACCTCAGAGAATGAAAAGTTGTGACATTCTGGAACCGAAGCAGATGAAGTTGGAAAAACTCTACAACTTTTAGATGAAACTCTTTTCTATCAGTCTTATTAAACCTAAATCTCATGGTCAGACACCATCACGGTACTTACCCAGTCCCATTATATAATGTAAGTGAATCTTCTTAATGGCTAAAAGTTAGTTTCTTTAGCCTTGGAGGAAGTGTTGAATATTATTGCTATAAGTAGGGGTCTTATCCCAGTAGTTTGTTTAAAACAATTGTACATAGATTTTCTGAAGTTCGATTTTTAAAGTCACCTAGGCCCTAACGGGCTTCGTAGATGTGTATGTATTGAAGCATTTCCACTCGCTTCGCTTGTGTCGGTTTTTTGCATCTGGCGGGCTTCAAAGTAGTAAATTTATGATGGAACTTCTACTTGCTAAGCTGATATGGTGACTCAGCCCTGCAGCAGGAAGATAAGCATTCGATATTAGCAATTACTACGTTATTTGTTGATACGATTACAGTACACGCAGAATTTAAATCTATAACTAATTTAGTACGTTATAAGTTCAACAGAACTTGAGTATTAGAAAAAAACTGTCTAAAATGACAACTAATTTGACATTTTAAATTTGATTTTTCTGAAATTCAATAGGGTTTTATATGAGCACACTCTAGTCACCGAAACCACCTTTCAAGTTCTTATCGTAATTTTGTCGCCGATATCGTGTTTACGTATAGACGACAACAAGGATGGGTGAATGGTATACCAAAAATTACTTTTTCAGCTTTCTAAAGTCATGAACGTGAAGATCAGTTGAAAAACAAAGATCGAAAATAACCTAACCTAACATAACCTAACCTGACCTAACCTAACCTGACCTGACCTAACCTAACCTAACCTCCTAAGCATCTACTAGTTACGCAAAATTGGTAACGTTTTAGTGAAACTTTTAAAAATGTTAGTGTACAGGTTCGATTTTTACTTAAATATTATGTTCCCATTAGACAACCAAAAACAAGCAACCTATTCACCTTGATATTTTTCTAGTTGACCGAACTAGGCTAAATCTTCTTCCATCCAGAAAACCTCTTCTATTAAAGATGTTCTTAATTCTTCATATATTACAAATACATTCTCGACCGGAAGTGCAGTCGTGAGAACCAACTATAACAACTTCCTCTACATCGCTGACCTTGACGTCATCAAGGTCGTCATAGCAACTGCACTGAACTAACGGACATCACGTGTTTCTGTCACGCTGAAGTCTGAACATTCTTGCCAACTGGACAAACCGGAAAACCTTGGAATCAGTTCAGTTCACTATTTAAATTGTTTTATGTGATCTTGGAATGTTTCTATCTATGAGGATAATTCTAAGTACGTTATTTATGTATGTGTAATTGAAGGTTGGAGATTGTATTGGTTTTGTTTTAGTTTATTGAAAGGACTGTCTGACATTGCACTGTCCTTTAATCTGTTCTCCGTTCAGTGATTTAAATGATAAATCGTATTATTTCTAAGGAATGTCCAACTATTGCGGTCTGCTTCAAGGAATTTCTGCTAATACATGTCCTCTATAAAGAGTATAAATCAACTTCCTTTATCAAGTGCCCAACTTACAAACTAAAACATGAGTTTCTTTTTTGTTTTTAACCGCTCAGGGTTTGTCCTGGGAGTTTTTTCATTAGGTTTAGTTTCTGAACATAGGTCTAGGTCTAGACATTTAGGTGTGTGCTCTGTCAGCATGTTTTAGTTTGTAAGTTAGGCACTTGATAACGGGAGTTGGTTTATACTCTCGAAACGTCGTGTATTGTTTCTTATACACAAATGATGGCAAATGTCCGAACAAACAATAATATTTATATTCGACATTATACACTTTAAAATCCGCCATTTTGAAAATATAAATGTAAAATTTTAGATTTCATGTATACTGGTGAAAGGTTACATAAATAAAGCATAGGCCTATACTAAATCTTCGCTCAACATCTTATCTACTTCCAAAGATATATTGTTGTTTTTTTAAAAACATAAAATGGATGACAGATAAATTGTTTCTTTTTTTTATATCTATAAATCAGCTCCCGAAATATTGTCTTGCAATTTTGAATCATCCTGTATACACACTGTCATAAAATAGTCTTAACTATTGTCTCAATTTTCTTTAATAATTGGAATACAAAATCTTAAACTTTAGAATTTTAGTTTGAGTATAGACTGTATAGATCTACTTTTTGGTATTACATTTTTATTCCCCCTTCGGAAAAATTATAGGAACGAATCAAATATTTTAAATAGTAAGAGAAGGGGTCATGTGATATTTCTTTTAAAGTAGAGAAACATGACGAGAAGGAAACCTAATTCTGTTAAACCAATCAAAATATATATTAGGCGATGTTTTTGCTATTTCTTCGGGTATTTTAAGAGAATGTATTAGGGCACGAATTTAAAGTTATTTTAGCAAGATGGTTTTTAGACGATAGTTAAAACGATGTTAAGGCTTGTGTTTGCCCTGCTTTTTAGGTTATGTGTTAGTACTATACCTTTTAGACGAAGAATTAGAATTATCTGTTTTAGACGATGTTTTCAGGTAAAGTTTTCACACGAAGGTTTATAGGTTATCTGTTAATACTATGTTTTTAATCTAAATATTCGTAACACTTTTTTCATGAGATATTTTTACGCGATATTTTTGCGCTGTTTAGTTAAGTTATGTGTAGTTCTATACCTTCTAGACGATGTATTAGTTATCTGTTTTATACGATGTTTTCAGATAAAGTTTCGCTTGATGTTTTATAGGAAGGAGCTAACTATATTTTTTTAGACAATGTTTTTAATCCTAGTTTTTCGTATTACTTGTTTTAGGATATTATTCAGGTTATTTGATAGTACCATACCTTTTAGGCGATGTATTGGAATTAAGGTATCTGTTTTAGACGATATTTTAGGTAACATTTGTGCCCATTTTATAGGTTACCTAATAATACTATATTTTTTTAGACGATCTAAATGTTCGTATTACATATTTTAAGAGATGTTCTTACACGAGTTTTTGCTCTGTTTTGGAAGTTATTTTTCAGTTCTATACCTCTTAGACGATATATTAGATTTAGAATATGTATTTGGGTAAAACATTCGAACGATGTTTTTAAGTTAATACTATATATTTTTAGACGATGTTTTTAATCCAAGTTTTCCTATTACTTGTTATAGGGGATTTATTTACACGATTTTGTTGGCAAGTTTCCTAACAAATTTTGTAGACCGTCTGTCAATACAGAATTTTTTTTAGTCAATGTTATCGCTAGATGTTTATAAGCTGGGGTCGGTAATAATAACCCTTTATTTTATACACCTTGTTATTTAGGCGATGTTTTATTGCGTTACATTTTACAGCGTAGTTTCAACACGTTGTTTTATAGGTTATGTGTTAGAACTAAACATTTAGACGGTACTTAGCTATACGTTACGTATGGGCGACATTTTAAGTAGATGTTTTGTAGTCTTTGTACAAAATTTTTGTCTGTGTTTTATTTATTTTTTGGTTATCTCTTATTACTCCACATTTAAGACTATGTTTTAAATACAAGATGGCGTTTTAAACGATATTATTTTCAAAAAGAGAGGGAAAATATTAAATTCCTAAATGCAGGCTTTCCTAATAACAACGCCAAGAAGGATTTGTTTGTTTGATCCCTCCTTGTGTAAACTCTCAAAATGGCTAATTTGTTTTTAATAGGCATTCAGCTAACAGAGCTGCTTAAATTATGTTTCTTTTTAACTCTCGCTCTCGCAATGAAGAGCAATTGAAAATGTAAATTATAAAGGTAATACACTACTTCACTTCATCTTAAAGTGCAAGATTATAATAATTCAAGTATTCTTAGAAAAATAAATATCCTAACTGCTAAAGAAATCAGTATATAGAAATTATAATTATTACGATGACACAGTTGGGAATGTGAAAACATCAGAGACCATTTCTGAATAACTTTATGCCGGTTTGGTAATAAACACACTACAACTTGAAACTTTATTATTATTCTATACAGATTTGTTATTTAACTCTGTTTTAAAAATCATCGTATCTTTCAAGGACTCACTAGTCTGGCAATCTCGAAGGATCTACCCTTTTGTCCATGTAGTCTTGGTTTAGAGTATGTAGTCTTGTTCATGTAGTCTTGGTTTAGAGTATTCAAAGGCTTCTAAGCTCTTTTCTTTTTAAGGCGAGGATAACTGAGAAATTGTTTGCCTTTAAGTAAATAGAAAATTTGAAAAATCTTGGTTTATCACTTGATAACGGAGGTTGATTTAAACTCTCGAAACGTCAAGTATTAATTTGTTTAAAAATAATTGTAGAAGATGTCCGATTAAACCATATTAATAATATGAACAAACCATCGTAAAATAATGTTTAAAACAGAATATTTACTAGTCATAATAATTAGCAACTAAACTTCTCCATTAGCTGTATCACAGTAAATCTTATTCTATATTTAATCCCATTAGGATTAATAAACAGGACGCAAAATTGTTAACGGAGCACTTGCTACTCTGTACTTCACTGTGACAATAGCGGAAAACTACATCATCAATATCGTAGGTTTCTCACTCTATAATGAATGATTGGGTAATTAGGGATTTGCTGTAGTGACTCAGCAAGAACGTCTTTCTCAACGAGGAAAAAACTATTGTACAATTAAGTAATCAGAATAATTTGTAGGTAAATTTTAAAATGGCTACCGATAATTCAAATTATTTTTTTCAGGCTTTTTACTCGTGAACATCGCACACATATTTTGTGCAGATATAAATTAGTATTCTATTAAACAAACTTGTATTCTACAGAAAACAAATTTACTGTAATAAGAGTAAATGAAAGAATTACTATTAAAACCATTTTTGTTATACATTTGCTCATAATTAGAGAAAAATTAAAGTAATTCTACAGTATAACATAAAATTATTTGTTAAATTTTAGTTAAAATTTTTTAAAATAAAATCTCGGTAATCCCTTTTTACGTAGGATTTATATTTGCTTGTAATAGCATTGTTTTTGATAATTGATGTTCTGTTAAAATTAATGTCGAAATCCTGTAGGATGTGAGCGATCATCCTACGCCTAAAAAAACTTATTATTTTTATAATGGAAACTGTATAAATTTCTGTACATATTAAATTGATAAATATTGCAACGATTTAGGAGTATCAATGCAATTGTTTATTAAGGACGTTTAATTGTTACCGTGTAGGACAACGAAAGGCTTCCTCGCTGATCCACACATAATGATTTATTATATAGTGATTAATACATACGTATTGAACATGTAGTTTTCCGTCCTCTCTTTATCAGTACCATAGTCATTGCATGCTTCCGGTTGGTCTAGTAGCTAGTCGTCTCACTTTGTGTTCGAAAAATGTAGTGTTAACCCAACATCGTGGGGTATAATCGTAGGTAGTCGTGGTAACAAAAGCTAGAATCATGGCAATAGGACGTCGATATGCAGTGTTATGCCTACAACAGAAGATTGTGCCAAGGAATAGAGAAGCTAATAAATCTGCAAATTATTATTATATGACTAGTAAATAATCACCATTATTATTAATATAGAGAGGGTCTCACAGACAAAATGAAAACTTTTAGGGCGTGTTCTATGGATATAAAAAAGAACATGGTTTATATAAACCTATCCCCTAAAATGGTTAGTTTTCTATGTAAGCGCAATTTTGCTTTGAACAAAAAATTCATATCTTTTGACGACGAATGATTCAAAGTTGAAATTTTTATTTACATCAATCTATTCAGAATTAAATAAAAATTAGCAGAACTTGAAGAAAATTTTCTTTCTGAGATAATCTTGCGTATTGTAGACAACTAACTACCAAGAAATTATGTTTTTAGTTTCTTGTGAATAACCAAAATATCCTTTGACTAACAGAATGACATTTTATTTGTCGTTAAAAGAAGAAGCTATCTCTTGTAAATGTTTTATAAAATTAACGGTTTTCAAGATATTCTGTTAAAAAAAGTAAAATGGCCGCCATTTTGAAATGAGTAAAGGAAATTGGTTTATAATTTTCCTAATTTGCGTAATTTTAACACTAAATGGCATGCAATATTTCACTGTATATCATGTTCCGTTCAAATGATATACGATTTGTTTTTTGTTCAAAACACAAAATGGCAGCTAATAGAAAACTAACCTTATTTGCTTTATTTTTCGAACATGTGCTAAAATTCTTTAAGTTTCTCCGTGAGACATAATATATATTTTTTTTGTTATACTGCCATACTATCTCTTCTTAATGTCATTGTTATTCCTTCTATTTTGTTTTTTCCTACTTCCGTGTGTTCTGTACCATCTTTATCACTTTTTTAAACCTTTCCGATTCCGTTCTACCACTTCAGCCAGTGTACACTCCTTCCCACTTCTTCAGCCACTATCTCCACAGGTAGATGAATAATATGTACAGTACCCTCAGACTAGGAGTGTGTGTGGTGTAATGGGCGCGTCCTAACTTCTACTTGTTTCCCTAACCTGACTTGACGGTACAACCCATTCCAAGAAAACTAGGTACACAAATTACTGCTTAGCTACATTTAATTCTTAAAGTTTAAGTACGAGTTAATTCTTAAAAGTTTAATTTTGTAAGCGTTTTATTCTTATTTGCACCGATAAAAGAAACGAAATTAGGGTAGGCGTGTTCACAGAAACATTTGAGGTCTATAATTTTTTATTGGGGTTGTATCGCTGAAAGCAAACGCAACCAACAAAGTGTGGGGGCTCTTCATTTCCTCTCCACCCCAGACACATTCCTACCTTGAGGATACTGTACTTACACAGCAATTGTTCCAATGTCACTTCTTCCTTCCCACATCAGCAACACCACCCCTCCACAAAGTTAAACTTGCTGCTTTTCGGATGAAAGCTCCCGGAATTGCACCATCACCTCCATCCATGCTTTCCTTAAATAAGCCTTTAAGGTGTGTCTCATGCATTCGTTTACTTCCACCACCATACACTCCGCCTCCAAAACCTGGATAGAACGTTCAGCTCTCTTCTATTTTTTCTTCCTCTTTATCTGACGAACCCTCATCCGAACCAGAAGGTCCGTAGGCACGATCACATTCACAACGTCCTGCCTCACCCCTGAGTTTATTTTTTAGTAGCCTACACCCAACGCGTTTTAAAATCCAAGCGTCATCACTTGTATACTCAAACAAATTCTGATCTTAACATATCAGTGTATTAACAACAAGTCAAATAATTGAAATCAAATGAATTCTAAACTCGTCCCAAATAAAAAAGTTCTACAATATAGAAACAAATGAACAACTCCCTTACATTTTAACTCTGATATTTACTTGAATGTGACCTTATTGAGTAACATTTTAGTATTCTCAAACATGTTACGTAAAATAGGACAATATTTTAATACGTTTAAACATGTTCGTGCCTTGCTTAGAGCATTAACTATCTACGATCTGGGACGTACAAACAATAAAACCAAGTTTCTAGGTCGATCCAGGACGGTTATAACTTAGCTCCACCAGACAGAATATTTATGAGTTTCTTCCTTTTGATTCTTTGTTCTAAAATTGCATATAATCTAGTATCCTGGTGTCCTGGCGCAGGAAATCCCTTCATTGTAATTCTGTCTTATCAATAAGAAAATATAATTTCTACTCACTCCCATCCGCTCGTGACTGTTAACTAGATCCTATTGAAATTTCAAAATAATAATAATAATAATAATATTATTAAACGTACGAATTTTATCAAGAATAAATCAAAATAAAGAAGTTAAAACATTGCACTAACTTTCTCCCGCAGCTAAACACTCCTACCCCCTCAAGGTAATAACCAAAAATGATATTCGTGTCAACTTCCCAAAAAGTCTCTTTTTAATTAATGAGTTTACTCTCTTGTATTTGTTCTGAATTATAAGTTAATATTACCGGGTTTCTCCCCGTTTAATTTTTTATCTTATCTTAATTTATTTTTTATCTTAATTTTTTAAGTTATTTTATCTGTGTCGTAAATGACGGTTTACTTTGGGTTCTGGTGAGACTAGGACGGAAAACTACATCCTCAATATCGTATGTATTGGTCACTCTATAATCAATGGTTTAACGGGCAACTAGGAATATCCCGCAGTGATTTATTGAGATTATTTGTTTATATACTACACAACATACTAAACAATAACACTGGTACTTAATAATTGGATTGCTTCAAGTTTAAATTATCTTGTTGTTTAAAGGTTTATGTTAGGTTAGGTTTGAAGTGCTTGTGCTACCCATTGAGAAAATGTAAGACAAATCCGTACGTGTTATCAAAGATAGAATGTTAAGGATGAAAATACATAATTTTATCACTTAGTCGTGATAGTTTTAGCGCGCTAAGATTCGCCGAACTTCATATGACTGTTTAACGGTTAAAGAAGTTTTTTGTTGTTTAGAGGCAATAAATCTTTTTGTCATCATCGCCTTAAAAAAAAAGAAAAATTACCATAAAATAAATACTTAGCCTTCTAATAGCATCAGGGTCATAAGAGCACATGAGTTTAAGACCCCTGATAGGAAAGATGAAAGAGAGGAATCTAACAACATGAAATAAAAGTGTAGATCCAGCTAAAGTACCTCGGCATTGCCAAGCCCGTACTGAGGAATTTTTAGTGTTTGATGGTGGGTTAGATTTTAATATTAACAGGAATTTATGCTATCTCCATTGTAAAGAAAATTTATTTTAAAGTGTAGGATGATCCTTCACATCCTACATGAAAAAATCAATAATCTCTAGATTACAATAATTGAAGATTCCAGACCAGCATACTGTAAAGTTAATATTACGATCAGACATATTTTGAATTCAAAATAACTTTCTTATTAAAAATAATACCGTACTGCGGAAAATAAAATTAAGAAAGTGAAAAGGAAGTATGTAAATCTCAGTGCAATGAAGTCACATTATAATGTTACTGCATTTAGCACAACTAGAATGAAGATTATTTGACTAAGGAATAACTCTGTGTTCATTATTCAGTTTTTATAATGGAATATGAGGAGAGGGGGTAGTCAAGAGTTAATTCTATTCTTCCAACACTGGAATTAGAACGGAATGGGGAGAGGGAGAGTTTTGCAAGGTACATTTAATAATCTGCTTGTTCATTGTAATTAAGCTATTTATAAGAAAGCGTCGAGTATTTCTATTTGCTTTTTATAATCGCTCTTTGTTATTTTGTTGTTTTCCCCCTATTTTTCTATTTATTATGTAGGCTATATAAATTTGTATTTGTGTATTCCGTCTGTATGTTTGTGTACTTGTTACATAGTTGCGAGCAAACTAGTATATGTATAGTCATGAATACGTTTCTTTGCAACAAGGTTTTTTATGGATAAAATAAAGCAAAAGCTTAAAGTTTCAAATATTTAATTGTAGCTCATTTATACTATTAAATATTTGAAACTTTAAGCTTTTGCTTTATTTTATCCTTGAATATGGAGTTTCAACAAGAAATATCTGCTATTACATTAAATGTTTTTTATTTTATTTATCGTTTAAAGATGGAAATTATTGAAAGAGTTCATTCGCGAATTTTTCACAAATAATTAGAAAATCATCTAATATGTCCCTCATATGCATTTCTACTCGCTATTTCACCTTTCTCCTTTTATCACTCACACATAATATTTCATTTTGATTTTATTGTTGTCTATCTTTTTCTACATTTTTTCCGCAGAGTTATTATTTCAGGAAAGTGTGCGGTTTCCACCGCAGTTCGGACTAGTGAACCCTCAAAGATAAAGCTCATCAAAAATGTAGAACCTAGGCCTGCCTAAACGTAACTTTACTGTTTCAAAATGATAGCAGCACATCATAACAGTGAATAAATGATCTCACAGGTAAATGGAGTTAGTGATGTGGTGGTTTTGTTGACAGTCATGCGCCCTTTTTTGACAGTGTCAGCCAGGGTTAGAACTTCTATGTATTTTACTATAAGAAGAGACTATTTTAAGGATACCGATTATGTCATAGCATCCGTCTAGGAAACCATGGACATACTGTAAAGAGAATTAAAGGTAAGTAGAGTTCATTAGGAGATCGGGATAGAAGACCGGCCATAGTGAGACTACGATGAGACTAGGGGAAGGACACCCATCACGTTGAACAGGGGCGACTTTATGATGGCGATTGGGCTGTTATCAGGGCACTGTTCACTGAACAGACATCTCGACATAAAGAGAAGCGGATTATCCATCTTGTATAGGTGAAGGGCGAAATTGAATTATCAAGGAATTTGTGAAGAAATGAACCGGGCATTAGCTTAAATGGAAAACAAAAATTCTCGAGTTAGTAACACATTAAAAGACTCAAAACATATGATTTATATTACGTATACGTACAATATTAAATAAATACAAAAACAATTAAATATGGAATACATGCCAAATGTCAATGCCTGTAAAATTATATGTGCATAGTGATGAAAGCAGGATGTTCAAAGTCCGCCAGGATTTCCTTTGTTTTGTCTTTTTTAAATATTTAAAAGATAACCTTGAAGGTTTAATTGTCTGAGAACAGATATGAGATGTTATGATTTTGTTATAGATAAATTTAAAACTTGAAATCCTTGAATATTTTTGTTTTGTTCACAGTCAGTTGTTTAATTGGTTGCTAAGGTCTACGAATGTTTGATACATAAAACACAATAGAATTTTAGGAGAATATTGTCTTTTTGAAAAAAGACAAGGATTTAAATTTGTAAATTAAGGATACGATTTTATATAAAATTTGTTGAAACTATTTGTTTATTATAAACAGTAATTTAAATTTCGTTCGTGATTAAACTCGTTCTAAGTAAAAATCGTATTTTATTGAATTGCATCAAAGACAACAATTGTTTCGTAATTTTTGTATTACTGTTTGTTTTTGTTTTTTTTTATTATTATTGTTATATATTTTAGAATTAACTACGGGTTCGGTTAATTTATCTTTAAAATTTAATGAAATCATTAGATTTTTTTTAAGAATGTGTTTTTATAGCAGTTTTGATCCACATTATTAAAGTTTGTAAAAGTAACTTAAAGAGGCAAAGCCCTCTCTCACGCACGTACACTCACAGACGCCCTGCCCCATTCAAGCTGTTTATTTAGTAAATCACCCACTGCAAACTTTTCAATACAAAGACAACTTTCCTAAGGCTTCTTACTTGTTAAGTAATACCTACTGAATGTGAATGTTCAAAAGATTGAAAACGACTCCAAACAACATAAAGTCATTGTTAAAACATAAAGAGAAAATAATGTGAATCAAAGAAAAGTAGAATAGTAAATAAACTTTAAAATATGTTTGTCATGTGACTGATAAAACCGTATTGAATAATTACATAAATGACGAAAATGTTATCTAACATGTCCTAACTTAAAATATATAGATAAAAAACATAGTTACGTACAAAACTTGAAAAAACGCAAAGCACTAAAAACTACACTCTGGTTCCTTTCTTAAACTGAAACCTCCTACGAAATAATGATTCAGTCTCGATATAGTATTAGTAAAAAATAAGACATTATGACCCATTAGTATTATGACGCATTAAGAAAATGAAAATAAAAATATTGATATGGTTTGAAAAAAAGAAGGAACAAATATCAATTGATTATAAATGATATATTTGATAAAACGACTATATAAAGTGTCGTACTACTTACTCCTTAGTGAGTAATGTCTTTTCAATTATTCTTGGATGTGTGAATCACTAATGAGACATAATGTGGACTCGAGTTTGGACTATGAATAATACAAACAGTTTAACTAATGAAGTTGACGACTGCAGTGTAATCATCTCCTTAAAAGACAAGTAAAGAACGAGCAGTTGTTGATACTATTTATTCTATACAGTTTAAAGAGCGATGATCACCATGGGTTTTTAGCTCGATGGTAATGTTGTCCAAACTCAAAAAAAAAAAATTGTTTTTAATTTTCGCGGTAAAAATAGATATTGCATAATGTGAGTTTACGCTGATCGCCAGGAACAGTTATAATCCCTTTTGTTGTGAGTAAAAGCTACGTGTGTGTTAATGTGGCGACTTTCTGCCACACAGGTAGCCAGCCATCTTCAGTCGTTTTACAAATTATAGAACTGATTTTGAGAAAAACAAAATTTGAAGGTTTGTAAGGCAACTCACCTTCAATTTTGAGTTAACAACAAAAAGAATAACACGCGATTAAGATTTTTACGGTTTTTGGAAACTATCCCTAAACAGATTTTTTTTTTTTGCCACAATGGTTCCAATGGCCGTTAATTCTTACACTTAACCAACACTTCATCGAAATCGGATGAATTGGTTTAGAGATATATCTTTTTTTCTTTTGTTTTTTATCGATGACTTCCGAGTCAGAAGTTTTAAGATGAAGACGTTCAATAAGATTCGTTTAGGTTCTTGAGGCTATATTTTACTGAAATTTAAACAAAAACTACAAAGTTCATTTTAAGAAAATAAAAATCAGTCATTCTTGTCTTTTTCTTGCTTTATTAATTCATTTTAAAATTTTGAAACGCTATCAAAGTGCATTATGTTTTTTGGAAGTTAATTCTGAATTGTACAGATTAGGCACAAATATTTGCTTAATCAATATCCCTACTTAATTAATTTCACAAAAATCGGTTTAGCCGATTTTAAGATATGACGTCTTTTATGATTGTTTTGGTTTTTTATCGATTACGTCCTTATTACGTCTTTACACGCTACATTCCTGGAGGGTATGGATTTGTAAAATCAAAGGAATCCTAGCTACAAATGTTTTCATGAACTTCGGGACTCACTATAGTGAGTACGGGTTTGACAATCCCAAGGGAACTTATCTGGATCTACACATATTTTATGTAGTATGAGGGTGAGATCCCTCTCTTTCATATTTCCTATCAGGTTTCTCTTAACCAACTCTTGTTCTCTCCAAACTTGACGCTGTTAGAGCGTTCGATGACAAGGGGTCTATTTTATACGCTTTACTTTTTTAGAAAGCGATGAAGACTGAGAAATAGTAAATTAAGCCTTCATAACCAACAAGAATTATAAGACACTAAATATAATCGAAATCTGATATAAATTGTTTAAACCGATTCGAGAAATTCCAAATTTCTATATTTAAATTATGCACCTATCTTCACATTTTGAGTTATAGAAATAATGAATAAAAAATATGTCTATATAACAAATTTGATCAAACATCAACTCATTTGTTCTGTAGATCGCAGCAAAGACAACATACATCATTTTATAGGGATTCTGGGGACTTTAAGACGAATATTTCGAAAATTCCATATCGATACTCTCTCTCTTCCCTCCTCTCTTTTCCTCCCTTCCCCTTCCCCTCCCCTCTCCTCTCTTGCCCTCATCACCCTTCCCCTCTCATTCCCTCTTCTCTCCTCCCCTCTCATTCCCTCTTCTCTCCTCCCCTCCCCCTCGTTCCCTCTTCTCTCCTCCCCCTCCCCCTCGTTCCCTCTCGTTCCCATTTTGAGTTATAGAAATAATGAATAAAAAAATATGTCTATATAACAAATTTGATCAAACATCAACTCATTTGTTCTGTAGATCGCAGCAAAGACAACATACATCATTTTAAAGGGATTCTGGGGACCTTAAGACGAATATTTCGAAAATTCCATATCGATACTCTCTCTCTCTCTTCCCTCCTCTCTTTTCCTCCCTTCCCCTTCCCCTCCCCTCTTCTCTCTTGCCCTCATCTCCCTTCCCCTCTCTCATTCCCTCTTCTCTCCTCCCCTTCCCCTCGTTCCCTCCCCCCTCATTCCCTCTCCTCTCCTTACCTTCCCCCTCTCTTACCTTCTCGTTCCCTCCTCCTTTCTCTCTCCCCTATATTTTCCTATCACTCTCTTTCCCTCCACTATCTTATCCTTTCTTCCCTCTCTCCTTCCCCTCTCTTCTCTCTCTCTCTCTCTCTCTCTCTCTCTCTCTCTCTCTCTCTCTCTCTCTCTCTCTCTCTCTCTCTCTCTCTCTCTCTCTCTCTCTCTCTCTCTCTCTCTCTCTCTCTCTCTCTCTTTCCTTCTCTCTCACTCTTATACATGATAACATAAATATTTTAAATTATAGCTGTATAAAACAGACAATCAGCTGTACCGCTAATAAGATCTTGTGGGACTGTTAACCTACATTTCTAGAGGAATTAGGTTAGCTTAGGTTACAAGTACTAAAATAATAAAGATTTGTACTTTTTACTTCGCTGTGGTAAGGATTACTGACCGGAAGAAATAGTTTTACTACGAACTGTTCTAAAAACATCGAGCTTTCAAAAATCATCTCCTATGAAAACCGTCCATTACACGAATTTTCTCTTACACTCATTAACAATATATTCAAGCGAAAAATTAAGACGGTCACTGTTCATTTTGAAGCAAATTACGAGGCAAAATTTTGTTTTACTTGTTATATAGTACACTGATTTGCGTCATAAAGCTTCAGATTAAAAAAAAAAAAACAAGATGATGGCACTCTGATGGTACTAACCCATCATACAATGTAATACAAACAGATCCACTAATATAATTTATTGTTTTTGGGGGCTTTGTAGGAAATGTTAAAATATATTGGTAAATTAGAGTCTTATCCCAGTTAAGTTGGTTTAAAACAGTTGTTTAGTAGGTTTTCCTCTTATTTGTTTATCGTCGTTTCTTGACGGCGGCTTGGCACTATCGAACCTCGTATAGGCCCATGTGTTTCTGTATTGCGCAGAAATAATTAAGGCAGTGGTTATATCGATCAAAATATAAAAGAAATAGTTTCTATGCCCAGAGGAAAACGCTTCTTTTACTTCCATTTTTTTTTTTTTTCTAAATAATGTATATCTCTAGAACAATTCATCCGAATCAGTTGAAATTTTGCACAATACTCATTGATGTAAAGACCTAATTTGAAAAAAATAATAATAATAACATTGTCCAATAATCGGTTTCAAAATGTCGACCATTTAAAAAGTTTTAATAAAAATAATTCAAAAACAGTATTTTTTTTTCATAAAAACGCGAACTATATTTTAGTATCCCGTTTAGTTTCCTATCGTCAAAACTATCGAACGAAGGGTTACAGTAAAACAGCGTCCATTAGTTTGATACATTTCATCATATAGGTGAAATCTTTTATACTAAATTTCATTATAATTTCGTTAAATTCACAACAATGCATAAGATTTTGTTGATTTTTATTTAGTTTAAATATTGTATTTAGAATAACGGTCATGTGATACAGCCTACCGCTCTCAGCAATGCACATTAATGGGCCCTGTTTTACTGTTACCCTTTATTAGATAGTATTGGAGTACCATTCGATAGGAAATTAAACCTGCTACAAAAATTTACTCTTGAATTTATTTTAGAATAATTTACAGTTTTTGAGTTATGGCCGAAATTTTTAAACAGATTATTGAAACAAATTCTTTTTTTCAATCTGGGTCTTTACATTGATGAGTACCTTGCAAAATTTCAATTCAATCGGTTAAACCGTTCAAAAAAAATAAATTATTTAGTAAAAAAAAAATTATAATAATAAAAAAATAAATAAAATAAAATGTAATGTGGCGGATAGCTGGTAAAAGAAGCATTTCCGGCCATATGTTTGTAGGAACTTTTTTCTTTATTTTAACCGATATAACCACCCACTATATGTATCTCGCACATTACAGGAACACACTCTCTACGCTCGTGGTTTTGTCAGTTCTCGTATGCCTTGAAACTGTTACATATCTGAAGAAGTAATCACACTCTACCGTCGGTATTAAACTTTCTTAGGTATTCAATATTCTAAATTACATTTTTTTACGATAACTTCGCTATTTGGCATCTTAGACAGACGGGATTAGTAGCATTACTATAGAATTAAAATCTTAAAACAATATAATTTAGTGTTTTATAGTTTCAAATTGATTTGTGACACTTAATGTTTCAAAAAAATGTTAATAGGGTTCAATGAGTACACGAGTCTTCTGTTTACAAAAATTTAAATTGTGAATCGTTTTGTACATATATGTCTTTATAACGAATTTTATTATTCTATAATTCTTTTATTGTTTTAAATGAAGTTTCCCTGTAAATGTAACGCGATTCACTTCCTTTTGTTATATCCGAAGTCCATTTCATAATTTCTAACAATAAATCTCTCCAATACTGTATCACTTTCATTCTCAGATTAGAAAACAAAATTAAGAACGTGTAAAATACCTTGTTATTAATTAACTCCTTTTCCGTTGTAAATTATTAACTGTAGCAAAGTATCGGGGAAATACGCTCTGATTCGGAGCCAATTAAATTAAGGAAATTAAAACTGAGAAACACCCGGGATTTATATTGAGTTCAGCAGATTTTAGAAATTAATCTCTTCTTAATTTACGCTTCGTTAGTTCTTTATTAACTCTGATGATAGTCTATGAGGAAAATTTGTGCACAATACTTTAGAGTTATAATGGATAACCTGGGGTTCTGTATCTGTTAGATTCTGCGGGGATTCCTCCCTTTAGATTCACAAGTATGTTGTCGCTATAACATTATAGTAAGTCCAAAACATCGTGCTTATCATCGCCCTTTAAAAGTTGATGAGGCCATCATGGTACTTACTCAATCGCATCATACGATTGTAACACAAGCAGATCAATACATGTTGTGATAAAGGTTGGTTTGTTGGGCCTTGTAGGATGTGTTAAATTGTATTTGTAGATCATGAAGTCTCACCTATTAGGATAAGTTTAAAGAGTTGTTACATATTTTTCTGAACCTTGCATTTGTGTTGGACTTAGTAATCCAGAGGGAACTTCTGGTATACTACACCTTTAAGTAGTCTTGGGTTAGATTTCTCCTTATCCTTTATCTTTCCTATTATGTCTCTCTTGGCCAACTGTTCATTTCTGAATCTAACTCATTTAGAATATTCACAGGTTAGGGGGGTCTTTATTTTATACTCTTTTCTTCCTTTTTTTTTTATAAAGCGATGATGACGTAGAGGTTTTTTTAATAAAACGATAAGAAAAAAAGGAGGGAGATAAAAAACAATGTGTGGTGAGGTTTAATTAGTCACAGAAGATGCGTTTTTATTTGAGTCTCCACTCGCATAACTCGTGGAACGTGAATATCAGTCAAAAAACGGAGGTTAAATTGTTTTTTTATTAATCTTACCCTATACTTCTATACTAGTTAAATACAAATTTAAACCCTAAATGGAAGAGTTCAAAAAAATTCAAATAAAAACATGGATCACGTGACCTTATTAAAGGTTTTAAAACCCTAAACATTTTCTTTTAAAGCTATTTTCAATATCTGTAACGCATCAAAGTTACAGCTGGAAAATTGTCAAAAAATGATCAAAACTTTTTTGTTTCAAATAATTTCAAATTAGAGTTATACCATTTAGTATGTAATAATTA
This sequence comes from Aphrophora alni, assembly GCA_963513935.1. NCBI lineage: Eukaryota > Metazoa > Arthropoda > Insecta > Hemiptera > Aphrophoridae > Aphrophora > Aphrophora alni. Next base: position 85,951,531 of record OY740774.1, on the reverse strand, counting down.
AAATACTGTCAAAATAATCATCAAAATAAAAGTTATATCATATAGGTAGGTTTTCAAAAAAAAAATAAAAATTTATATCCCCTAGACACGAATTAAAAAAATAATAAAAACCAACATCTCGAAAATGTTAAATGTCAAACTTAGTCAAGTTGCATATCATAATGAAGGTACCGTGTTTATAAAGCATTTATTATATTTAAAGCTTGTTAACATTTCCTGCAATTTATAAATGGTAGTCAAAAAACTCTATTTTTTTATGCGGGAAATGGCAATTTTTTGAGTTGTAAATCTGTGATCAACGGATTGAGTTCCCGTCATCGTAACTCTGGCAGTTACAGCCACTTGCACCTTCACACTATTCCTGCCCACAATGATGAGTCAACACTACAACGTTTAGAGCATATAATTTTATTAGAGACATTATTTATTTATGACTAATTATGTTTGAGACTATTTAATGGTATTTTGCATTGCCTTCCGATAGTTCTCAATTCTTGGCCGGTAAGAGATATAAGATTGCAACCTGAACAAACAGACAGAGAGACGAAGGTTTAAAACATTATTCACACTAAAAGGTTCATTGTATATTCTGTATACAACTCACAGATCGTACAAATCTACCGTTAAACTGTTTTATATTTTTCACTAAGGTCTATAATGGCTTGTTCATAACATGTTGTCTATGTAGTTTCTTTATAAGATCACGTGTGTCTATAGAAAAGAAGAGCAAAGAATTATGCGCTGTAATGCGTCGCGGTGGGTTTACTGACCGGAAGAAAATCGCCGTTGTACAGTCTGTTTGAAAAATGATTGCTGAGGAAGTCTGTTTATAACACAAGTTATGCTATAGGCATTTTTTGTTTACATAGCAATATAACAGATTAGCATAAGAACTGCTGACGATTATTATATATAACGTCTATTCCGGACACGGTCAAACTGGGCTTACGGTCAAAACATTCCTAGGCGGATTACCGTCAACCCTCGAAGGGTCGGGGTTGAATTGGGCCCCTGGTCAGTCGGGCAACATTTATCATTAGTTAGGTGATCGGGCAACATTAGTTTTGTTAAGTGATCAGACATTTGTTTTTATTTTAATGTACGATAGAAATAAAAACTAACCTAACCTAACCTAACCTAACCGTAACAAAACATCTATTTTAGATGTTAATGTATTTATAACTAAGGTGGATGCGAGCATTCCATTTTATAGGACATGATTATAGATGTATGGGCCCAATTCGATACCGCCTCCGAACTGACCATGGGCCCAATTCAACCGTCGTTTTTGCGACCCTAACAGACCGTGGGCCCAATTCGACATCACACTCTATTCCATACCCAAATGTTGACTTGTTAAAAATTCCTACCTTTACACATCAGTTGTTTAGGAAATTTTAAATCGGTTACATAAATGAGTTTGTCATTGGCAGATATTAAACCTACGAATAAAGGGAGAAACTATGAAAATTGGCATAACGAGTTCCAGAACAGGCGGATTTGAAATGGTGATGTTCGAATTAGTGATTGCTTAAAATAAATTTTAATGAAGGTATGAGCTTAGGGGATGTGGTGTACATCTTCAAGGCACGGTGGTGTTGAGATACTGACGCGAGCGAAGCGAGTGGAGACTGTTTAAAATATACAACCTACGAGGCACGTCAGAACCTACACGACTTTAAGAAAGCAGCGGGATTTATCAATTCAATTTAACATTTCCTACAGAGCCATTGATACCAACTATTGGCCATTATATTTAGATGATCTGTTTGTACAACATTATATGATATGTCTGGGTAAGTACCATGATGCCCAATCTACTTTTTACTTTTAACTTTCTCAAAATTAAAAGTCATAAAGTCATATGAGTAAACACCGTTGAGTGGATAGATAACAAAAATTTCAGAAATCACAAAGAGTTAGGATAGCACAATGTAAAAAATAAAAATAAAATAGTTGAGACTGCTGTAACAGTAGATATTCTTCCATATATATATTTTAAGAAAAAGAATACTTATCTGTACACATTAAACTGAGAAGCAATGAAAAATAGTCTTGTATTATCATGTAGAAAATCGAAAGCCGTCAGTAAATCACAAAGGTAAATCAACGATTTGATTTATTTTGATTATAGAGTGACATAAACATGTGTTATTGATGATGTAGTTTACTATACTCTCAGAGTGTAAAACAGAGAGTCAAACGCGTCGGTTCGTCATTTTGGTAACCCAGTTGTATATTGTAAAATAAGATTAACAAAAAAACAGTTAATGGGGAAGATATTTTTAAATCTCGTTGCTAATTATTATTATATGGTAATAATAATGACTTCGATTTATGTCTGTGGTATTTTCTCGTCGACCAAAGACGAGAGTTTCCAGGCGGTATTCCTGCGGCATTTAAAATATCTTAGCTCCCACCCAATTGTCATACTTCAACAATAAGCCACATAAACCATAAACTTTTGCGAGGAGTAAATAATAATTACAAATAAAGTATGCGATATGTTGTATATACAGTTAAGTCGTCAACGTTTGCGAGATAAAAAATTCAAACCTAAAATGTCTCACATTAACAATAAGCCATATAAACTGTTAAGTTTTGCGAAATGTAAGCAATCAATCACAACACAACACGAATTACCACAAATAAAGTAACCACTATATAAGTTAATTTTAAAATATTTTATAACAGCTGTAATAAATTCACAAACGGAACAGAAAATTTAATCGTATTTGAGAATTTACAACTGTTTCAATTAATTTTGATTGTGAATCGTGTTATTTACCCAGCATGTTTTATGATAAATTTATTACAAAAGAAGTTTTCCTAGGGAAAATGAATGATTTTCGACAAATCTGCAGGAAAACTCTGCTTATTTTGACACTTCAATCAATAAAATAAGCTCTATATTTAAAAAAATACGCTACTGACGTAGATATTCCTTAGCGAATTAAATATACGATTATTATTATAAATAATTATTAATCAATTTTAGAAGAATCTATAACTTTCCTTCCGATAGTAGCCTACTCTGCTTAATAGAAGTTTTAAAATCCACGAAAGCCATTGACACAACATTTTGTTCAGTGTTTAGCCTGCGTTTATTACCATTCCATTTTTATTAGTATACTAATAAAAAAATATTAGAAATAAACAAAAAACATAATATCTTTATATCTCCCTTAAAATTCAGCTATTTTGTTTAATACAGTCTAATGGACAAAGTATGTTCAAACTTCACCATTAATGACATATGAAAAATAAATAACTTTAAAACAACGTAAATCTGGCAAGGGTACGAGGAAGGGGTAGTTGAAACAAAAGAAAATCTACCCTTGCTAGTCGCTACATACAAAACCACTTAGCTCTGTAGTTTTTACTTTTATGGTGCATACGTCTTTTTGTTACTAAGTTTATGTGTTATAATAAAGAAAGAAATGGGGACATGAGAAAAACTGAAAGGAGATATAAAAGATAGAATAAATATTTCCTTTAAGAAATCTAATATTGATGAAAAATTGTGGTGTTGTTTGTTTATACTTTATTGATATGTAATTAAATGTGTACTTATCTTATTGGAAGGATTCTTCACAAAACTGTATACAGAATTTTGCATAAATTTTTGTACAGAATGTTCCATGAAGAGGTATTTGAATAATTATGCTGGACGTATGAAACACTCTACAAACTTGATTTACAGTTACATTAGATAAATATGTAAAATAACTACCCTCGAATTTCATTCTTGTATGGTCAATCAAAACAAATTGGCAGAATAACGAAAACAACATTAATCTTCCAGATAGAACCCTTCCTTCCACAATTCAATGCAATTAAAACGTACATTGCCATCTGTTGAATCTCGATCAGCTGTTGTTTTGTTAACACATGACAATGACTCATTTTGGTAGTTGTGTTCAATCAGTTTATGTGTGATATTTAACTTCGAATGTATGAATTTTTCAAATTGAACAAAAAGACTTGAAATTAAAAGGTAAACTGTGTGAGCTGCCGTCACCAAGGATGGTGTTTTATCGATGACATATCTCATCAGACAATGACTGGAGACAGATACGCATCAATATTAACTAATCACATAGCGCCTCATCTTACTCAGACGGATTTTTCCAAACAGGAAGGAGCTCCTTCTCATTATGCTAATATGCCCAAACAGTGTAGATCGAGATCTTCCCAACCCTTGGATTGGTCGCGGCAGCAACTTCATGGATTGGCCTCCGAGATCCCTAGACTTGTCGGTTTGCGTTCTTCCTAAGGACATTTTAAAAAGAAAAAGTTTAGTCTCACCCTATAGCAACAGATGATGAATTAATGAGGTTTATTGAAGACGAATTATTATGGATATCTCAACATTTTTTTAAAAGCTTTAATGACTCTTTTTTGTTTCACAAAACTCTTTGCATTTTTACAAGTTTGTATTTTTTTAACTGCAAAACCCCCTAAAAAAGCAAATACTTTTTTTTTATATTCTGAACTGAAAAGTTTCCAAAAAAAAGAATTCCATAGTTCATTTAATGATATGCAAGTCTTTAAATAGGCTGTTAACCATATTTTACCGCAGTATCAAATTTCTCATAAAAAAATTACGGGAACTAATTTTAACACTAATCTTTTACCGTATCAATATGGCAGCTAGGAATATCTGAAAATTAAGTTTAAAAAACCTAAACGATCAATATGCAATTACGGTTCATTTAAATATTTTAAAAAGTACTCATATGTCGAAATATTAATTTATTTACTCTGTGAAACATTGTTTTGAGTTTAAATCTTCACATTTAACCAAAATTTCAATTAAATCATTTGCGCCGATTTTGATAAAATCAAAATTTTACAACATATGATTCATTGTTATTTCTTTTTACCCTATAACAACCAAACCGATTTTTGGAAAGAAACACTACAAATATATTCCATTTGAAACATTAGAGGCTAAATTTTTGAAAAATTTAGTTACGTTCCTTAGAAATGATTTTAGTCATAACAAATTTTGAATTATCTCCGAATATTAAATTTGATAAGAAATAGTTCTCTCTTTTTGTCTGTAAAGCACTCCACTCTCGACGAACCAATCTAAACAAGATAACGGGCGACATCCATGGTACATACCCAAACTTTGTAATACTAACAGATCCTCTAATATAATTCCCAAAAGTTTGTGCCATGAGATAAATTGTATTGATAGATCAAAAGGTCTTATCCAATAGGGTAAGTTTGTTTAACAGTTGTTACACACATTTTCTGAACCTCATACTACTGTATATCACTACTTTCTTCACATCTCGTAATGGGCCTCATAGTTGTATATATATATTAAAAAGCGTCCACTAGCTTCGCTCGAGTCAGTATATCGGCGTCAATGGGCCTTGAAATTGTACATGTGAAGTAGCCTCACTTGCTACGCTCGTGAACGGAGCTTCGAAACTATGCAAATATACGCTTTCTTGTGAGGTCAGCGTTCATAACATTTATTAAACTATCGCTGTATGTAATCGTAAATTATACCATTACATGCAAAATTAAAATGTACGAATTTGTACCTAAGATGTATACGAGATGTGAACAGAAAATTTTTAAATGGCCGACATTTTGACATTTTTAAATAGATTTTTCTGAATTTCAATAGGGTTTTATATGAGCACGTTATTGCTCAATGACCACTCCTTTGCGGTTATGGAGAGTCGACCGAAACCTTACTCGCCCTCCACCGACGTAAGCCCGTCTTTGAAATGATTGTACCACTACTTTATTTATATAATCTCCAGTGAATCGTCGCCGAAAACCTGCCGAACCTTCTGGATAGTTTTAACTTGAACATCGCAATAAATGGACACAGCTGATCAAGTCGTTCAGTCATTACGCGGATTATTCTCCCTCACTTACAAGTTACTGATAGCGACTGACACTCTCTGCTTGTGAGAAATAAATATACGCATGCGTATAATGGTCTTTTTCAACTCCATAATGGGTGTCACCTAACGTCCTTAATTTGTTTCAAAAAGGATACTTTTAAAAAGAACTCGTATATCTTCAAAGTTGTTATCTATATATTATTACACTGTATAAAATACAACGTTCGTGTGTAACCCATCATCGTGGGTCCCATTAGTACCACATCCTGGTTACGAGACTTAGAATTACGGCTCAGTGTTCAACACAACATCAGCAGATGAAAATCCATTCTTCGCTAAACCCACATCTTGCACTTAAATTTCATAGTCACATAGAATCAAAACCAACTTTAATTTTCAAGCTTTTTAAACAAAATAGTCATTAAAACAACAGGTTCTATTTCTCTTTACTAATTTCATATCACAAACGTCTTCCTAGATATCACGTAACCTTTCCATCAATATCTATTCGATTAATCGAATCCCTCTATTGATATCGAATGCAGAGCAAAACGTTTTGTTAAATCTGACACACATAGTCATGATGACAAACAGTATGTTACATGATGTATGATATCATTTGTTATATAATGTTATATGGGAGATGACAGTGAAAAGGATCTTGTTACATCGGTTATTAAACATTATGATCGGTATTATAACAATATTAATCAACAGTTTGCATTGATGTTACGTCATAAAAATTAGATTCAAATTACATCAGAGAGAGAGAGAGAGAGAGAGAGAGAGAGAGAGAGAGAGAGAGAGAGAGAGAGAGAGAGAGAGAGAGAGAGAGAGAGAGAGAGAGAGAGAGAGAGAGAGAGAGAGAGAGAGAGAGAGAGAGAGAGAGAGAGAGAGAGAGAGAGAGAGAGAGAGAGAGAGAGAGAGAGAGAGAGAGAGAGTACCATGATGATGTAAAAAACAAATTAAGATATTTTTAAAGATCCGCATAATTTTGGTTCACTTAAATAAATATTGGATTAACTTTCTCATGCACACGTTTCCAAAAGCAGGCACTGTCAAAAATAATATTCAACCGTATTTTTTTAAACAATTTCAATGCAGAGTGTTACACGATCTGTGTGCCAAATTTGTGAAGTGATTGTGGACGGCAAAGTAAAGGACCTATCGGTCATCTTCGCCTTAGCAATATAAGAAGAAATAAACATAAAATAGAGAGAGACCCTTAGCCCTCGAATACTCTAATAGTGACAGGGTATAGATAGATCAAGAGTTGGTTAAGAGAGACCTGTTAGGAAAGATGAAAAAGAGAGGTATCAAATTCAAGACTATATACAAAGGTTAAAGATCCAGCTAGGTTGCCTTGGGATTACCAAACTTGTATTCAAATAAGTATCTGAGATTTCAAAATAAAAAAACATTTCTACAAAGAAGAAGGAGATAGAAAGTGTGTGATCAGCAAGTGGCTCCCGGTGTGTTGGACTCCTTGCTCATCCGGATTACCCATTAAAACCTAACCTCCTTTCTCTCAAGGGATCGTCTAAAGACATTAACTTCGTGAGAAGATAAATTCATCCGGAGCTCTTCCTCCTAGTTTACAGTGTCCTTAGGTGTTTTCCTTTTTTAAATGGTACTAATGAAGTTATTTCATTAAATTTCTCCTCTGTTTCTGTCATAAGCTGAACTATATTTCTTGTTGTCACCTCCTGACCTACTTTCGAGATTATTTCTAATCTTTTCCGTGTTTAGTTCTTGTAGTTTTCCGTCTATCTGCATTGTTGTCTTTTTTATTAAAGACAAGATGTAACTCCAGAAAGGATGAAGATATCGATCCCAAATTTTCTAGACTGTATTATACTGGTACAGTATAATTTTATACTGTTACAGTATAATTTTATACTGTTACAGTATAATTTTATACTGTTACAGTATAATTTTATACTGTACTGTAGCATACTGAAAAATATTATAATTTTTTATTTTATCGTTTCAAAATTTATCGTTCATAAAAAAAGTTTAATATCTCGGAAACTGTTTCAAATTTTAGAATTTTTGAATGCGTTTATACATTTTTTTTTTTTTTTTTTTTTTTTCACTTTGATGCCTATAATCACTTACCAAAGATTGGCACCCTCAGTCTCCCCACTCCCTTCGTGTATTACTAAGTATTACCAATGACTACATAAATACTATAAGACACGACATGGCCATGTTAAATATTCTACGCTTATTCTTGAGTTGACCAATACCCGCTAGGGTGTGGAGCTGTCGCTCTTTGCTAGAGAATCTGAAGTTGATGTGACTGGCGCTAGGTGGCTCTACGGTCAAACAATGTTTCAGTTGCGCACTGATGCCACATATGTTACTAGAGATGCGAGGAAAGGTCGAGAATCGCTTATCTCAGCGCACGAACTGACATCACTGACTATTTTGTGTCAACAGTTGTACAGTCTCAACCAAGTGGGATGCGTACAGTCAAGCACCTGCTGCTAGCGCTTTCTGATAGCTGTGTGTCAAACTTATGACGAACAGCACCCGTAAAGCGTAGACTATTTCCCTATCCTATGTCGTGTCTTATAGTATTTATGTAGTCATTGGTATTACGTCTCAAATTGAACAACTTTTTCAAAATATTATAACATTTTAAAAATTTATTTATTTAAATAGAGCTGAAAGCTAACTTTATTTGCACCATAAAATTATTTTAAGGGATTTTTAATTAAATTAATTTTTAGTAATAGCTGTGAAATTTTATTTTCGTTTTTTTTTTTTTTTTTACAATTATACCTGAATCGTAGTTTTCTAATATTTACCTTTTGGTTCACCGACTTTGATCGTTAATCTGCACATTCCATCAAAACTTAAAGAAAATTTATTGAAACGATTTTGAGAAATTAGGTCTTTTACAAAACTTCATGTAACTTTTTTCATTATCTTTACCGATATCTTCAGAATCAATTCGAATTTTTTTACCAACATCTTCCGAACCCAATACATTTTGAATAATCGGGTCTTTTATAACAGCTGCATTGACTTTTCCGAAAATAAAATTGAAACTAATATTAATTTTGGTTTTGTGTATGGAGTTATTTGTTATTGATGGAAGTTCAATTTTATTATTATACATTTTTCGGACATTTTCAGTTGTGTGTTTACCGTGATTGTGTTTTTTTGACTTCTCAGCTTTAGCTCTGGGGTGCATACTTAGATATTAAGGTTGGTGGTATTCTTATTTAATTTTACTTCTCACATAGGCTCAGTTTCTAGTTTCATGTTTCTTTAGTTTTTAGTCACTTGATAACGGGATTGATTATTATTCCCGAAACGTCGTGTTTTGATTTTTAACACACAAATGATGGCAAATGTCCGAAAAATGTATAATAATAAAATTTGTGTATGGGTTTATGCGGAAAGTCAGTGCGTTGTTTTATACCGTTTATTTTTTATAATCTCAAAAAAATTTCTTTTCCAAATCTTCAGAAACCATTCTATCATCCACGAGTCTCCAGATTCTTAATAGTAAGTAAATCTAACCCAAGAAGTTAAATATCCTTGAGATGAAAAGGCTTTGTCCGTTTGAGTCTCTGAAGTATCATTATGAATCAGCTGAGATTCTTCCTTGCTAACATAACTTTAAAACCGACGTTGGTTTCTTCTATGACTGTGAATATTTGTAAATACTGATGGAAGTAACTATTCTTGATGAACCAGGGAGCTTCAGTTTTGGTTATCAAGACTTTATTTTAAAATCTTTGAATTGTTTGTACATTCTGTTTGGCACAACCCCACAGCTGAATTCCATAAATCTTGAAAGATTTTCAACCAAAAGATGACAGCCTAAAACCCAGTATACCCAACGTAACTTATCATCTGAAGCCATGTCTAGACATTTTGCTTTTGAGTGATGTACCACAAGATCGTTTAACGTAATATATTAGTTTTGAATTCGTTTATTGGTGAAATCGACATGCACAGATTTGTATTTGTTTAGTTTAATTTGCCACATCTTAGTCCAAGAAACTATTCACTGATTCCTCCATTTTATTAATACAATGGTCCATTGTCTATCCTACAGACAACACAGTAATATCATCCATAAACGTTAAGTGATGTTGGAATATCACTTGTAAGCCTACAAAAAGATAAATCAAGAGACCCAGAATACTAACTTGAGGTACTCCTCCATTTGAATATGATGAACCACCAGGAATATACAAATTCCCACATTAAATGTCTATTTTTACTTCAATTGTCACTTGACTATAAGACATGTACTTCAAATTATGTTTCCTTTCTCTATCGAACAGCGGTCAACTGGTTCAAGGCAAAATATTATTAATATTTAAGAGTAATTGTACAGGAAACCTGTCACGAGGTGTTTGTTGCATATTGGAGCGTGACGATATTTAGGCAGTTCCTATCGATAATGTGGCAAGACATAGTTGTTCAATATATAGTCTGTTCATTATAAAATATAAAATGTTGTTGATCGACCTCCCCCCCGACACCCGACACTGTGAAATGTTTCCCAATCATGATAGAAATTTAGTTGTTTTGAATGTACGGTGTTATTTTGATAAAATGGCTCGATTTTTTATACAGGAAAATTGCTTGACTTATATACTGTAAAATAGATTGTCACTAAATCATATATGAGGAATCTTTTAAAACAGTTTTTTTTCCGCGGGGCAGTGTTTGATTCCCGAAATGTTTTTTATGTAAACGTGGGTGAAGAGATGTTTTAATTTAAATCACTTTCGAAACCAAATGCTTTGATATATATATATATATATATATATATATATATATATATATATATATATTTCAATATCCCTTACCATTTGATAATAGCAGCATAACATTTGCAATTTATAACTTTACTATTTTCTCTCTCCTCTCTCATGATTAAGTTAATCATGATATAATAGCAAAACACACAAATAAATAAGCAAAACTTAAAAAGCTATAAAACTTTATAGGCTACATGATATATTTTTTTTTTTTTTAATTTATCTATAATACCCCAAACTTCAAATTTAGAAAAATTCAAAAAGCCGTATCTCAAAAATTTTACTTAATACATAAAAGTTTACTTAAATTTAAATGACATTGTGAAACTTCAACAACAATGAATTGTGTTTTTTACTTCTTATGGGTTTTTAACAAGTGTTGGGTTTTTTATGTTGCAAATAAGTTCGGTAATTTTTTAAACGTAAAAATCTTTGAGTAAGAAATGAATTTGTTTCAGATTTCCTGGATTACATAATAATTATAGCTACTATTATGATTAAGTCTGAGAATTTGGGCAATATATCCTCTCCCTAAAAATACATTTTGATAGCAGCGTTATCGTTGACCATTTTGAATCTGTTTTTTTTTTTTTTTTTTTTTTTAATTAAGTTTTCTAAACACTAAGGGTATCTTATGATATGTTTCTAAATTAATTGGTTTTTAATTCTGAATGATGCTATAATCTGAATTTAAATATTGTATAACAGTTTTTCTCATACGTATTTTTTTTTTTAATTGAGTTTAGATTTAAACGAGAAAAAGCATGTTTAGATTAACACTCATGCTACTTAAAAAATTAAATTTTTATCCAAGATTTTTACAAAAAAAACATATTTGGTATATAGTGAATGGTATTTGTTTATGTTCAGTTTATAGAGGAAATGATGGTTTTTGTTTCAACTCGATCATTTGGCATTTCGTCTGTTTGTGTGTTTGTTACATAGTTACTGCTAAGCAACCTAACCAATAGTATTGAAATTTAAGAATGTTATTTCGTCGAACTATGTATTGACAAGGTTTTTTTCATTATATTTAGTTTTAAACCGAGAAAAAGCCTCGTTTATACAAATCAAGGCCAAATCAAAAAAAATTTGGACGAAAGGTGTGGACGTGAGTGAAAACTGAACTCTTTTCATAAATTTTCTGATAGGAATTTAGCTGATCAAAAAATAAATTGTTTTATGTTTTCATTTATATAGAAAACGTTTTCGAGTTTCATAGTTTTACTAAAATATAAAGTAAACTATTATTTACTAAACAGTTACACTTTTGTAAAATCGGTAAATTTTCTTCCGAAACTTAATATATAAATGAATTAAAATAAAATATAAACAGTAGTTAGATTCCTTACGCTACCAAACAATTGGACCACATCATAAGACAGTCAGTATTCCAGGGTTAATGCACTTCGATAGGTACATTATAATATTTACAACCTCTGTGATTCCAATGAATGATAAATCACAATCTCAATGCACGGATCAATGCACAATCTTTATGCACCCATAAAGCATTGATCGTTTAGTATTTCAACCTGTAAAGTGGTATTTTGTTAAAGTGTACAGTAGTGGTATTATTTACTGTTACTTTTAGATCTATGATTATTGATGTTTCACGTCACACGCCGGACAGAATTGGGTTTATTGGAACATTCAAACAAAATCTACAAATCACAAAACACTATTGTTTACAACACGATAGATAAAACATCAGATTTCAAACCAACATCAGTAACTTATTTATTTTGAGTTTGTTTTTTTTTGAAAAAATCTATCCGTTGAATATGTTCTGTATTCATAAATAACTTTTAGTAATTTTTTAAAACACACTACTTGAAAAAGTTTATTAAAAATAATCTTCACTGTAGATACTACAAGAACTTAAAGACGCTCATATTTCAACTTGATAACCTGCAAATCTTGATTTAGAGAGGAAACATCTGAGTGTTATATTACCTACACACGAACACCTGCTACTTTATTAGATTCCGCAACGTTATTCCCTACAAATACCGAGTAATACATGATATACAATCTCCCTTATGTTGATCATGTTTCAATATTCCGCATATATTGAGGTTAGGGTTGCTACACTGATTAGGTGAGAGTGGTTTGTACAATATCGGAAGAATATACAGTTACAGAACCTAATACATTGTTGTATTTGGAAACTGTATTTACTCAAATTCAAAGTAATATCTGTGCGAGTAGGGAGCTTCTCTGAAAAGAACCACATGTCTTGAAGTCTACAGAGAAGTCAAAAATATTCGCTTTACACAAAAATTACTAAGCCTAACTATAAATTCAAAATTACAGTGTTGCTAAAACGAATTACACCCCTCCCTCCCCCCTCGGTAAATACTCCAAAGTTATTAAAATATAAACACTGCAGAGAAGTATTCAATAGAATAAATGGAGTTGTTTCTAGGTAAATTAGCAATTTAGGTTAAGTTATGTCATCACCATGTTGAATTTTATTATCACTTTTAAATAAAGGTACAACTCATTAAGTAAAGAATAAATAACATTGGAGCAATAATTTAGTCAAATTGGATTGTCTAATGGATTTCCCCTTGTTTTCTGTTTGTCATGTATGTCTTGGAGCCAGTTGAGTGGTACACCTCTGATCCCATAGACTTCTAAATTATCAAATCATTTATGGAAAATAAGAGTCAAAAGCACTGGCGAGGTCAAGAAATGCACTAAGTGTTTATTCCCACCCATCCAAGGCTGTTAAATACTGAATCAATTGTCGACTTTCCATTGCTGAAGACATACTGATTTTGAAAAATATTAATTTTCTTTAACAAACTTTGAAGATAGATGTTCAATGAGCACTGTGGTGAACGTAAACACTATAAATCGCTGAATCCCCTACCACAAGTTTGGTACAATAACACTAACACAAATAAAATGAAATATTTATTTGCCTTATGTTATTGGTAATTATTACAATAATATAAGGCAAATAAATATTTCATTTTATTTGTGTTTGTGTTATTGTACCAAACTTGTGGTAAAATAGTTTCTTCAATATTTTATTTACGTAAGTGAGGAAATAGAATGGTAGCTAGTCATTGCATCTTTTTTTTTCATTTATAAATAAGGTAATAACTTATCATACTAATAAACCTTTATATACTCCTGTGAGCATTCCTTTACCAGTCAGGTAGGCACTTCATCTTATAATATACTCTTGAGAACATTCATTTAACATACTGGTAGCCACTTGAAATATATATATATATATATATATATATATATATATATCACTCTTTATATATATACTCTTTAGATCATTCCTTTCACATCCTGATAGGCAATTCATATTATATATACTTTTAGAGCATTCATGGTAGGCCTCAAAAAACTTATATACACTTGAGAGCATTCCTGTAATACTTTGATAGGCTCTTCATGTACATATATCCTCGGGGCTACAACCCCCACTTCTATCTGTCCATTTTTATTGTCCCAATAATAAAGGCATTATTGGGCATTAACTTCTCCTCATGTCCACTCACCTCCTATCCACCAATCTAGTACAGTAATATTTGACGATTAATAGTTATGTCACCAGCATACTAAATTACATTATCACTTTCAAATTAATGTCCAAGCCATTATGTAAAGTATAAAACATTGAACCCAGAATAGATCAATGCGTGACACCGTAATTAGTCAAATTGAATTAATTGCATTTCCACCTGTTTATCATGATGTTTTGTGCGAGTAGAGTGGTACACCCTCCCTATCTTTCTCTTACCCATTGGTGTATAATTCAATACCCTTTTGGTTATTCCGTCTTCTGCCAATTTCCATGATGTCCAACCGATATCAGTATTCGACTTATATGTATTTTACCACCGGGACACCATTCAACTTTTTATACAGCTCTTGGTTACAGGCACTTCATTTAGTCCATGCATTTTTGAACCTTTACAAAGCTTTAGCTAAACTACTATCGGCCCTTATATATCTTCAAGATTCAATTTAGTTAAATAGGGCCCTGTAATCCCGAGGGAACCTATCTGGATCTACACTTTTTTCATATAGTCTTAAGAGACCCTCTCCTACATCTTTCCTATGGGGTCTCCGTTGACTAATTCTTGTTCTTTTACGACTCTGTTTCAACTTGAGTCGCCAGAGGTCTCTATTTTATTACTTTATATTTAGTTCTTCATTTTTAAATAAGGTGATGAGGACCAAGAGAATTGTTGCCTCAACAAGAAGAAAAATTATATGAAAGTTAAGGCTAGAATTGATCGTGTACAAAACAACATTTTCTTGTCTGAATTTTTAGGTTATGTTACCACTATTTTTTTTTATTTAGTTACAATTTGGAAATTTTAATTGTAGAAAGGCCATATGAGACTCATTAGGTGCTGATTTTAAACCTACATAAAATAAGCTATTCCACGTCCTAATATAAGACACAGATGTGCCCTCTATGAGCTATGGTGAGTACTGGCTTGGCAAACCAGAGGTACGCTAACTGGATCTACACCATGTTCCACGTAGTCTTTAGTTAGATCCCTTATTTTTCCTTTCACGTCTTTCTTGATTAATTCTTCTTTTCCTGTCCTGACAATATTAGAGTATTTGAGAGCTAGAGGTTTTTATTTTATGTGATTTGCTTCTTCTTTTTTAAAATTCGACGATGAGCGAGATATTTTTGCTTTTAAAAAAACAAGGAAAAACCATACAAAAGTAAAGGTATTGTAGATAAAAAAAGTTAAAGCTGGTCATTTTGAAATTTACCTCCTGATTTTGATGAATATTTCACTAAATTATAAGCCAGATTTCTATACTAATTTATCAAAATTTATTGTCAATGGAATTATTATTTTGTTAATTATCATACTTAGAGAACTTAGAGGGGTTACGTCCTCAATTTCTTGAACAAAATATGAGGCCTAAGTAAACAGTAATTTGTGTAATGTATTCCATTCATGTCGGCTTCATAATATACCCATGAGGAAGCTTTCCTACTATTTCATTTACATGGTTACCAACCACAAACGAAGGAAGCTAAAAACAACAAAAAATAAATTCACGTCTTTACTTTGAAGGTAAACTTACATAAAGTTGCGAATTATTAAACATTCATAAATTCATGTTGCAAACCTCCTTCTCCGAAATATTTAGGTTATTAAGAGATGCCACACGTGAAATGCCAACTTGATCTTGACATAGCTAACCTATTGTTCAAGCATTTATTCATGGTACGCCTACTCTTGTTCCACTCGTGATTCCATCGTTAGCAACAGCGAGGGGATATTTTGTTTTGCAATATTGGAATTTTAACAAGCAAATGATTCATTTTTAAGTGTTGGAAATAATGGTGATTTCACAGTAATTGTTAGTGCAGTTATCGCTATCTACCAATTACAGCTATTTTAAAGCGTGATTAAGAGTGATTTACCATGTGACTAATCATTGTTACCTTCGTAAAATATTATCAACATGTTAGACTATTGAGATTTAGTAAGAAACTGTTAACGCCTATCTAATTTTGTCCTTTCAAGACATTGATATTTTACTGGAATATGTTTGCTCGTCCGATAAACATCGTGTAACTTTAGTGACAGCCGGGCTTGAGTGGGAAAGATTGTGCAATGGTTTTCCATCGTTTATTATAATAGGGACCCATTTCCCAGACACTCTGAACATAAAAACAAAACCTCTCGTTTAGTGAATCATCGCCAAACCAGAGACTTTGTAGTTGTTACTTATACAGAGTGTGGCCTACATATTTCATGAACCGATTCTACAGCTAAATAAAACAAAATTTTACCTGAAAATAGGTTCGGAAAGACTTCGTTTTCCCTTTCTCGGCCACTTTGAGTGTTTTTTTTTTTTTTTTTTTTTTTTTTTTAAATTAAGATAATACAAAGAAATTATAAAGATTTTGAATTTAAATACACATTTTTTATGCAACTTCTCACCACTATAAGAGGAACTAAATGTTCACTATCTAAATTTTCAAAATGGCGGCCGTATAAAATGTTTAATGTTAAATTTGACAAAAATAGTTTTTATACGAAAAATTTACAAGAGAAATAATTTTCCTCTTAAAAACTATTTATTTTTATTAGCCTATTATTTATTTTATTTTTTTTTTTGTATTTTAAAGGATAATCGAGGTCCTACTAACAAAAAACTGAAAACATAATTTCTTGGTAATTGTTTAAAACACCCTAAATTAGCCTAAAACCAAAATTTTTTAATTTTATAAACATTTTAAACGGTCGCCATTTTTAAAACTTTGGATTCTTAGTACACTGGTAGATTGTATAATAAAAACGTGAATATCAAATTTAAACTCAAAATATTAAAAATTTGATAAAATTATCATTATTTTTCGAAAAACAAAAACAAAATGGTCGACCGACAGAAACCATTATATGTAACTCTAGAAACAGTATACGTAATGTACCTTTCCTACTCCCTGTATATTGGTTATTACGGCGAACAGGCCTTGGGGTGGACCATGTACTTGTGAGTTTAGAGTTTAAAACTTAACTAGTTTGAAGTTAAACATTAGTTTCGTGGACCCCCTCACTCCGCTGTGGCTGTTTGTCATAGGCATGCGCCGTTTACCGCCTTTAGACATTTTCAAAACAGGCCGCCGTCATCTGGTGATAGTAGTCACAATCCGGTTATTCAAAACAAATACCTGCAACTTGTTACACACGTGACCTTAACAATGACCTGGTCTAAACTGGCAGCGACGATGTGGGCGGTAACAATTCTAGTTGCGTAAAGTCTTGTCCCAAGGACCTTGATTTTATTTAGCTCAGGTTAAGCTTATATTTGCTGGCCAATAATTACATTTTGGAAAGGGAAAGACGTTGGACACAAATAAGGCGTGTGTGATGTGCCATTGCGCAAGTCCCTTGTGGTTCAAGGCTGGCCATTGTCTTAATGTGAAACAATACAATTATTATATATGCGATGTTTAGGCTTGCGGTCGCTAACACCTGGGTTGATTTTAAAATATTTTAATTTAATCACTTAAAATTTAAAAAAAAACAATGCATATACCCATTAGATAAAAATATTCGTTACAAAAATTTTAGGTCGATGAAAAAAATTGAAAATGAACCGTTTACGTCGAATTATAAAATATATACATATATATATATATATATATATACATTTAAATATACCTTAAAGTTGCTTCTCTTGTCATTAACAAGTCCTCAGTGTAAACAGTTTCAACAAAATTTAACATTAATATCGTCATTAAAATGTAACTTAGTCATCAATAAAATTTTAACATCGTACGATAAAAAGATAAAACTACTGTACACCCTGCAGATATTGCTTAGTTCCTATGGTGACCGTAACATCACTAAGCAGCGCTAATGTAAACAGTGTCAACGAAATTTAACATTAATATCGTCATTAAATGTAACTTAGTCATCAATAAAATTTTAACATCGTACGATAAAAAGATAAAACTACTGTACACCCTGCAGATATTGCTTAGTTCCTATGGTGACCGTAACATCACTAAGCAGCGCTAATGTAAACAGTGTCAACGAAATTTAACATTAATATCGTCATTAAATGTAACTTAGTCATCAATAAAATTTTAACATCGTACGATAAAAAGATAAAACTACTGTACACCCTGCAGATATTGCTTAGTTCCTATGGTGACCGTAACATCACTAAGCAGCGCTAATGTAAACAGTGTCAACGAAATTTAACATTAATATCGTCATTAAATGTAACTTAGTCATCAATAAAATTTTAATATCGTATGATAAAAAGATAAAACTACTGTACACGCTGCAGATATTGGTTAGTTCCTATGATGACCGTTAAAAGTGTCAACGAAATTTAACATTATTGCTGTCATTAAAACGTAACTAAATCAAAAATTAATTTTTAATATCTTTTAATAAAAATATAAAACTACTGAATACTTCCTACATGTGTAGCTTTGTTCCTATGGTGGCCGTAATACCATTAGGGATCGCAAGTGTAAACAATGTCAACGAAATTTAACATTATTGCTGTCATAAAAAACTTAACTAAGTCGTTAATGATTTTTTTTAATAACATTCAGTAAAAAGATAAAACTAATGTATACTTCTTACAGATTTTGCTCAGTTCCTATGATGACTATAATAGTCTATCACTAGGGGAGCACTAGTGTGAAAAGTGTCAACAAAATTTAACATGAATAGTCATCAAACGTAACTTACTCATTAATATTTTTTTAATAACGTTCAGTAAAAAGATAAAACTACTACATACTCCCTATATTATAATATGTACCTTTGTTCCTATGATGACTGTAATATCACTAAGGAGCGCTAGTGTAAAAAGTGTCAACAAAATTTACCATGAATGGTCATCAAAACCTAACTTACTTATTAATGATTTTTTAATAACGCTAAGTAAAAGTATAAAACCACTGCATGCTTCCTGCAATTTTGCTTTGTTCCTATGATGACTATAATATGACTAGAGAGCGCTAGTGTAAACAGTGTCAACGAAATTAACAATCATTTTACCTACTTGCTATATGTTTTACGATATATATATATTAAACATAATATGTGATAAACGATTGCTTGGTATTTCAATCAAAATCAAAATTGAAATACTATTCTTATAATAATACTGGAAAAAATAAGTCAATTTCTTGATATTACCGAATATAGACAACCCAATTGTGTGTATGGCTGGCTGCACACTATAGTGATACGATAATTAATTGTCACTTTGTATTATCGTACTATACTAGGTGAGAGAGAGAGAGACAGTGCGAGTTGGCTAATACATTTACATTTACGATATATTACATAATCGTTTAGGTCTTCACCTGTTTAACCACTACAACACGATTTGAATACGCATTAGATATAGCTATCTTACAAGATATGTATCATATCGCCCTAGTAAGAAGCCGAGCTAATGAATTCAATATGCACTAAGACATTTACTTCAGATTATTCAAATTTCTAATTCTCTATAAACTTATAAAGATGACTTATCATTGCCTCAGTGAGCATAGTTGTAAGAATCGTGAATCACGTGACTTATAAATCTCCATTGTTGACCCCTCCCCTCCCCTCTCACCTCCATTTTACTACGTTCTCTAGCCTGGTAACCTTTGGAGTCTCTCCTACGTACTCAACGTGATGTCAACATGGTGTAATAAAATATAGTATACAAGATGAAAAGTGAAAAATAATCAATCTCACTCCATCTCGTTGATATACAAAATGTGAAAGTATAGGTTTTAAAATTAGATGAGAACTGTAATGATGCAAAGCACTCCAGGATAACCAACCATTTTTCTCCCTTGTTTCGTTGTCGTTTGTACGTAAGCACGACAACAGCTACAGATTTAAAGAAAAGAATATTAAATTTCGTAGAGAGGACTTTATTGTAGTCATATAGAATGCTATTGAAAATGTCAAAGTGGTATTTAAAAATAGTTTTTTATATCTCCTATGTCATTGAACACCAACTTATATACAACTTTACATATTTCAAATCGCCATGTAATGGTACCGACCCGATATCTCTACGATGACAAATAGTGAAGTTACTGCGCAAAATTTAATTTCGACAACTGGCGCAAAGTATTTGACAGTTCACTAGTCCAAATTCCAGCGAGATAAGTGCAAACTTTTGTCAACTGAGCTAAGCCGCTCCACATCTGACAATTTCTTTAACGAATATAAAATAGCGGTAAAAAACCATAAGGAGTTTTAAAATAGATTTTAATAAGTGATGTAAAGTTATTGCAGTTACTTTCTCATTCACCCATCTTTAAAACTAAATAAAAATTGACCAAAACTGACTATCACAAATAAATTTCAGTTTGATACTTATCAATACAAAATCGTGGGCGACGTCTTCGAAAAATATCAAATAATGCCAAAATGTTCCTGCGCGATAAACACGACCTCAGCGTTGATCATATTTGATTCAAATCGAACTTTTTATAACAGATGTCAATGTTAATTGTCAACCTTAAATGACAGACAGATATCGTTGTATAGAGAGATTCTTTTCATGGATTAAAACTTCTATGTCGAGTTTTTCCGGATAGTTCAGAGTACGTGTTTCCAAAAAACCTTTAAACCAATATTTACGCATTTTTTGATTTTTGATCAACGACTTTGTTTGATATAACGACTCTCCAACTAGGTATGTAAACAAAAGTAAAAATAGTTTTCCATTTTAATGAATATAGTGAATATAAAAACACTTTAACAGGATTAATTACCAGTTATTAAACATCCTTTAAATTGTAAGAGTGCCCTCCCCCCCCCCCCTCTCTATGCATCAAGTTAGATTTTCACTTTATTCAATTCCAAAAATACTTTACTCGAAGCATAAGTAAATTATTTACGTAAGTTATTTTGCATCTTCATCTTCCAAACCTAAAATATTTTACTTTCATTCGGCACTTAGTATAAGATAAATATAGCAAAAAGTTGAAGAAATTGGTCTTTATAACAGCTCTATGTCTCCACCTCCACCTCCACCCCCCACTAAAAACGAACTAAATTGACGTAACTGATTTTGAGAAAATTGTCCTTTCTTAAGAAATATATCCTAGAATCCCCCTCTCATAAAATGAGAACAATCGTCGAAGTTGTTTCTAAGAAAAATAGACTTTAATAACAGCTTCAAGACTCAACCCCCCCCCCCCTCCAAAAATTAGCAATATCGGTGTAGCTGATTTTATTTGAAAATTGGTCTTTGATAACATTTCCTAGACCCCACCCTAAAAAATGGACTGAAATCGACGTAGCTTATTTTAAGAAAATTTTTTTTTTATAACCACTCCACCCTCCATGACTCTCCCCCTCCCTCTACGATAAATCCTTAACCCGTAATTTGTGGAAGATGACGTCAAAAAACGTTACATTTCGATTCTTAAAGACAATTTATAAAATAATCAAAATCGTTTTAGCAGATTTAAATAAGTTTTTATAGTTTGGTCTTTACTATAACATAATTTAGTGGTATCGAAAAATGAGCCAAAAACTTCCTCGATATACAGCCAAATTTGCAAACACGTAATTTTATCTGTTCACTTTTTCGACTGCACAGACAACATACAATTATCGTTCCATAAACGTCATAATTTGACTCCAAGGACTACAGTTACGATATTCCTTCCGAAAGCTCGATATTGACTTTTTATCTTAACACGTAATTTTCAATTCACTACATAAGTAAAAGTAGTAGAGATAAAACATTTCATGAGTTTTAAAAATAGATTCCTCCAAAAAAATTGTTCATCTTGATGATCATGGATAATTTACTTTCTGCGGTGTATGCGCGAAGAATATTTCAAATATAAAAACAATATGACAGCATTATTTACTATTTCTTTAACCCCTCTCAGAAGATCTAAGAGTACCACCTCCACCCTCCGCTGTCTCACTGCATCAACTAAGATCATTTTCCACTTTAAGCCAACATTATCCTGTTCCGAAAATACTTTACTAAGGAGATAATTCAATTAATTTCTCCCCCTTCCCTCTAGACGTCTACCTCAACCACATTGTAAGGAATTTTGTGTCAACTCTTTCCACCCCTAAAATATTTTGCTTCTATACTGTACACAAATTAAAAAACGTATAGTTATAATTTTTTAAAATCTACGTTTATATTTCAATGCATGTATATTTCTTGTAAATTTGTTCCAAACTAATATATGTAGCCTCAAATTTAAGTGCGAAACGAGGTTATTTTTTTTTTAATCTAACATTGTCATTTCGATTGTTATACACTTCGATTGGCGGCTACTCAAGAAAGTGGAGCAAGATTAGGTTAGGTTAAAATGGCAGCCCCTCAAAACAGTTCAGCATGATTAGGTTATGTTAAAATGGTTTCCATACAAAACAGTGCAGCAAGGTTAGGTTAGGTTAGGTAAAATGGCTATCAATTAAAACAGTTCAGCAAGGTTATGTTACGTTAAATATGGTTTCCACACAAAACAGTGCAGCAAGGTTAGATTAGGTTAGGTTAGGTAAAATGGCGATCAATTAAAACAGTTCAGAAAGGTTAGGTTGCGTTAAATATGGTTTCCACACAAAACAGTGCAGCAAGGTTAGATTAGGTTAGGTTAGGTAAAATGGCGTTCAATTAAAACAGTTCAGAAAGGTTAGGTTACGTTAAATATGGTTTCCACACAAAACAGTGCAGCAAGGTTAGATTAGGTTAGGTTAGGTAAAATGGCGGTCAATTAAAACAGTTCAGCAAGGTTAGGTTTCGTTAAATATGTGGCCACACAAAACAGTGCAGTAAGGTTAGATTAGGTTAGGTTATGTAAAATGGCGGACAATCAAAACAGTGCAACAAATCCTCATATTGGGTTTCCAATAACGATGTTCATATTTGTTTATAGCTAGTTCTACTATTCATAGAACCATTGGTGTATATATATATATATATATATATATATATATATATATATATATATTTTAAATCGATTATTATTAATCTACACATATTTTAGCATATATAATTACGTAAAAACAATGTGTGAAATATTGAGCATTATTTTTTCTTCTATTATTATGCTCAAAATATTTTGCTCAATATATATTTACACGCTCACGTCTAATTTTATTTTGCACCAACGCTTTTTCCGTCGTCACAATGTAACCAAAATATCATCCCGTCATTTCCACTTAAAATTACTTTTACATATACGCTTATAGAAACAACACTTTACATTATATGGAAAAATTTCCTTGGGGTAAATTGTATTAGCGGAAATTAAACTACAGAATAATTTAGTTTGGAAAGCTTGTTGTTGCATAATTTGCAATTAAAATTTGTGTTTCAGACTTGGGGAATTTTTGTTTTTAAGTTCATTTTAAAATCACGGTGTATAAACAGTCTATTAATCATTATATTTTAGTATTAAAAAACATTATAGTTCTAACATATTTTGGTTTTAGGCTAAATAGACAATAGCCATAAAATTAAGATTTGAGTTTTTTTAACAATATCTCGGTTATACTTTAAGCGACAGTAAACATAAAAACACATTAATTTTGTCATTAAAATGAGAAATTGTTTTGTCTATTGTAAATTCTTATAAAGTTATCGAAATATCCGACGTCACAAAATTTTTAATGGCCGCCATATTGAAAAACACAAAATATGTATTCCTAATTTGGACTTAAACACAAAATGGCAAACAGGCAGATAAATAAACTTGTTACAAACAAATGAAAATTCGTTCTGTGTTTACTTCAACCCCAGAAACAATCCCCTAAATTATCCGACAAGAGTTCCGAAACACTTTCTATAATTTCTTTGATGAGACAAGAAAGGCATAAATATTAATAATTTTTTGAACCACCTAGCTTTGGAATCAACCTTTATGAATCACATACAATAGATCCGAATGAATGGCATATTATAAGACATTTGTCCTTGACAATGAAATACCAGCTGATGCAATATTGTATAATGCAGTGAGAAAATCTTGTATTGTAGTTACGATAAAATCAATTACGATAATAACATAACTATAATAATTATTTATTTTTGTTATTATTAAGTATTTGTTCATCTCCTGATGAAGTAACAATTACATATATCCTATATACTAGTGTTTTCTCTATCCCTACACCTGAGAAACTGTGTAGATAAGTTCCCTTTTTTAATAACCCTAACACTATTAGAGTATTCGAGGGCTAGTGGTCTTTATTATATACTCTCTTCATCTTGTTTGATGGCTCTGATGATCGACAGGGTTTTCACCCTTAAAAAACAATAAAATAAATATTGGTTTTCTAACCATACATTTTCGAGTCGTTTTGTTGGTTTAATAGTTGTAAGATATAAATAATAAAACGCCAATATTTAGATGTATTATCTACTACTAATCGATTATATAATTTATCTTTCAACAGTAACTTGCATACTATGCGTTTTATAATCTAATAGTTGTTATTGAAATGTTTTATAATAGTAATGGTCGGTGTATGACTTGGTAAAAATTCGCCATTGTTTCCCCTTGGGTTCTTTGGTTACAATGAACAAAACACTGTTTCAGTTTATAACTATTAAATTTCTTTTATCACTCTCTCTATAATATATATTCCTCTCACAATTTATCCTTTATAAAATTTCTTTTAAATTCAATTCACTTCCATTAATACAATTTATTCAAACAAACATATCTATTATCGTTATCAAAACATAAACTCAGAATGATTCCAACTATTTTGACTCTACATTATCTTAGTCTCGAACAATTACAAGTTAATTTCTCATAAAGTTTGCTCACATTTACAAGGTCTTCGTGTGGTCTGGTCTGAAATCCTCGGAAGTTCTCTCACGCCAAGTTCGTCTTGACTATCTTCTAGAACCCTGCACTCGGTTCCCTCCCAAATGATTGACCTGGTTTGTGTATATACACCTTATAACTTGTGGCGTCCACCACACTTGCAATGAAGCAATTTCATCAGTTTTCCAGCTTTGTCACAATAATTGTCTATCATTCTGATTTCGCAAAAAAACTTATACTATTATTCTTACTAAATTATGTTCCTAATTCCTAACTCTGGTCTGTGATTCTGTCACAGTGATTGTAAAATCACCATTCCTCTTACAGGTGATTGGTTGTACTAAACGTGGTAAACGTTTTTTTTTTATCTAGTCTTCAGTTAAATCTATTTCTTTCATCTTTTCTATCAGGTTCCTATTAGATTCTTTAAGAACTAAAGTTCTTTATTTTATGTTTTCTTTTTTCTTCTTAAAATAAAGACAAAATCTTCCCGCTTCGTTTATCGTAGATTTCTTAATCTATACCTGTTATTTTTCTTTATTATCTCCATTAGCAATTTATCATTTGTCTACTGGTATTAGCATCAGCGTTGCCATGTTTTCCAGTAACAGATCCTGCCACGGACTTCTTTCCTATTAGATTCTTATGAAACATTTAAGAATATCGTGTGTGACGTCAGCTATATAGAAATCACAGTTTTCACTCGATTTTAATTTTAATCTTTTAACACACGGTTTAAAATATTAATATCTTGTCAGAGCCTGGAGTAGAAGTTTCCTTCCTAGTGCTCTCGTTTCATCTGTCCTACCGAGCAATGATGAACAAGGTGTTGTTTCCTGCCAACTTCGAATAAACTTTGAATTTACATTAAAGTATTAAGACATTTGTGAATCGCCGATTTTTGTTTTTATCATTGTAATTCTTACAACAGTGTTTAATTGTAACTATTTTATTAATTATTAATTATTTTCATATTCAATGGAGTAAGAAAAATAAAATTTTGATCAATATATCGAATATTTAAAACGTATAAAATAATAACCTTGTAACTATGATAATCGACCTTTTTTTTTCAGTCGTCGATTTTTAAGAAGTACTTTTAAGTTGTTTTTTCTAATTGTACGCAAAATTTCTATAAAAAAATTATTAAAATTTTTGTGCTTTTTAAATTTCCTCCTTTACATCTTAAAGTACTTTTAAAAACCTACTATGCTCGTACAATTTTAAAGAAAACTCAAGTCTGTACAACCTTTTGACTTTAACCTTGCTTCTACAAGGCTTCAAACATTTTTCAAGAATTATGTTTCAAATATTTTTATGTATTAGTAATTTATATAAGTAGAATTTATACTATTTTTAGCTTCTGCAGCGACAATTGTTTCGTCAACCCCATTTTGAACTCATCAGACTGTCTACACTCAACACTAAAACATATAAACGGATGGATATTAACATAACGGATAGGTAAATAATACTATACGAGTCTGGTTTTATAAAAAAATAAGGATGGCCATTCTGCATCTAAGTGGCTTGATGGACTGGTAGTATGGAGGGAGGTTGATCACAGTATTAGTTGGGGCGTTTGTTTAGTTTAGATTGTGATGTGTAGTATGTAGCCTATGGTTTTGTGTTAAGTGTGCTCAGCCTGATGAGGTCAGCAGTGTTGTCAAAACAGCTGTCGCTACACAATATGATTGACTTACATTTGACGTTCACAAGGTAAAAATAGTGTAATTAATAGCAGTAAGTTGTAAGACAACCAAGGAATTTATCAAAGAAAAACTTGTTCATTAAAATCAATTATTAATTTCTATACTTATAGCTAATTGTTTAACACTTTGAGGTTATGTAACAAGTCACTGAACAGACCAATCAACTTCTTATTTTCTTGATAGCGTAATAATAAACTAATTGTTTAGATATAATTGTAGTCGTAGTAGCTATGGAAACGGAGACAATTAAAAAAGTACATTTTGTAACTTCAATAATACATTTGCCAAAATAAACAGCACCGAAATTATATGTTTAATTTTTTATTTTGTATCAAAGGAACAACAATGAAGAGTACAGAGACATTTAGTGTTATACAACACATGTACAATATGACCTATATTAAGTTTTAGGCATCTTCGTAGATTTTGAAACATATGGTGAAAAGGGGTTGTTGCATTCTTCTCAAGTAGTAATACCCTCTTGTAGTTCGGTGATATAGTCTAGTTGGTGGTATGAAAAAATGCTTTCCTTCATCATTCCTCAAACATAGGCGTCAAGTGGCGAGAGATCAGGAGGAATACGATAAGAAAATCTCAAGAAACAAGGTGATAGCCAAAAGTTACTTATACCAAAGCAAGTGTCTATTGCCGTGTGACTGGTGGCGCCATCTTGTTGTAATTACTGGAAACCAAAATCCAGGTTTCTATCGCAACAAACACCTTGTGAGATTCCTTCAAAGGTTGAATGTTTTTCTCTCTGTAACGTAACTGGTTTCTGTAACATCAATCTCGTTATCCTCTTCAACAAAAGGACACAATATTCCCCTCGTTGATGTAGCACATAAAACGGTTACGCACTCACTAAGTTGTGGCTTCTCTACAACCATATCAGGACGTTGAAACCCAAGAAAAGATGCTCTCTGCTTTTTATTGAAACGGTTTAAGATATAATAAATAGGAGCTCAGGGATTTTTGTATAGCTAACAATAAGATGCAGTAAACAACTCTGGGTGTTTGTCCCTATCGTTTAAACGTTAAAAACTTTGAATTTTATAATAAATCCACCAAGATTTTAAACATATTTCTCAAAGACGTGTTACTGATATTTCTCAAAGACAAAGATGTCCGACGGAGACTTCTTTTCGGAGACTGTAATACTTGCTGGAGACGTCTGCGTGGTTTTCATTTGTAAACAAGATGGTTGTAGGGCCAGTACACACTTTCCATTGTGTCAAAATACGACGGTACTCTTCAACGATACATTAGACTGATATTTGTAAGTGTTATTAAAAGTCAATACCTATTAGTGCTAAGCTTGGACCACACGAACGTGTGAAAAGAAATAATCCTCTACAATAAAAACGTTGTCTTGGGTTGTAAGAACCATTACAGCGTAACCTAACCTCAAACTAGAAATTAATAATAAGCCGTGTAACGTAACAACAAATCAACAATGGTAACAGCTGATCGAAAAATTCACCCCAGCTGTTAGAAATTCACTACGGTTTGTTTTAGTGCATACCAGATTATTCCCATCTTCAAATAGGGTAAAATTTGCATTGTAATCCTAAAATGTTTTATGTCATATTATCATATATTGTATGTATGAATGATTGAAGTATTAAGACATTTGTCCTTGGTAATAAAGTCTTTTCTGATGTAATAGTGTATAATAACGTGAGAAAATCTTAAATCTTAGTTAGATTAAAAATAAACTTTGTTTGATAATAACATAACTATAAGAATCGTTTATTATATTTGTATTTGTTGACTATTTTATTATCCTGCTGATGTAATTATTAATATCATAACTCAATTATTTATAACTTGTTGCAGCAAACCTCTCATGATTCTGTGTTGCTAAAAGCTAATCCTAATCATCAATACTATACGCTATAATATTCCATTAAAAGAAAACATAAATATTATTGGTCTTAGGGGGGGGGGGCGTTGTGTAGGTTAAATCTGACCTTAAGGATATTTAAAAGTTACATACAAACTTGTCCCCAATTTTTAAAGAACGTAATTTGGTATTACCAATTTAAATTTCAAAATTATACCTTTTTTTAGCTTTTACATTCTCCCACACAGTGTCACCCGAAAAAATCAATTTTTTAATTTTTTTATTATGTAATATGCCCGACATATGAAACACTCTAAAAACTTGACACTTTACATTTAAGTTACATAGATATGTTAAAAAAGTACCTTCAAATTTCATTTTGTTAATCAAAACAAAATGGCGGAATAACAAAATAATGGTACGTTTTCACCAAATGATTTTATTTGCATAACCATTACACTTTGTTGATTTGCAGATAACATGAAAACGTGTTAATAAAGAAAAATAACAGTAATAAATTATTAATAATCCAAATTTTACCTTTATTCGAAAGGTACATCAATAGCAATGTACTGATAGCAACGAAGAAAAAAAGAGTAATAATCGCTTTTGAAAAATTCCCGAGGTGTAAACAGTAATTCCTCTTCAATATATTTCATTAATTCATCACCTGTTGCTATAGGGTGAAAATTAACGTTTTCTTTCAAAATGTATACTATAGAGAATGTTAAGTGGTGAGTCATTATTCGTTTTGTGTCCCCTGAATCCAAAACTACTTTTCAGATTATATGTCCAGTATTCGTAATAAAATTTGGTATGTGTTTCATATTTTTGTCATATTAAGGGATGGTTTAATTTTTTTATAACTCAAAATTTAGGGGTAAAAAACAAAAAATTACGTTTTTCTTAAAATCAGCTTCAACTATTTTGATCAAATTTTGATCAAGGACCTAAATGAAACGAATTGCTCACCAATCTCTCCAAATATGTTTGTGAGTTATCCCTAAAAAATTTAAATAAAATCGGCCAAGAGCCTGTTATAAAATATTTAATTTCTCAAAAACGACCATACCGATTTCGTTCAAAGTGAAAATTAGTGACCCAAACCCTAGTGCGAAATATTAAATTCCAAGTTTCAGGAATAAAACGAAAGCACTTTGACCTCAGTCATAAATGCTCGATATTTAATCAAATCCGATTTACGCTGAGCGAGGTAGGTTTAGACCCTTATTTATATAATTTCAATGACGACGACAATGATTGACATCTAGTAACATGTATTTTAGGTGAAAATTAATTTTTGTTCGTTTTTATTTGGATTTGGGGATGGGGTGCGGGAAAGTACCTGCAATAATTTTGTACCATTATTTAGTTTCCTAAATATATTACAATTTATATAACGCCGACGAAGAATATTATTTATGAACGACTTTGTTCAAAAATAAAATAGGTTGGAAAATAATTGGTCTGTTCACTGAGTTGTTACCTAACTTAACCTAAACTAAACTAACCTAACCTCAAACATTACACATCAAAATTAAACAATAATCTTATAGATAGTGTTGATAGATTTTATTAAATCTTTTGGAAAATATACTTCTTGTGATTATTAATAATAATTTTTTGAAATATAATCCACAGAATACATTTTTCTGAGACCAAAAAAAGTGTCAAGTTTGTAGGAATCAGTCAAACAGCCGTAAAGATTTTTATTTTTGTTTATAATTTAACTTTTTTAAAGCAAAAAAAAATCATATCATTTTCTTTGTTATTTAAAAGTCAACAAATTATATTGTATTCGGGATGAAGGTCTTCACGCGTGAGTCTCCTGTGCGTCAAGCATAGTTTTATTGTGTCACCTCAGTGGGTAACCTAACAGAGAAGCTCAAAACGATGTATAGGCTACTCAAAAACATCGATTTATTCCCCTCATCATATAAATTTCTTTATACTAAATTCAATTAAAACCATTATTCATATTGCTATTTTAACAATATTCCTCTTCTGTGTTTATAAATAAATCAGAATAGAAATAATAACATTTAGAGCTCCAGGCAGCTTTAGCATAAACTAAGATATCCAGGAAATCTACGTTCCTAAAAGAAATTCCAAGAGAAATCAAGGAAATTATCAGCATTTCCACGATATCGTGTTCACATAAAACTGCACGTTTCAAATTAGCGCTGTGTTTTACACTTGTTGCCATTTGTTTACAAATAAACATTAAAATATTAACTTTTACTCTAGATTACCTTCAAGACATTCGGTATCAAATGTGATAATTATTTGTACTTGGAAAAGTACGTGCGTACAATTGTCAAGTAAACACAAGTCATTAAGCAGTTTAGAAGAATAAAAAAGTGATTCCGTAATTAATGGTGGTTTAAATCGCAATAAAAACATGTTCACCTCAATTTGTTTTGATTTCAGTGAGATGTTAGACATTATTAGTTGATACAAATCACAATAGCCATGACTGTATAGGTAGTCTGATGAAAGATGTAGTACCTATACTGGGTTCCGGGTTAAACAATTGTGTCCCTAGAATTATAAGGTTTTACGAACCATAAAAACATGAAACAAAACTGAGAAGCATATGTCTAGTATGTTTATTGTATCTCTTTTGTAAATTTTGATCAAATAGTCATCATTATCAAAGGTTTTCAGCTAAATTAAACATAACTTAAAGCCGAGTAGTACCCTCTCCCAGTCTTAACAAGCCAATCACGGAGAAGCATGTCTTGCGTCAGGTAACAATCTATTTTATCTGTTACGTTAGTGTAGATGGTTAACCGAAACGTTCTTGGGTACTTTAGCCTGTCCAAATTTATAAAATAAATGTTATTCTTTTTTAAATTATTAATTTTCGAGGACCGGGAATTTTTATCTGGTCCTGTATATATATACGTGGGTCATTATTTAAGTAAGAACTGTTTTTAAGTGGAGTAACAGTAATTTTATTGATGAACATAAATTGTATCAAAAACTTAAGTATGAACATATTTTTACTTTTCTACATACTGTAGTCATCAAGAATATCTAAGCATTTGTTAAGTCGTGGCTCTAGCTTTTGCATCCTCTCATCATGGAACTCTGCTGTCTGAACATTTAACCAGTTAGTAACAGTTTCAACACGTCATCATTTTTAAGTCGCTTTCCACCAAGATATACTTTGAGTTTAGGAAACACATGAAAGTCTGATGGTACTAGGTCAGGGCTGTAAGGGGGGTGGTCCAGTAATTTCCATCGAAAGTTGGCCAGTTGCGTCTTGGTCATTGCTGCAGCGTGAGGCCGAGCGTTATCGTGAAGCAGCACGACGCCGCTAGACAGAAGTCCCCGCCGGCAGTTTTGAATAGCGCGCCTAAGATTGGTTAGTGTTTCGCAATATCTCTCATCATTTATAGTCATTCCTCTTGGCAGAAAGTCACAATCGGCGGGTTTATTGATTAACATGGCGACAAACAAAGCAGTGTTACGATAGAACCAACAGTGGTAGAGACATGAAATCAACTGACTGCATAGTTGGGGACTGGGCAAGAGTGGCTAACCTTGAGCGGGCGTCACGTGACAGCTTGCGCGGTTGCTATGCGCAAACAGTTCATACTTAAGTAATGACCTCTCGTAGGTTTAGCCATGTGATCACTTTGTACACTTTTCTTTCTCCCCCAAAATGCATTTAATCATCTCAAGTTAGTTTAATAAATCAACTTCGTAAAGATTGTAAATTGGTCATTTCGTTTATCGATAGCAAAATGACTACCGTTTAAATAAATAACTAAGTTCATTGCACTATCTCTCTCACACAACCATCTACAAAACTAAAAATAATATTCATCCCAGTCTCCCCAAAAATGAATTTATATTAACTCAATAATTTTGCTACGAGCCTGCTTTGGCTCGTATTAAAATCTTATAGAATTTTAAATGACGATAGTAAAAATTTATATTCAATTTTGTCAATTATTTGTGAAAGGAAATGTTACGATAAAATTTTTCATGATTTTAAGGTTGAGTGGATTTTGTGAAATACAAATTTTTCATCAGTTTCCTGACGGATATTTTGTTTTTTTTTTCTGATAATTATGAACCGGCATTTTTGTAAAGGAGGTAACGAATACTTTTTGTTTTGGTCTTTAGAAAATACTTTTGATCGAAATTTGATTAAAATCGTTAGAGTTACCAACTAATATCATATTAGTGATAAAATATTAAAATGTCTCTAGCCGATAGACAGACAAACAGACAAAATTTTCTTGAAACTATTTTGTACTATGGACCTCATGTCCGTAAATTTCAGAAAATCAATTTTTAGTTACACCATAACTTTCAAATCATATCAAAATTTATATTATTCTATCATTTACAACGTATTCTCATAAACATCTTTCTTCGCAGATAATAAATTTCAGTATTGCAATATTTTTCAGGTATTTCGTCGAGTGACATTGCGTATCAAAGAAATGTTCCGACAGAAGATGACCTCAGAGATAGAAACACGCACAGAACAGATGATGTCGAAGGACATTATACAAGACACTTGTCACGAAGACCTCAGCTCGTGAAGAGGTTGAGCGATTGTTCTTCGACTATCACGAAATAGTTCACGACAACGACGGCATCTCATTACACGCTCAGACAAAATGTCAGCAAAATATTTATGACATGAGATGTGCTAAGAGTTGTTTCCCCACTTGTGGTATTAACTTGCTGGCCTGGAATAGACAAGTTCCTTTGTAATGTTCTAGTTTGTTACATCCATGGAAATAAAGAGGTGGGGCGGAATTAAAATTAA
Source organism: Aphrophora alni (assembly GCA_963513935.1). NCBI lineage: Eukaryota > Metazoa > Arthropoda > Insecta > Hemiptera > Aphrophoridae > Aphrophora > Aphrophora alni. The sequence continues at coordinate 85,918,228 of OY740774.1, read as the reverse complement.
CAGTAGTCGATATTTTGGTCAGCCTCTAAGTGAGACAGTGTAGACTCGGCAAAACTGATTTTTCCTTGTTATCTATATGACATAAATTGTAGGACATCATTACCTTATAAACAAAATTAAGAGGAGGACATAAAATGAAGGATCCCTAGAATTCGAATACTATAATAGCGTCAGAGTCGGGGGGGGGGGAACAAGAGTTCGTCAAGAAAGACCTCATAAGATAGGTAAAATAGTGGGATCTAACCCAAGACTACATAAAAAGATGTAGGTTAGGTTAGCTTTCCAACTAATGAAGACGTACTTAAATATACTCAACAGGCTTTCAGCACCGATGCCATGGGCATCACACTTATTAAAGAGTGAACAAAACTTTCAAAAAAGCCCACAAAATGGTGGAAAGGAACGTTCAGATATATCGTCACCAAGCTGAAGTAATTAACCCTAGTTTAGTCATACAGAACCTTTGTGGAACAAAAAAGTAGTGGTTTTAAAAACTATTATAATTACGTTTTTGGCCGTCGTTTTGGTTTGGGTGGGGACAATTTATTTCATTTTGTTAAATATCATTAGTCTTGTCTTGTCAAAACTAGTAAAATGAACTATCACATATCTATACTGCTTATTTAAAACATTTTAAAAAACTTTCCTCCCATCCCCCCCCCACCCCCGAGAGGTCAAAAAATACCGCCAAATAAGTATATATTTATGTAATCCCTCTTACCTAAATAGAATCCTACATAACAATAAACATACCATAGGGAAATGCACAATTTCCTTTTTATCTATCTAAATACAATGGCCATCAATATAATCAAAATTAATTTTATTCGTGTATTTGTTTCTCATCAAGCTCTTTAAAATGATGTATTACAAGTCCCAATCAAAATTTTTGAATTACTGCTTGCCCTTCAACCTCCTGAAGTAAAAATTGAAAAACATAGACTCGTAGAACCAGCCCCTCACTACAAAGAAGATTGTCGCAAACCTTGTGTACTTATCTTAATAAATAGCAAACTAATAGCTAGGTAGCAAATTTCTGTTAACACCCTGTTATACATGTGGTAATTGGAGAGGTGGGGGTGGATTTAAATATAACGGTATATTGGTCAAATTGTATATTAACTGAGTGAGAAAGTGTACTCAAGGTCAGACTTATTTTTATTTTCCAAATAATGACGGAGAACTTTAAGCAGAAGTGTTGCGCCAATCTTAATCATACACTAATATAAACCATTCAAAAGATTGAGCATATTTTCAGCAACTATGGATATCATACAAATTAATAAATAGTATAGCTTTTAAAAAAGCACAAAATTTTGTGGAAAGCGACTTACGTTCCGATAGTTCCTCAACATTGGTTTATTGTCACAGGACCTTCTTTCATCCATCAAATATAACTTAATGTGACAACAGTCAGTGCTTGATGGAATTCCATGTTAATAGAAGTATTGAAACAAAAGAGCTTTATTGAGCGACATATGTTTCGCCGTCAGGCATTTTGAAGCTACTAAATTGAAAACAAAACCCGTCTAAATGACCAAAACTGGAAGAGAACGAAAAGGGTCTAGTAGGAAGGGTTGAGAAACGGTGAAATTGGTAAAGAAGTTGCTAACGACGAAGGAAAGGAACTTTGTGTAGAAGTGTCACAGGACAAGTTGAACTCCGAAATCGGTGACCACGAACACCGTGATCATTGGTGACGAGTTATTGTATTTTACAAGTTTCATTGTAAGTTCTTCTACGAGCGTCAATTTTTCAGTTTTTTATTGCCGTCATTGATTTTGCCTGCCTGTTGTGTAAGTATATCAACTAAAAGGCCCAATTAGTTTCTAAATATATCTTGAATCAAACGTTTTCTTTCGCTTACTATTTAAATGTTTTCAAGACCTCTGGAACGCCAAACTTTCACTAGTAATCTGTACCCAATGTACAGTTATTGCGTGCATTCCATAAATATAATCCAAGAGTATAGTGGGGACAATCCAAATGTTAACGCCTTCTCATGAAGATATTTTCCTGCAATTCATTGTGGCTTATTCTTTTCCTTGGTGCATCTCCGCACAAAAAAACATCATTGCCGTCAATCATACTTAAAACTAACAAAGGGGTAACTGTACAAACACTCTGACCAATTTCAATTCGCGTTGGAATCAATAAATCTGCTTCTTCCTCAATCTTTTTGACTTCTTCAGAAATCAGTTCAGTTGATTCTTTTTTAAACAAGAACTGAACTTGCCGACAGTATTGCGTGGAAGACGGAGATGGAATTAAACATAAAATTTTCTTTTTAAACGCAGATGGACGCAACGTTTTTCTTATTTTTTTATTAAATAGATAGTAACGTTGAAAATCAGCAGAATCTGAACTCCATATTCACCCATATAATGAAATTTTCGTTTGTTTTTTTTAATATTAATGAATTCTTTTTAATTTGTTCACTTTTCTATGAATAAAAGTAAAATTAAAATATAGATCTATTCGGAAAACATTATTAAAATATTTCTGACAGACTCGCCTTTAAATAGAAAAGAAGCACCACAAAACAGAATGAAAGAACGAATAGTGAGGTAATGCTCAATCTCAGAGAAGTAGATACATGTGACTGACAATCATCAAAGTGACGTTGAGCTTTGCATACCAAACGCATGAGTTCATCAACCTATATTTCTATAAAAAGAGATCTAACTCTAAAAATAATACTTATTCTGCATCGCTCAGATATTGCATAACAATCGGCTATAGTTCACATTAATTGTAACGACTTCAATTTTTTTAATTCAATCCCTCTAGATTGTTGATTTGACACAATGTGCGACAGCAATAATGTAATAATTATACAACGTGTTAAATAAGTCCCGGAACAGCATTACAGATAGAGCTACAAAGCTTTGCACATTGTTAAAGGACACCAAAATCTATTTTAGTCCGTATTCAGTGGACCACTACCTTTGCAGGGGGGCGGCCCACAAGGAGTAATTAGGAAATCTTAAATGAGATAATAGGTCGAGTTGTACATCGAATCAAAGGCCTTTATGAGTAGAACACAATGGCGCAAATCACCTCAAAAGGTTCACCCTAGCTAAAAGATGTGGGTGACTTTGTGTATTAGATTCATAATCTTAGTTGTTTGACCTACCTTTAACACTTGTTTTTTGCTTCGATTAATAGTTTTAATTTTAGTTCCCAACATGAATTTAGTCGTTCTAGGTTTATCACTTGATAACGGTAGTTGATTCATCCTAGCGAAACGTTGGGTATTAGTTTTATAATCTTAGTTGTTTGACCTACCTTTTAACACTTGTTTTTTGCTTCGATTAATATTTTTAATTTTAGTTCACAACATGAATTTAGGCGTTATAGGTTTATCATTTGATAACGGAAATTGATTCATCCTAGCGAAATGTTGTATTTTACTTTATACACAATACTGATAGAAACTGGCCGATTTAAGGTTATGAATAATGTGAACAATCCATCATTCTCCTGTAAGTTTAAAACCAGAAATTATTTTTTTGTAATTTGTGGAACATTCTTTATTTTTTAACGCAGTATTTCACACCCTGTACATAGCGCTAATATGTTGTGTAATCTTTGTACGCAAATGGAAAACCGAGATAAACAACATATTCCAGACTTTGGACTAATCCTGAATAAACAGGAAAACTTATAAACCACAACATCCAGATGAACAATTTAAATCCTTCATTGTTTGCATGTTAATATACAAGTGTCCAATTGACAGTAAACCTCAGGAGAGGATTATCATCATTAGTACCATGGATATTGGGTGTTCAGTTACTGGGGTTCATTATCTCATGACTTCATAAATACAGTCATTAATTTGAGTGCATCATTAGTTCCATTCAATTTAAAAGAATATTTTTAATTCAAAAACAAATATCTCTTCAGAATAAAAAGAGGAATTCTTCCATAAAGGATATGAGGTCTCATCCTACAATTTAAAAAAAAAAGCTTTATATTTTTACAAAGGAAATGGTATAAATTTAAGTAAGCATTAAATTGAAATGCAATTTAACTGTTAGAGTACCAATACCTAGTAACAGTATCTTGTGTTGTCGTGTAGGACGTTGAAAGACCTCCTCGTTGATTCTACTTCATATCCCCAGTTCCATGGGAAGCAAGTGACTTGAACATACAGTATTTAGGATGTAATTTTTCGTCCTCATCTCAGTACAGTATAGTAGAACAAGCGCGTCGGTAATCAATATTAATATGTTATTATGGTAGTCCACCCATACATTTTGGCATCGTTTTAATAGTGTTTATTCACAGATAGTGGTTCCCACAGATGAGTACTGGCTTAGCAATGTAATAGTAATGGCATTCCATTTGAGAGAAATATAATTTTATATGTTGTGATTTTACTATGAACAATAATTTCTAGAGTTTAAAATAAATTGTGCATTGCACATCTCACTCACCCATCTCCAAAACCAACTAGTAGTCATTTCAGTAGTTGTCAAAGAGTGAAAATTAACTATGAACGTGCGTGTTTAAGAAAAAGTATAAATTTAAATAAGGGCTAAAATTGATTCACTCGTGTCAACATATGTCCACAAGGTAAAAATAAAGGCCAACTTTTTTCTTTCTTTTTTGTAAATTATTCCTAAATCGTTATATTTTTTTACTTGAAATTTTTCACAGATTTGCTTTATTAATCTTCACTTTTCAGTAAGATTTCAACGAAATCTGTAGAGAACATTTTGAGAAATATCGTCTTTTATAACGATTTTTTTTTCATTTACTGAAAGCTTCCAATCCGGCATTGTTTGACAAATAACAAACAATACGATTTATCAGTGTCCTTAGAAGCTATATTTGATCAAAATTTGATCGAAAACTATGGAAGCCTATTTTGAGAAATGGTACCTAATTTGTGGCACACGCTATAAATAGAAGTCTTTAATTTCTACGAAATTCAATTTGTTTCACCTTTCTATGAAAATTAGAACCATAGATAGTAGTAAGCCATTCTGATAATTGAAACATTCAAAAAATAATATTTTATGAATTTGTTGGACAATCTCTGTATAATATTTAACTCTGTAAATAAAAGACTGAATTTTCTACGAAATTCCGTTTTATTCATATTTCTATCGAAATTATAACAAAACATATTGAGCTATTCTGATATTTTGGAACATTCAATAAATCGTATTTTATAATTTTTTTATGGTTTATTATTATTTTTTATGGTAGCTACTCTCAATTTATTATGAATTTTAAAAAATGTATTAAGTCCCAAGATGTGTCTTTATACCAAAAGTTATTAGAAATATCTGATATCATTCCAAAAACCACTTTTTGGACTCGGATGAATTCCAGAGCAGATATATCGTCAAAAAAATCGGCATTGATTTTTTGACGAATCACATAACTTTCTTTACACTACGTATATGTGGAAAAGTAATAAATAAATATTGTTACAAAGGAAATAGGATAAACATTAAATTGAGAAGAAATACAAGCGTTAAAGAGTGTCAAAGAAATAGTTTAGTAAGACAGTCTCGTGTTGTCGATGATATCGAAAGTAGTTTTTGCTGAACCCTCGTTGTGACTAAAACACTCGATTGTTTTTAGATAAATACTGAAAGCTTTTATTAAGCCTCTGGCACCTCAGTCTGAATATATATTGTGTACCCTTCCTTAATACTAGTCGATCCAGTTCCGTTAAATATCCCTCATGAGTCTTAGAACCTGAATCAAAGTCTCGTTCTAATACAGTTCAAGACGGAGCGAAGATCTAGAGTAACCTTCGCTCCAGTACTTCACACTTCGAAAATACCTATTCCGTGCGTTTGACATACAGTTTGAATTTCATACCTACGAGATACAAATGCTACCTAAATTCTCCACGTTAAGAAGATCAAGTTCTAGCCTTAGCTTCTACATAGCTAGAGATTATTAGATTGGATAGTTCCCATGGAGATTTCTCCTTGAATCCTCTCTCCACCTTTTTGTATTGCTTAATTCACCTCACCTTCTCAAGATTTTGCTACAACTTTGTTTATTCCGCAAGGTCGTTCTGGGACAACGAATAGGGTCTTTATCAGTATACAAACGATATTGAGGATGTAATTTTTCATCCTCGTTTGAGTACAGTATTGAAACAAAGCGCTTCGGTAATCAATACTATTTACTTGTTTTGGTAGCTCATCCATACATACGAGACTTAAATAATGTATGTTTACAGGTAATGAAATTTACTTATATAGATTAATATGATTGTCTAAAATACAGGTAATGGGAAAGATAATTATAAATCTCGTTACTAATTATTATTACATGACCATATTTAACGCTTTACAATGCAGCCTTTCCAAAGTTACTATTTTATTGTTGAATACGAGCATCCGGGTGGTCAATATTTATTCTATATTTCAATATCCCAGACCTACATTTTCGCTGAATCGTTCCGGTATATATCTAGTCACCAAAGCAAATATAGATTATAAAGTAACAATACATTAGATATTGAGGATGTGGTTTTCCATTTTCTTATGCAAGTGGGTCTTAATTATTATAGTATTTTAGCCTAGCTTACAATTTTTCTTACATCCTACGTTTTTTAAAAAGTACAAGTACTTAGTTACCTGCATTTCCACGTTTTTTTTGTTTACACGAGTTTCCTTTTGAAATTAGAAAATTAAATTAGATTGTCAATAAGTACTGTTTTAATTTAGAATAGGAATAATTGCTCTCATTTGTAGTTCTCTTTATATTAATTGTATTATTCATAACGTTACCAATATAAACAGAAAAATGTCTCTCGCAGCAGGAAATGGCAAGAATAATTAACCCAGATTGAATATTGCATTTTAGAGGGATATTTTAAGTTTAAGTAATTTGTTGGGAATTAGATTTGACAAATTTGTATTTAACGAGCGTCTCTTGGGGAAGGGATTATAAATAATTGGATTTTATGTAAAAGGTTTAAAATAAATAGGGTGTTATTTTTTCATTTAAGTGCCGCGAAGTGCAATGAACTGTAACTATTACAGAGTGTCCAGGGTGTAAGGGGTAACACATTAGGAAGTGATTTTTGACATCAAAATAAAATACCAATATGTCCAAAAATGTTTCGTGTTTTCTATCTGTCTGTATTATTTTTTAACGTTATTTATCTCCGGAACGGTTTAAAATATCAGCTTCGAATTGTACACAATGTTTACTATTAGTTTGCAGTGTACCACAAAATTTTATAGTTTTTCTATTAATCGTTTCAAAATGGCGTTCATTTAAACATTTTGTTGCGAAATATCTCGAAATCTGACGGTTTTATAAAAACTATTGTATAAGAAAAAGAATTTTGTTACCTTCCTAATGGTCAAAATGGTGATATTTATATTTGTTTTGTAGAGATATCAGTAAAAAATAATTTCTTGGTAAATGACTAGAACAAGCAAGAACTTTGGTAATCCAGCGATGCAAGAACTTTTGAAACAGTGATTAAGTTAATATCAGAATCCTGGATGACGAAGAAAAGCTCTCGTGTTTTATAAATTACAAAGAATAATTAGTCTTCCTCTCACCTTATACCCACATGTAAATTATCCTTCTACATGCAAATAAAATAAACATACTGTCTTATTCAGAAACGCAACAAATATTTTATAGAATCTCATAAATTGGTTTAATGTACGCCATTTTGAAATGTTTAAGTTTAAAGTAATAACTTTTTGTGGCACATAGCAAAATACTATTAGGGTAATTATATAGATTAGCTGATACAGCTAATTAAGTTTTTTTATATATATAATCATTTACTACATACCTTATTTCTTTAGAATAATTTATTTCTTCAATGAGAAATTCACTTTTACACCGAAAAATCACAAATTGAAAACTACAAAATCCACCTATTTAAAGGTTTGACTTAAAGGCAATTCTTCACATTCGGGTCTCGTAATGGCAAATGGGAATCGCGTATGGTTTGATGCATGCGCATATCATCATACTATCACAAATACGTTTTACAAACGACACAGGTTTGGCCAGGTTATGTCCTGTCGTAGGTTTTTGTAAAATCAAACAATAATAATTCACATTGTGAACACTCCATTTATGACAGTAATTCAGTATTAATTAATTATTACATTAATATATAGAGGAATGAAGTATTTCACGTTATCTGTCATCACAGATATAAACATTGCAGTTTCTTAATTTCTTTAGAAACGTACAAGACGCGAATGTTAAGAATTGCCATTATGTCTATTCTATAAAAAAGTGGATTTCATTGTTTTCAAACTGTGGTTTTTGGTGAAAATTGAAATTCCGCATTGAAGAAATAAGGTATGTCGTAAAGGATTTACAAATAAATAACCAAAATTAGCTGTACCAGCTAATCTTTATATTTATTACTATTATAAATAGTACAAAAAAAATCTCCCCCCCCCCCCACTTTCAAAAAATGTAACATAACTATAAATGATAAAACGAAATTAAATTAAATTAAAATTACAATCGAAAACAAATACAGAAAAAATAAATGTATAATTAAAACACCAATAATAACATAGTTAAAAATTAAACAGAAATAAAATAAACAGACGAGACTTAAAGGAACCGGCATCGAGAAAAATAATAAACAAATAATAAAACAGAAAGAGATAAATGAAATATTATTATTGTTCTATCTTCTATTTATTGTTTGAAGGCGAAAAACCTCTCTATAATCAAAGTCATGTAAAAAAAAAAAGGAAAGAAAACAACATTAAAAAATTTGGATGAATTGTTTTAATATCGTCCAATTCGGAAGAGTACGATTCGTTAAGGGAGACTAGATTGGAAAGATTAAAGGGAAGGATCGAACCCAAAACTATATATAAAGTTGTAAATCCAGCTAGGGTACCTCGTTATTGCTGTGGCCGTACTGACTACACCGAGCACCGGAGGGTTGTACCTTTTACTAAATTGTTAGAAAAACTGTAATATTATTGATCCTGAACTGTATAACATTTTTTATATTCCAATTGACTTGAGGATGTGGCCTTGTTACCTCTATGCTGTTATCTAGTTTAAGAATTGGCCTTGCCTGTTATAGTTCAGTGCGAGGAAATTGTGTGTACAACTGAAGATGGTGAATAAGAAACTGAATTTTTGAAGTTAAAACTTCTATTGGCGCGTTGGGTACTTTTTGGGATGGACTTTTTCAATAGAAATCGTGTCACGCACACTATCGTAATGCAACTTTTGGGATGGACTTTATCAATAGAAATCGCGTTACGCACACTACCGTAATGCAACTTTTGGGATGGACCTTTTCAATAGAAATCGCGTCACGCACACTACCGTAATGCAACTTTTGGGATGGACTTTATCAATAGAAATCGCGTCACGCACAGTAGCGTAATTCAACCTTAATATATAGACAACGGATACGCGCGCCCCATACGTATTAAAACTAAAATCTACGAAAAATATTGCACTAACTTTCTCAAACTCATATACATAGTCAAACTAAAATCAATGCAAAAATATCGCACAAACTTTCTCACATACCCATATATATTAAAACAAAAATCATAAGTATATAAGCGTTACATACTGTTTAAACAAGTTTTCACTTCTAACGTGTGGTCTTAAACACACCAAATTTTTTTTTTTATGTGAAACGTGTGCTTTCTTACATTTATTGATTAAATTATTCCCTTTGTACTTACCCAGTATACGAAGTATAGGGTAAGTTTGGTAAGCTTCAAACATTTCAACCTTCGTTTTTTCTGTCCTTCACATTTAATGACCTCAGGAAACCGAATAATTAATTATTTTCAACATGCCGTAATCGTCTGTACATTAGCGAGACCTGAAACAAAAATAATATTGTAAAATTTGGTTTATAGTGTTCTCATATAGAAACATATTCAAATTCAGGAAAATCAATTTGAAAATGTCAAAACGGTGAACATTTTAGTTAGCTTTTTGTTCATGTGTGTGTTATTGAACTTAAAACAAAGGGTAATAAATTAGATAGAAATTTGTAGATTTTATTTTGCATCTAATGCTTAGAACCTCAACTCTCTACGATGATAAATAGCGAAGTTTTGTTCAAAATGACGTAATTTTGAACACTGCTCATCCAAGAAAATACGATATATGAATAGTTACGAGAGCTATGACCGTGTCGGTGGCACGAGTGTAACGAGAGGACGCTTTTTCATAAATATCTACGAGGCCTGCTTGACTACGAGACGTCAAGAAAGTTGTGATATCACAAATATGAGATTCAGAAAACCTATCTAACAATTTGTTGAATAAACTAACCCTACTGGTTAGGAACTTGATCTACTAATATATTTTAACATTTCCTACAAGGCTAAGAAACCAAGTTTTACAGTTAGAGGATCTGCTTGTAATGTATTTTACGCTGGGACTAGGTATGTACCATGATGGAACAAATCAACTTGTTTCAAATGGAACAGAAAGATTGATCCTGAATTTTTCAACCCAATAATTTTATCCCTGAGAGCTTAGGAAATATCTCAGCAACTCTATTGTGATTCCGAGGCGTGCAATCAGTTTAGAATCGATTGTAGACTTCGACTCCGAATTCAATTTATTGGAAAGCACCAGGTGGCAGTGAAGAAGGTTCTATTTACAGCCATGATATTATAGAAGGATTTTTTATCAAGTTATTCATTTCTTTTGCGTATTTATGGAAAAAAAATATTGATGTAAGTTCTTAACTATGACAGGTTTGGTTAGGTTAGGTTAGGTAGGCAAGTGTACTTGACTATATTTAAAATAGTCCTTGCAGGACATTTCTCAAACACCTGTTGATGAAATCAAATACTAACGAAACATAATTTGTTGGGCGTCCTCATGGTACTTATCGAGCTCCATAATTCAATGTAATACAAACAGTTCATTAAAAGAAAAACCTAAAATTTGATCTCTTGAATTTAAAAAAAAAAATTTTCAAATTAATCCTAAGCTATAATAGGTTTTCACTGGAAATTTCGCACATACATTAGGATCATTAACGTTCACATTTCACCAAAGTTTGAACAGAATCTATTACATTTAATTAAAATACCAACATTTAATTGAAATTGTTGGAGTATTTTGTATTTTTAAATTTTATTTTTCACAATTATTCCTAAGCTAAAATAGTTTTTCACTTGAAATTTTACAAGGGTACACATTAGAATCATGTATGGTCACAATTCCCAAAAATATGAACAAAATAACAAAATTTGAGTAATTTTGAAAACATTGGTTTATACAATTATTTCTAAGGGATAACAGTTTTTCATTTGAAATTTTTCACACACATTAGGATCGTTAGAGTCATATTTCTCAAAACTTTGAACAAAATCTATTACATTTTAACAAAATAGCAAAATACTTGTATGATAAAAATTGTTGGAGCTATTTTTAAAACTTTAAAAAAACTTTTATTTTTTACAATAATTATTCCCAAATTGTAATATTATTTCACTTAATATTTTGCTCACACTTTGTAGTCATTAATGTTCACATTCCACTAAAATTTTAACAAAATCGATAATACGATATCTGAGAAATTAGGTTTTTTATAATAGCTCCACGATCATTTTGTTTACCAATAAAGCATTGGATCGGTATTGTTCCTTTCGGGGAGGGGGGGATGGCCAATGAGTTTTGTTTAGGCTGTTAGAAGCTACGTTAATGGTACATTTTATCAAAATCGTTGAAACCCATTTTTAGAAATAGTAAATATCTGTTTTGGTCTTCCATACAATTTTTAATTTTCCAAAAATGTTTAAGAAAATACTGCACGATTTTTTTAAATTATTACATAACTTTATGGTACAAATATTTAAGTAAGTAAAACGTATATTTATACTGAATTTTATAAGCTAGAAGAAAATTGCTGTAACTAGAACAAAAACAAAAGTTTTTTAATTTAAATAAAAGTTCTTATAAAAATGGACTAAATGATTTTATTTAGTCTAAATTTTTGAAACATTATCATAGATATCATCCTTCAGAAATTACTAAAATTACGAAATAGATGAGTCACTCTTAAAACAATGAAGGCGGTCCACCTAACGACTAAAAGATTGAACAATAGGTTACCCAAGTCAAGATCAAGATGGCATTTCACGTGTGCATCTCTTACTAACCTAAATAAAGGAGGTCGCACACTCCCGCCGAAACTTCACTTCAAGTACACGACCACAATTAATAACCCAGAAAGTAAGTACAGGCATAATAATACTGGGATCACGGTATTCGTGCAGTCTTGATCCACGATATGCCTTCTTGAAACGGAGGATTTGGTGTGGAAATTGACGCGAGTAGTGTTTTCAGAAGGCTGTGGAAATGAGACTTAGTTTTAAATAAAATATAACACTGAATAAACCTGCAGGTTCATCCATAATATACCGTGAATTTTTTTAAATAAGTTAGAACTTTAATTGAACATAGTTTTTTTATTTTTTAAGATAGACTAAAATAAAGTGCATAAATTTATTTTTAATTAAACAAAATTTAATAATAAAAAACTTAAAATTATGCCAGAATCTTACTTGTTAGGTTTATTAAGACAGATGATCGAAGTGCCCGTCCATTCTCTTCCTGGAGAAAGATCGCCTTTCCTTTTGACGTTAAAATCGTTGTAGTTTTTTTTTTAAAAAAACATTTTTCCATTTAAGACTTCAGCAACAGCAATTTCATTTCTTACGATTGAAGGCCTTCCTGGCATCTTGATCGCTACAACAGACCGGGTTATTTCAAATTTACTAAAGTCCTTCCCTCAAACCGTTGCGAGTACAACCGGCTGATAAACTCCGTTCACATTCATAATACTGAATCAATGCGATGCGTGTTTATAAAGGTAAAGTCATGATGGAATAAAAAAAATCAATTATATAAATTGTAAACTGCCACCTTTATCGCCTATTTAAATTCCTGTGTTTTAAATCAGTCAACAATAAGAAACTCGTTGCTATTGCAACAAATAAATAGCTATGAAAATAACAGCTGATGTTTTAATAAATCCCAATTATATCTCTTCACAAAAAGATATTTACTGCTTTCAATAATCAATGAATATTAGGCAACATCTCGTCAAAACCAAACCTAAAGATGTTTTTCAGGATATAAAAAATTGTATTTACAGTTTTAATTGCGAATGTGATAGGCAGTATATTGACCAGACAAAAGTCCTCTAAATATATGAATTAGAAAACACAAAAACGTCATTAGGTTTAGTAGATAAAATACATATTTTATTCCGAAAATCTTACATTTAATTAAGTAGAAGTAAAGGTAATACATTTGTAAAATATATAACTAAAAATATTAATATAAGGAGTCAATCATATCAGCTAAACCATTGGAGAAATAAGGCCCTTGTGGCTGTAATAATAAAAACTATAAATCCCTAATTAAAAAAAACTTAAAGAATTATTCGATAATTAAAAATATGTTTCCGGTTAATTCGCTGCAAGACGTGAATACAAGGTCAAAAGTTAAACTTTGAAAAGGGGATAAAACGATGTTCACCTCCGATATAACCGTTAGATAAAAGTTTGCGAGAACCTCTTAGGTTACTTGACTAAGTATTTGTAAATTCTTGTGTCAGTTGATGTTCTGCGGATTTGGGGTTTTGGGTGATCATTTATGTATATAACAAGGGTAATTTGACAGCTCATGTCTAGGTTTCTTTCCAATGTTACTAATTTACCTTTACTTTCCAACATATTCAGACATATCGTCCTTTACACGCTTTAGGTTTTTCACTTGATAAATAGAGTTGACAACATACTATCGAAACGGCCTGTTTACACACAAATAACGATAAACATAAGCTATATAAATAAATAGAATATTTAATTTCAAAGGAAAATAGTGTTTTTCATCATCACAAAACTTTCTCTCGAATATAAAATGATTCCTGTCCAATGTTATTAGACCACAAAACATATTTTTCTTTATATGTTTCTTGATGTCTTCATAAAATTATTAAGACGTAAGTCTGGCGCCCCGACGTCGGTGCCTAAATACAAAACGAACCCTTTCCTCAGCCTCGTCCCCCTTCTCCCACAACCACAAAAACTCATTTAAAACTCAGTTTCTTGTTCTCAAGATTTATCACTTCCGAAGATGATCAACACGAGAATAATATCTCCCAAAACAATAACATCAGATTTATAGCTTAGAATGCTTTCACTTTTATAAGAATAATTCACGCAGCTCATGTGTACATCCTTCTTATAGACGAGAGTAATATCCATTGTTCCTTAAGAAATGTTCAAAGAAAACATAATCTCTTCTTAAATCACTAGATTAAAAAAAAAAAACTTTTAAATTGTGAATTTAAAAAACCATCATGGTACGTACCCATCCCAATCATACAATATAATAAAAGTAAATTATAAATCAAATGCTTAAGAGTAGATTAGCTTAGGCCTTATAGGAAATGTTAAATTATATTGATAGTTCAAGAAATCTTATATATAATAGTTGCTTGGTAAAAATATGTATAATCGTAAATATCAATTAATTAATATCAATTACTTTAAATAACCCCCAAGTACAAAATAAGACCAGAGCTGATCAAAACACCCTGGAAGGAAAGTTCATGAATTTAAACATTCTTTAAGAAATGCATTGTTGCTCTAGTTATATGACATGTGGCTACATCGTCTTTGAACTATTCCTCTGAATTCATTTATACTGAATACAGGTTTGGCAATTCCGAGGGATGCGGAATGTATCTACACGTTTTTTATGTAGTCTTCAATTAGATTCATCTATTTCGTCTTTCCTATCAGGTTTTACTTGACCAACTCTTGTTCTTTTTTCAGACCTGACTATATTAGAGTATGCTTTCACTTTTATAAGAATAATTCACGCAGCTCATGTGTACATCCTTCTTATAGACGAGAGTAATATCCATTGTTCCTCAAGAAATTATCAAAGGAAACATAATCTCTTCTTAAATTACTAGATTTAAAAAAACTTTTAAATTGTGAATAAAAAATCCATCATGGTACGTACCCATCCCCGTAATACTATATAATAAAAGTAAATTATAAATCTAATGAACAAGAGTAGGTTAGGTTAGGCCTTATAGGAAATGTTAAATTATATTGATAGTTCAAGAAATCTTATCCAGCGGGATAGGTTAGTTTAAATGAGTTATTTCACAGGTTTTCTGAACCTTATAACTGTGTAAATCACTACCTTCATGATGTTGGCCGGACGAGCCTCGTAGATTGAGTAACCACTCACTTCTCTCGTGTCACTGCCACGGACCTAGAGGCCTCGTAGTATGTGTGCAGAAACATCCACTCTCTACACTCGTTTCGGTGACTTGGCCCTGCATCACATGTATATGAATATCACATTTTATTAGGTGGCTAGGTTAGGTTAGGTTCTATTATTACATTTTTGACAATTACTTCGATATTTGTCATTTTATAGAGGTGGGATTGGTAGTCATTATATGTAGAATTAATATCTGAAATTGTGTTATCTAATTTAGTGTGTTATATGTTAATATGATGAAAAAAACTGTTTTAAATCGTGCCATTTGTTTAAATTTTCAAATTGATTTTTCTGAATGTCAATAAGGTTGTTTATGAGAAGACTATATAAAATTGCATGTAGCTATCTTATTTTTGTAGCGTCATCGTGCTTACATACTGCAATGGTAACTAAGACAACGACGACGGCATGTCGTAAATTTCTTTTTCATTGTCCTGATGAGGCCATGAAATGAAGATCAGTTAAAAACAGAAATTTTCACTATTACCAAACTTATGCTCCGTATAGCGTATAAGTAAAATGACTATAAAATTGTAATTCTTCAATGTATCTCAAGAGAAAAAAGTCCATTTTACAAGACTTATACAATAATTTATTATTAAAATGTTTGCAGCCCTGCAGGAAGTCATTTTGTACCATCTGTTACGATTATTAGTGACAGTTACGTCAGCTGTTATTTAAAAAAAAAAATTACTAACAGTGTTATGAAATTCAGTGAAATATTTTTGAAAAGAGAACTACTTTAATCATATCTTCTTGTTCCTAATTGCGTTATCTTCACTCTCAGCCCTTCAATAGTGTGCTGATTATTTTCAAATAATTCCTTTAATTAAATAATTATTTCAAGTGACAATTATACGACTTTAAATAGGTATTGAACCTAGTAACTTTGGCTTTACGGGCCAATCATCCATGTTGCTTCCCAGCATTGGGCGTACGATTCTCACTTGACTTTGTTTTACTGCAATTCTTTAGTTGTTATATCAACAATACCATTACAAACGACATTGCAATTAATCTGTTCACACGACTTGCAGATTTTATGTATGTATTTATTGATTTTAAACTTATAAATTTTTTTACCAAGCAAGTATTATTAATTAAATAATTATTTCAAGTGAAAAATATACAACCTAGACTGGGAATTGTATCCAGGACCTTTGATTTTACGCGCCAATGCTGTACCAACTATCCTTGTCGATTATCAGCATAGAGAGCAGACATCTCACTTGACTTGGTTTTGTTACAATTTTGAGTTTTTATATCAACTACCTCGTTACAAACGACGTTGATATTAATCTGTTTACTTGACGTTTTATTGTTTTTAACGCTTATACGTTTTTTTACCAAGCAAGTATTATTCATTAAATAATTATTTCAAGTGATAATATACTACCTAAACTGGGAATTGAACTGCTAAATGTCCGGGGATTAATTCCCAGTATAGTTCGTGTATTTTCACTTTAGGTAATTATTTAATTATAATAGTTGCTTGGTAAAAATATATATAATCGTAAATATCAATTACTTTAAATAACCCCAAAGTACAAAATGTTCTTTAGTAAGACCAAGAAATCTAGCTGATCAATACACCTTGGAATCAAAGTTCATGAATTTAAAAATTCTTTAAGATATACATTGTTGCTCTTGTTATATGACATGTGGCTACATCGTCTTTGAACTATTCCTCTGAATTCATTTATACTGAATACAAGTTTGGCAATTCCGAGGGATGCGGAATGTATCTACACGTTTTTTCATGTAGTCTTCAATTAGATTAATCTATTTCGTCTTTCCTATGAGGTTTTTCTTGACCAACTCTTGTTCTTTTTTCAGACCTGACTATATTAGAGTACTCGAATTTAAATTTTTGTGTTCTTATTCTCCTTTTCTTTATAAGTGTTATAATATCTAAGAGGCTTTTAGTCGTTACAAATCAAGAAAAAAACTGTTTGAATGATGACTATTTCGCAACTTCTAAATAATGCAATAAAGGTCTGATGTCAGTTTGTTTTCTAAGAAATATACAGGGACGCTAACCCGCTGATAAGAAATGGCGATATAATAGTCCCATTTCTTCAGATCCAATTGCGAATTTAGACTACCCCAGATATAACTTGAAGTGTTTATGATTTCTACAAAATTTTAATTTAAGCTTTGATAGTCGAATGTAGACATTTCAAGTAGAGACGAAATAGTTGCAAATTGAATTTCTCTCTGAAAACTAATTTAAAAATCTATTAATTTTTAAAGCATGCTGTCAATCAAATGGTTATTGGAGGTAAAAATGTAACTAAATTAAATCGAAAAATTAATTAAATTATATTCAATCAAATAAAACCAAATACGGTTTCAACTCTACAGAATGACTGTAAATAAACTTGCAAAACCCTTTAACTTTGTTATTAGGTGAGTTAAACACGGTTATCAGAAATCTTCTTTCTCATGAAATTTTTTTTTTTTTTTTTTTTTGTGAAATAGGACAGATAGGTCGTTTGATACATTGTTTTAAAGACTGACAATAAATTACACTTACTGAAATTGTGTTTGATGGTATTAGGAAACCGAAAAAGTTATTTTGTACATTTTCGAAAAATTAAAATGAAAATTTCAAAATGGCGGTCAAAATAAAAATTAATTTTAGATTAACTTAAATTTATCATTTAAATAACATCCCTGTAATGGATAAATAATAACATGTTTCTGAAACAGTTGTTATAAATTCTAAATAATTGCGTTTTACCTTGTTGTTTTGTTTGAGAATTTACAACAGCTGTTTTAAATTAATTTTGTGTTAACTTAAATTTATCATTTATATAACCAGCCTGTTATGGGTAAATTACATGTTTCTTAAATAGTTGTTATAAATTTTCAATTTCGTTTTAGCTTGTTGTTTTGTTTGAGAATTTACAACAACTGTTTTAAATTAATTTTATGTTAACTTAAATTTATCATTTATATAACCAGCCTGTTATGGGTAAATTACATGTTTCTTAAATAGTTGTTATAAATTTTCAATTGCGTTTTAGTTTGTTGTTTGAGAATTTAAACCAGATGTTTAAAGTTGCTTTTAGCTTAACTTAAATGTATCATGTAAATTACATGCCTCTATTTTCTTTTCTTTTTTTTTGAGAATTTATAACAGCTGTTTTAAATTATTTTAAGGTTACCTAATATAGGGCTTACTTCATGTGTGAGTATTTAAGTTGTGTTGTGATTGATTGCTTAAATCTCGCAAAATTGAACAGTTTAAATTCTCAAATACGTTTTATTTAGTTGTTTTGTTTCAGAATTTATAACAGCTGATTTAAATTATTTTAAGGTTACCTAATATAGTTCTTACTTTATTTGTGAGTATTTAAGTTGTGTTGTGATTGATTGCTTAAATCTCGCAAAATTGAACTGTTTAAGTTCTCAAATACGTTTTATTTAGTTGTTTTGTTTGAGAATTTATAACAGCTGTTTTAAATTATTTTATGGTTACCTAATATAGTGCTTACTTTATTTGTAAGGATTTAGGTTGTGTTGTGATTGATTGCTTAAATCTCGCAAAATTTAACAGTTTAAATTCTCAAATAGGCCTACGTTCAATTTAGTTGCTTTGTTTGAGAATTTATAACAGCTGTTTTCAATTATTTTAAGGTTACCTAATATAGGGCTTACTTTGTTTGTGAGGATTTAGTTTGTGTTGTGATTGATTACTTAAATCTCGCAAAATTGAACGGTTTAATTCTCAAATACGTTTTATTTTTGTTAGTTTGTTTGAGAATTTATAACAGCAATTTTAATTTATTTTAGGTTACCTTATTTAGTGTTTATTTGTGGGAATTCAAGTTGTGTTGTGATTAATTACACATTTCGCAAAACTAAAAAGGTTAATTAAACTAGATGTTAATGTATGAAAATTTGGTCTAAACTGTACATTTTGCATAGCTGACACTTTATTTGTGATTTATCTCCAAACGTTAACGGTTTATACGGCTTATTGTTATTCAAAACTGTAAAATTCTCAAGTGGAAACGAGTAGTTGTTTTAATTTCATCTACTAGTATTTTTGACTTTGGATTCATATTTCGACCACGTTGCGAAAACAACCAACTAAAATATTATTTGATGTTAAATAAAATTTCCTTACAACAGATTGTGCTTTTATATTATTAATACCTGTTAGAATTTGTAATAAAAAATTAATCTGTTCCACGTGCAGTTTTCAAATACACATACAAATGGATATACAGGGAATTAATTAATATGCAAATTAATTATTTCCCACGCTTTTATTACAGCTTCTATAATTGGTTATATGAGTGGTAAAACAAGCGTCGAGGTTAACCTATAAAATGTTACTAGATTGATATAGGGTGAGCCGTAATTTAATTGAGAAAAATGCTTTATTATTTCCTTACCTATACTTGTATGAAGAGAGTAATATGATGGGTCAAAATCTATATCGAGATTTTTGTAGATATATCCGTTTTGAAGTACAATAGGCCTAAAATAGTATTATTTTTATAATGTCCGACTATCGTATGGTCTATTGCCTAGACGCTTGGACCGATTTTAATCAAATTTAGAGTGTGAGCATGTTTTGACCAACTGTTTTATCAATGTATTAATGACTCAAAAGTTTGAGGTAACTGCCATGACAAAAAAAAACGATAGTTTTTAAATCAGCTGTACTCCTTCAAATCTTTCAAAAACGTATTCTCTAAGTACCCAAATATAACCTATGGTCGCCATGTCTCCAAAATTGCCGGTTCTAGAGTATTCAATAAATAAAAGGGTCAAACGTATACTAAAACCGCATGACTTAGGGTCCGTTAGAATATAGGGATAGTTATCTTTATAAATTCTAAACCTTTTAAGCTGCAGTTTAAATTGTACAACTACAGACTCCCGCGTGAAATTATATTGGTCTTTAGTTTTGCCTACGAATCCTAACAAAGAGAAACCAATAAAATGGCAATCCATCTCTTATGGAATTGTTTGCCTCACCTCTCACAAAAACAGCTTTAAATACTTATACAGTACGCATTTCTCATTGTGTGGTTAAATCGAGTTGTATTGTTCATACTAAAAACTATAATATATAACTTCGCAATGCACGTTAATTTAAAGTCAAATATCGTTTTTTTTTTTTTTTTTTCAGATTTTTAAGTAAAGCTGTTTTCAAGTTAGTAGGAGGAGGCATGATATGGTACTTTATATTTCCTCTAGCGCCAAAATATTAAAGTTTTTGTCAAATAAAAATACATATTTACATCGATTTTTAGCCTTTTTAATAAAATAATCAACATACCTTTTCATATCCTTCATCAAAACTAATGCTTGGTGTAACTACTACAGCCGTTTCACCTCAATCTGAGACCTCTTCAGGCATAGCACAGAAATGCTTACACTTACACACTTTTTACAAACATATTTATAAATTTTAAATTTATTATAGTACACGTTAGAGAAATTTACTAGTAGCAACAAAAGTGAAATGGTATGGTCATAACCAAAAACTAAAATTTTTAATTTGTACTGTAATTTCACTATAATAATATATCTTCAAATTTTAAACATCTGTCTAAAATGTAGTGTAAGTATATAAAGTATTCCTGTTATGCCTGAAGATGCCTCGTGTTAAGGTGAAACAGCTGTAGTAGTTACATCAAGGATTACTTTTGATGAAGGATAAAAATGTATGTAAATTAATTAAACATACATATTCGTAATCAGAATAACTTATAGTTTTATATAACACCCTACACATAATAACTACCCCAAGGTTATTTTTTGTTACAGCTATATTTTTTTTACATGTGGGACAATACAAAGAATATAAAGACAACGTTTGAAATATATAGGATTCATCGTCATGTCTGTGTATACCGGTTGCGACTACAGAGACACTCGCGTAATATTATAAGGGTCTTTGGTTTTTCCTACGGTCCTTAAAAACTACGAAGCTGTTCTATAACACGTAATTTCTCAAAATCAACTACACCGATTTAGTTCAAATTTTAATGAATTATGCAGATTACCAAATTCTTGTGCAAATAAAATTTACGATACAATAAAATGAACCCTGATTTACCAATACTAAAACCTCGATTTTATTTAATACAGTTTATGTTGATGACGTATTCATGGCACAAAAGTAGCTACTTAAAACCCTTATTTCAATTTTTTCTACAAAAAACGGCGGACATGGTTGATTATAACTTTTTTATTGACAACAACTTGACTGAATTTCGCTAATTATGTTGGTTTTTAATTAGTTTCCGTGAGTGAGAAAGTTTGTGCAATGTTTATGCGCCATTTATTTCAGATATTTTTACAAACATAAAGTTGTGCAGATAATATCTATTACAATGTACTCTCACCCACTGACCTATTTAATGTTCAATGTTACCTCCTTCCTTCTAAACAAAGATGATATCAATTCAATGCAGAACACAAATCGATTCACAAATAATGTTGAGTGAACAGGTTTTTAAATCAGATACGTTCTGTTAAATGTTCCACACAGTAGGGCGTTGTGGATTTTAAAACGAGTCCAGAATATTTTGTTGTACAGAATCATCTCCCAAAGTTTGACAACCTTCTTTCTAGATACCATGTATATTTGGTTTAGTTCATTCTATTTCATCATACTTAATTAAGAAACATAATGCATTATTTTTAAAAATTCACACAAAATTATTTAAAACTCCAAGACTCGCTCGTTAAATTAAATTAACTTATAATAACCATCTAAAATGTAACATTCAATCTGAATTTATTATTCTTGTCGCTACGAGGGATATTTTTCTCTTTTATGTTGGTAACGCTAATAATAACAGAATAAATAGAAACAGAACAATAAACGAAGGAAATTATTACCATGACAAATTAAAATCGTAACTGAGAAACTATTTACATTTTTCTGTAACGCTCTGCAATTATAATAGAAGGTAATAAAAAATGAAATATTTATTGTCTTGTTTTAAAATGTAAATTCTGTATAAATATGCAAACACAAAGACATGGAAACGCAGGTAACTCAGCAACGATTTGTACATTTTTAAACGCGTAAGATAGAAGAAAAATTGTAAGCTAGACTAAAACACATTAATTATAAACAGTATATAATAATACATCTAAATATTGGTGATTACTTACTAGACATATAATACAGTATAACAAACACAGAACACAATTCTCATAAAAAAAATACGCCTAAGTATCAGACGCGTTTCAACGACAAGATCGTCCTCTTCAGTGATACACGAGCTACACCAATCAAACTATAACTATAAGTTGTTATAACGTCCTTGTCGTTGAAACGCGTCTGATACTTAGGCGTATTTTTTTATGAGAATTGTGTTCTGTGTGTTTGTTATACTGTATAGTTTTTCTCATAAGTCAAGCTCAACATTTAATATGGACATATAATAATCATTAGCAACGAGATTTATAATTAAATTTTTCTTTATCTTGTTTTTGTAAATCAAATTACTTATTAACAAACACTATTAAACAACGTGAGGATGTATGGCTGAGCTACCGAAATAACGAATTACTATTGACCTCAGACCCACATGCATAATTAATCGGAAAACTACATCCTCAATATTTTATGTATTGTCACTTTATAATAAATCTTTACGTTGGTAACTAGATATATACCGGAACGATTCAGCGAAAATGTAAGACTGGGATATTGAAATATAGAATAAATATTGATCACCCGGATGCTCGTATTCAACAATAAAATATGAACTTTTGAATGGCTGCATTGTAAAGCGTTAAATATATGGGCGACGCATAAAAGAGCTGTAGTACAAAAAATCTTCAAATGAAACGCTAATTTTCAACTGTTTCTTAAATTCCGTTTTTTAACAACCCTCTCGCTAACTATTTTTGTTGAGTTTCAAACAGTTACAAAAATATCTTGTAATTTGTCAATGGGATTTTCTCTAAGACTTAATATAAATTTTATGTAACTTGTATATACAGGGTGATTGAAACAAGCGTGACAGCTGTTTTATTCTACAAGTACAAAAGTTACAAAATACTTTAAAAGGGAACCACAGAATGTTTTGAGTTAAAACTAGAGGTGTAACAAAATTTTTCATATCCGGCATTTCTCCAATATGGCGGACAGGTCTAACGTTTTATAACAATTCCTATGTGTTATGACGATTTTAGATCAAACTTATTTTTTTAAGACTTTCTTATTCGTGAGTATTTTTCGCCATCTTTGACATGTTAGGAGCTACAGGCACTTAAATGTTTCATAAAATTCGTAAATTCAAGCTATTTACATAAACGATTTTTCAAACTCAAATTCAGGTGAAATTTAAACTAGAGTTAAAATAAAAGGTATAGTAAAACTACTGTTATTATTATATATGTTCTGTAGGCTGAAGAATACCAGAGTTATTCATTAAAATAAAAAATCATTATTTTTTGGTAATTGCTTAGAACATCCACTGGCTTACAATAGCTCTTTATTATTATAAAATTAAACCTTGTGAATTAAGAACAAATTAACTTCTGTTAATACATTTGTTTCAGCTATAATATCTTATTCACAAGGTCTATTACATGCAGTAATAATTACAAACTGGTGTAAGCCAATTCAGTAAAAGGAAGTCGGTTAAATCGCCTCTGGTATTTTCCCAACATTAAGCCATTATAGCTCCAAAACTGTTAAAGATGCCAAAAAATACCCATAAATAAAAAAAAACTTGGTGTTCTCATAAGAAAATTTAGAGCTGACTCCTATATTAATGGCTGGTAATACCCCTACTTTTAATTCAAAAATCCTAGGAGCTACTTTTTACAGTTTTTGTAATTATCGAATAAAACAGCGGTCAAATTTGGTTCAACCACTCTGTATATTCATCAAGGAAATAAAATAACAGTCGTTATGCAACGAAGTAGGCCACCTGCTAACTAGGACTAACAGTGGTGGGGGTGGGTTCATTTTTCAGATAAGGTAACAATCCGAGTTTATTCACTACCACTTTAATCTCAATAAATGAAAATAGTAATAAAGCAAAAAAATATATATATTAATTCATCTTGTGAGTGTTTTGTTCAAGTGTACAGTAGATTTGTTTACGATTTCTTCTTGATGTATGAATACTATTGAAGACAATTACTATCCAAATATCGTGGTCCACTGTTCTTACAATTATTAGTACCTTCTGTTTTAAAAAGATTATAAAATTAATCGAATCATTAATAATTACATATGCAAGTTTCTTTAAAGATTTCATGTTAAAAATTGTTGACCCAATATTAAACAAATTAGAGTTAAAAATCTGAAAAAAATATAAGTAACTTAGCTACAAATCTTACCTGTAGGTGGTAAACTTTAAAATTTGTCTGTTCAATTTTTCAGTTCAAAAAGTTGTCTCCATATCTGAAAGCAAATTTTATCATTTTTAAAGTTATTTAAACTCATTAAATCTTTATTATTTTTCACTGGGTGTCGTGATTTGTTCAAGTCTACAGTAGTTGTGTTTGTAGATCCGTTTTTTATTAAATTTTTTACTTAGTTTTATTGTTAAGGCATCCTTTGAATTTGTATATATCTTGAATAGTAATGGCGCTGTGGCTGGTGTCTTTCTTTCCTTTTCCTCTAATATCTAGATTTAAATATTATGATGGTAAATTATACTCAGGCACATGTGCCTGAGGATTACCTATTCTTCACATAATTTAAATTTGAATGTAAGGAAAATCTTTGTTTTGGATATATCAAGTTAAGTGTATTATCAAGAATGTGCTATTTTTACTTGCATTGTACTTTTATTTTTATTGTTATTGCATTCAAAATTAGTATTTATTGTAATTTGATTGTGAAGAAATAAATATTATTATTATTATTATTAGATTAGTAGTAGTAGTAGTAGTATTTATTATTATTTCTGGGTCTACGAGTGTTTTCTTTTTTCGTTTTTAGAAGAAAAAATCTCTATAATTATCGTGTCATAAAAAAAAACGGAAGAAAAATAAAAGAACTTCGAATACTTTTTAATACAGTCAGGATCAGAAAAGAACAAGAGTTGGTCAAGAAAGACGAAATAAGATATATGAAAGAGAAGGATCTACCCCAAGATAATTTAAAAAGGGTGTAAATACAGCTAAGGTCCTTCGAGATTACCACAACTTTAGTCACTTAAAGATTTTTGTCTAAGCATATTGTGTTTATAAGAACGATTTAGTATTTCTGACTAAGTAAACCACCAGTTAATGAACATACTAACTGTTAAACACCTTGAATCATTGCACATATAATGGTTCTAACCATATACACTGCAAGGCCATCGCCTCCACATCACATTCCTATCTTTATTACTGATGAGTTATTATAATTTCCATAACTAATTGTCTTCTTTTAACTACAACAATGGGTTGCAGACATTCCTTAAAGAAATAACAGTTAATCACGATGAATAGTTTAACAGGTTAAAACAGATTCGCTTCGCTCACACGGATATCTCCAGGTGGTTTTGTAGTTTGCCAGAGAAATGTGGTGTATTGATCTGTTAAAACGTACAAACATATTTACGCAAAGATGTGCATAACATAATGGACGCTGAACTTCGCATACAACAGGCGTTTCTGTAATGCTTCTTATAAATTAAAGTCCACAAGGATAAGTATTCAAGTCCAGGGAAATATTTGTATTTTATTATTTTAGTTATGTTAGTCAACTTATAAAAGTGTAAAAAAATTTACAGATTCTAATTCCAAACCTACCTTCCTACGATGACAAATAACGAAGTTATTGTTAAAAATGTAATTTCGACAACCTAACCTAACCTTACCCAACTTAACCTAACCTAACCTAACCCTGACTTCCTAAGAAAATATATCTAAAAGTTACGTGATCTGGCAGGACCGAGTTAACACCATGAGCGTAGCAAGTGAAAGCTCCTTCATATATATGAACAACTTCAAGCCCTGTCAAGGACACACCGACAATTTCAATGGGCCAAGCAATAATGTAGTGATATATGATGTACAGAAAACTGTTACAAACTTACCCTATTGGATAAGACTCCTTGATCTACCAATACAATTTAACATTTCCTAAAAGGCCCATGAAATCAACTTTTCAACATTGCTTTTAAGGAATCAGCTTAAATTACATTTTATTATCGGTCTGGGTAAATACCATGATGGCGCCAATCAACTTACTTTTTTCCCGCCCAAATGTCACAATGTTTTACTGCACCTTGTATTAAAACACTGCAATGGAAATGTAACACTTTCTCGTAGGAAGGAAAAGATTAACTGATGCGGTGGAAATTTGTTCATAAACATCTACACTACTATTTGTACAAAATTCTAATTTTAAATTGTCAATATTACCAGAAAATAATGTTCCCTGATATTACGCATTTCAGTTTTCTTAAAAATTTTCTATTGCATAAATATGTCGGAAAGTTTTTTGAAATGATAATAATTTATTTAACTTAATAGTTAATACAACAACAATAGGAAATTCAAACATTTATAGAAGAAAGGGAAACAAATTAGGCTCCTCTTTGACGAACAGTGCCAGTTTAGAAGTTACAAAAACAGAAAAGGAAAAAAAACATATAAAAAGTTCTACACATAACACAGCTAAAACTAAATACAAACCTTTTTAAACTTGAATTTTTTTTTAAGTATCATCTTTTTTTATTGTGCCCTTTTACCACAAAGACAAAAATATACATTAAACCCTAATTAACAATAAAAACATTTAAAATATTAAACATTCATAATGGTAATAACGGTAACAAAATAAAAAAGGTATCCAAATTAACAATGAAAATTTATCACTCAGTTTTATTAACCACAGAGACGATATGACAGAGCATTAACTCCCTCCATGTCCATTTGTCATTTTCTAATTATCTTTTAAAAGCATTCTATTGACACGTGACTTTAACATACCCGGTAACTAAATAATTTTGGTGTTATGTGAATAAAAATTAATAAAACATGTTAGTTTTGCTTTTGCAATTGTTAAGTGCCTTTTAGAACGTAATGAAAATATTCATTCACACCTTCGATCTATGTATAGTTAGTACGAGCTTGTCAATCCCGGAAGACCCTAGCTTCATCTACACTTTGAATACAGTCTAAGGTCCTTTAAGAGTCTTTATCCTTCTTCATTAAGTTTGCTTATAGCCCAACTGGATTGTTAATAATTAATTACTATTTAATTACCTTGTATTGAGGTGTTGCCGTCGAACAATCCTTACTTATAGTTTACACTATCTTATATGACGCGTTTCAACTATTTGTCAGTCATTTTCAAATATAAAAACACATAGAAACACTTAGCGACACATATTAATTTACATTTAAAAACGCGATTAAAAACATAATATACAAGGACGACGCGTTATCAGTGGAATTCACGATCGTGAGTCAACGAGAACGGTCATTGACAACGCGCGTCGTCCGTGTATATATGTTTTTAATCGTGTTTTTAAATGTGAATTAATATGTGTCGTTAAGTGTTTCTATGTGTTTTTATATTTGAAAATGACTGACAAATAGTTGAAACGCGTCATATAAGATAGTGTAAACTTCAAGTAAGGATTGTTCGACGGTAACACCTCAATATAAGGTAAGTAAATAGTAATTTATCCTTCTCTTTCATTTTTAATATAAGGTCTCTCCTGAGCAACTCTTGTTCTTTTCCTGCCCTGACACTATTCGAGGGGACTACGAGTCTTTTTTAATTTTTTTCTTTTTTAATAAGGAAATGACGATTGAGAGGGTTATGGCTTACAAAAAGGATAAATAAACATTTACATTACCATTTTTAATTGTCAATATGATCTTATGATATTTATATATGAACGCAACTTTAAGCTGTGTGGCGGCCTCAGGATTACGATCGGGATTCAGGTTCAATTGCTGAACCTCTCACTCTACCGATTGTCAATCTGTGGCACACTGATACTACACCAACCAATAGTATCTCATCGTGTTTAGACATTTTACTTCTCACTGCGGATTTAAATGGCTGTTCTCAACAAAACCTGTCATGAATTATTTACTAAATTGACTATGGCCAGTTGAATTTCGTGAGCGGGGTGACTGTTATACCCGGGGGCCGATATTTCACTGAATCCGTTGTAATGTATTAAATTGCGTGTATATAGGTTAAGCGTCACATACGGGACTAAATATCGCCGGAGTGTTTGGTGTTAATTTACAGTTAGTATTGTATGTTCAAACTAAGATTAAAAGAAGATCTTTGGATTGTCTTTTTAGGCACTGTAACAAGAAGCGTCACTACATCATTCTATTGTATCTCTTAAGACGAATTTTTAAAG
The DNA here is from genome assembly GCA_963513935.1 of Aphrophora alni. Classification (NCBI taxonomy): domain Eukaryota; kingdom Metazoa; phylum Arthropoda; class Insecta; order Hemiptera; family Aphrophoridae; genus Aphrophora; species Aphrophora alni. Next base: position 85,889,621 of record OY740774.1, on the reverse strand, counting down.
TTATTCCCTATTTTATAACAGCGTGTACACACCAGCTGTGTGTTTATTTATTGATTATTTCAGAAATAAAATATTTTAAGGTAAGGTAGAGTTGTCCAGAATAATTTGTTTTTAGAAGTGTTATTTAAACTACGACGATAACACAGTGAGTGAATGAGTTAGCGTGTATTCACTCACGAGAAAGGAATTATATGATGTGATGTATTCACAAGATAAATGGAATATGTCAGAGTAGACAGTTTCCAAGTCATGAGAAATAGGCGGTGGCGGTTTGGTTAGGTCAGGGTTTGTTTGATTTGTAAATCTATATCGGTGAGATTGTACCAAGATCGGTCGAACTAATTAGTCTGTAATTCGATATAGAGATTAAATTAAAATAAATATAAAAATGACGTTGGTTTAACATTAAACAACAATACAAAGAAAGTAACGTGAGAAAAAAATAAATAATCTGAACGCTAAAGAAAATATTAATATTATTATTATGGGTGTGGAATAGTTTTTTTTTGCTTTTTTTCTTTCTTTTTTTTCATAAAGTCAAACATTTTGAGGTTAAAAAGAAGAGAGAAACGAACCGACAAAACTAATTGTTTTTGATAAAAAAGCCATCGTCACTATTTCCTATATTCAAAAAATAGTGAATACTACTTAAAATAAAAAAGGAAATAATTTTTCAAAGTATATCAGGACACAGTGGTGTAATGAAAAATTAAAACGTTAAAATAATTACAAAAACGTCAATACTAATGAACCCTCACCCCGTAGTGCTTAACACCTGTGATGTAATTTAAATAACAATTCATAAAATAATGGATTGATTTTTGGTGGCAGCTATGGTACTGTTTGAAATTCACAACAAAGTGCTTTACTTCTGTAAAAAGGACTCGGCAAACAAGTCCAGAATTCACCATCAAAGCTAGCCTAGGGTTTCTTCTTAAGGAGGAGAAACTTTACCGGTGTGGTAGATACTCCATTTTGAGTAAAAGTGTGTTTTGATTTACAAAATTTGTAACAAATCATCCTGGAATATAAGACATCACTCCTCCCTTTCACGTTTAGGAAATGACCATCAGGACAAAGACAATCCAGTAATCCCTTTCAAATAATCCTTATTTCCAAGTCATTGCTTAGATCTACTGTTGCATTATGACGTTCTTGCAAAATTCTGTCTGTTTAATTGTAGTAAATTACAAGGCAGTTAGAGTAGTAAACAAAAGTGTGGACCTTGAGAGTTGTACCATTTTTTGGCGCAAGAGTTCTCTTAGCTGCTTCCAGTGGACTTTGCTACACCTAAAAACTTCTTCCGTTATAGAAAACTACTTACTCTGAGTTTCGAAACTCAAGGTTTAATCATTACGTTTTTGGACTACAAAAATCTTCCTAAGTTTAATAACTTTTTCCATGCATATATATTTTTTTCTGACAAGTAGTTGAAAAATATTTTGTTTCCGCTTTCTTTATTTTGGAAGTTACAGTATTTTTTTTTTCTTTCTTTTTTTTCCACGATGAATCCGTAACGTTAAAATTTTTAAATTGCATTTCCAATGGTTCTTTATTTTTTGACCTTACAAGAACAAATTCAGATTATTTTCGAATGAAGTCTGATTTATATGTATTGTTTTAAAAATGTTCTGCCTGAGTAACTCCAAAATTATAAAATCGATACGCTGTCCGTATATAATTTATTGAATACAATCCATTTTATCAACGTTTAAGCTAGATTGGATTATTTGACATGCATTAACTCAAGAACCTCTATTCTGAATGACTCAATACATTTAAGTTTGATGCAAGATAAATTTTCCACGAAACGGGTGAATTTTGGTCAAAACTCTGTAAAATAAGGGTCAATTAGGGGTGGACAAAAATCGATTTATGAATTTATTTTAATCGTTGTTTTTAATTAAATGTATAATATTAAAGTATTTTGGAGAATTAATTTCGTATTTGTCATCAGACACACTTCATACAATTCTAAACATAAGAACACGTTTTAAAAATTATTTTATTCGTGTAACAATTTTGAAGTAAACAGTTCATTTTTTTTTCCGTTAATTGAGTTGGATTTTTACTAAGTAATTTGTAAATCATATAATTTCTCTCTTTCATTTTTTCAAACTGTACTTTTACTTTTTCAAATCATACGAAAATATCTCAAACATTTTCTTTTGTCTCTCTATCTGCCTCTATTATACAGAGTGACTAATAAATTAATTAGCATCTCAATTTAACTTAATTATTAATTAAGAGAGCTAACCACTGTTTGAGGAAATGTTCCGAGGGACTGCTTCTATAGGCCCATGTTTTTTTTGGATTCAGTTGATAAGTGGGTAGAGCATAAGTCAAACCTTTTATATGGGACTACGGTGATACATAATTTTGAAGGGCTCGAAGAGAGAAAAAAAAAAGGAAAACAATTTGGCCTATGTAACTAAAACCTTTAACACGATTATAATAAGACAGCTAAAAAGAAATTTCATCTCCCAGCCCTAACTTTGTTATCTGAGAATCTTCTTAAGTAAGAGAGGTTTACCTCTATAAGTTCTAAGTATGGAGTTTTGTCCCTACAATGGGTGGGAGTGACACAAACAAATTTTAATCTAATTTTAAGTCTTGATGATAAAAAACTTCGCGACTTTTTCTAGTCTTATATAACTCTTTGTAGTGATAATCACATAATACATCCCATGTTTAATGTTTGATAACCACTGTCCTTTCAACCAATAAAGCGGAAAATTGAAAAACGTGTGCTCCTAGAAGCAACTCCTTTCTACAAAGAAGATTATTTAGCTATCTTTAGTAAAAACAAAGTTAAAGGGGGCAGAAGTCTCTTTACATCCACTCTGTATAAAATGTGTTTCTCTAATAAGCGGAAATAATTCAAGGACTGGTTTATACGGGTCAAAATAAAGAAAAATGTTTCATGAACCTATATCCTGAAAATAATATTTTATCAGCAATTCGCCATTTTTAAATTTTGTTTACTAATTAATTTATATCTCTAAAACTTCTCAACCGATTAAGGTGAAATTTTTTACGTTAGTCAATAAAGTAAACACTAGGTATTTACTTAATTGATTACCATACAAAATTTCACCTTAATCGGTTAAGCCGTTCTAGAGATATAAATTATTTAGTAAAAAAAAAAAAATTAAAATATGGTGGAAACTAGATAGACTATTGGTGTATAGGTTTTTGTCTTCTTTTTAACCAAGGAACAATACCCTGAAATTCGGAAACACCCTGTATAATCACAAAAAGTACATCATTTAGTCAGTAGACCTTTGGATAGACGACTGATGTAATTTCAAACGACTTTTTCGGCTCATTACACCATTACTTCTCTCTATAAGCTAGGTGGACATTACATAGCTACAAATGTCAGAGTTTTCATTGCCATAGCTAAAATATCTAAATTACATATTCACAAACATATTAAAACAGACGTCTAATTGTAGCCATTACACACCGGCATATTAGCCATTTATGTTAAGCAAGGTTTGTTCATAGTATTATATTAACAACGTTAAATCTGTTGTACAAGGTCATTAGTGTATTGTGCTGCTTGCTTCGCTCGTTTAGAGGATAACCAGGTTGTAGAATTACTTGTTAAAGCACGTCTGCGTTTGTCTATTCCTGCAGGATAATAACCTCATTAAGGAAAGATGAATGGATCCAGAACAATATTAATAGTATGAATAACTCCTTTCTTGTAGTGGCGATTCATATGTAGGATGTGAGAGATCATCCTACATTTTCATAATTGAATATTATACAAAATAAATAGTTAAAATATCTAAAAACAAAAAATTGAGAAGCAATGTATGTATTTAAAAGTAGCAATGTTATATTTCAGTAAGAGGGCTTCTTGTTATTTTATAGGATATCGAAACGCGTTTTTGTTGAAATGCTACGGTATTTATGTGAGCGCGCAATTTGATTATAAAGTAACCTATACATACACTAGGTAACGGCGGTTCTTTCATGAGATGTAATAATCTTTTAACGCTTTAAAAATTCATTATATTTTTACAAAAGAAACAGTATAATTTAGTATAAAATAAGAAGCAATCTGACAGTTAAAAAATATGAATGTTATTATTTAGTAAGAGCATCTAGTGTTGTGTTGAAATGGATCCTCGATGAACAGCTGCAATGTAAGATTATAGAGTGACTACTATGTATACGCGCTATTAAAGTAGTTTTTTCCTTGCTTCTGACCTCCGAACAGAATAACGAGCAAACCGGTTGTCGATATTAATTCGTTTTGTTAGTACAGCCTCACAATCTCGCTTAATTAATAGTGTTTGTTTTAATAGTTATTACACATTGCAGATCAATAACATATTGTCTTTCAGAAATCACCAATATCTAGATGTATTATTATATATTACTCGTATCAATGTATTTTAGTAGTTCCTGTAGTATTTTTTCTTCCCACATTAACTTATATCGTACGCGGTTGTAAAATAAAAAGTGATTTATTTACTAATCTCTCTCTCTCTCTCTTTTCTCTTTTTCCTTTTCTTAAAACTCTTTTTCTCTCTAACTCTCTTTTCTCTCTCCTCTCTCTCTCTCTCTCTCTCTCTCTCTCTCTCTCTCTCTCTCTCTCTCTCTCTCTCTCTCTCTCTCTCTCTCTCTCTCTCTCTCTCTCTCTCTCTCTCTCTCTCTCTCTCTCTCTCTCTCTCTCTCTCTCTCTCTCTCTCTCACTCACTCTCTCACTCTCTCTCCCTCTCCCTCTCTCTCTCTCTCTCTCTCTCTCTCTCTCTCTCTCTCTCTCTCTCTCTCTCTCTCTCTCTCTCTATCTATCTATCTATCTATTGAAAGAGAGGACTTAATAACACTAACATCTCCTTTAATTTTATTCTATTCTTTCATTCTTTCTTTCTCTCTCTCTCTCCCCCCTCTCTCTTTCTTTCTTTCTATTTTTCTCTTTCTCATTCTCTCCATCTTTCTTTCTCTCTTATTATCTTCCTCTCTCCCTTCTCTTCTTTTTTCTCACCCGTTATCTAATTGTCTTTCATTGTTCATCTCTCCTCACTTTTTCATTATTTCTCTCAATCTCTCTATCGCTCTTTTTCCACCTCCGTCCTTCTTCTTCTTCCGAATTATTACTTGTATGAGTTAATGTTTTAAATGATCACTAACAGACAATTAATTTTATTGTATTCTATTTATTTATATATGCTGTAATTGGTTATTGTTATTTTTTTAATCTTTCTTAAAGTATATTATATTATCATTTTTTTAATTTTGAAAATGCTTTTAACATTATTTATAAATTGATGTATTTTTTAATTGTGTTATTTTTATTGTGTTGTAAATTGTATTTATGTTTGTTGGGATTAGATTAAAGAAAGGACTTAACACTGACCTCTCCCTTAATTTATTCTATTCTATTCTTTCTCTCTCTTTTCTGTCTGTCTCTCTCTCTCTCTCTCTCTCTCTCTCTCTCTCTCTCTCTCTCTCTCTCTCTCTCTCTCTCTCTCTCTCTCTCTTTCTCTTTTTCTTTTCTTTTTCTCATTCTCTCTTCTTACTTTCTCTCTCTTATTATCTTCCACTCTCCCTTCTCTTCTTGTTTTCTCACACGTTTTCCAATTCTCTTTCTTTGTTCCTCTCCTCTCTCTCTTTTCTATACCTATTTCTTCTTTTTTCTTTCCCTCTCTTTTTTGTCCTCCCTCCTTCTTTTTTCCTTTCTTTTTCTTATTTCGCTCTCTTTCCCTTCTCAAAGTATTTAACTAAATATCTTTCCTAGATAATCATAAAACGTCTATCGTTTACACATAAAACACATTTATAAAATAAAATATCAACTCCATTTATTTTGCAATGTCAGCAAAACAGCTGATTGTAAAACCAAAGCAATGCCTGCATGATCACATCACATACTCCAGGGAATGACACTACTGCCACTTCAATCAGCAACACTGTAAACAGCTGACTCGTTTGAGACGTGACAACGTCGGCAAGTTTATCTTTATTCTTATTGGTCCCTTGATAGATTCTAGAAACAACTATTGGCTGGGGAACAGTCTGCCTATCTTCATCAAACATTTTGCTATACTAGATTGCTATGTGTTCTTATACATGTGAATGTCTTTGACAATAATAAAAAATTGTATGGTGAGCTAGTGAGAATATTATATTTGAAAACAAATTATGAGTAATTTTAGGAAATATCAAGTTAAATCAAATTGAATTTTCATTACAAACTGAGATATATGAAGAGTTGATGATTCTTGTTTTTTTTTTTTTTTTTTTTTTTTACATCCAAATGTTTAATTTAATTTATATTCACATTGTTAAGTTAAACACTGTTTTGTTTCCGTTTAAAATATTTACTTTAGTAGAGAAATTATTTATAATATAGAACGCAGCGACGTTAAATAAAAATGTGTCAAATTTAATGCCATACAAATTACTTAAACTTTCAATATCTCTCTAGAATGGATTAATTATTCTTTTTGTACGTTTGTTTAATTTGTTTGTTTCATTTTATTTTATTTCTTATTTGCTGGAGTGTTTTGTTTCAAAGTCCCTTTAGTCATTAATTAAAACAGAATTAGACTAATTTGATGATTTTGTCTTTTTTTCTTGCTGTTTAAAGATGAAAAATTACTCGGTCATCATCAACTAATAAATAAAGGGGGAAAAAATCAAATGAATTAAAAACCCCTAACGCTCGAGTACTCTAATGATTACAGAGTTAAAAATACAGGAGTTGGTCAAAAGATACCTGATAGGAAAGATGAAAGGGAGTTATCTAACTCAAAACTACATAAAAAAGGTGTGGACACCCTCTCAATTAACTAGACTACTCTCAACTAGACGCCCTCAACTAGACGCCTCAACTAGACGCACTCTCCAATGCTAAGCCAGAACTTACCTGAGGGAACCACTATCTGTGAATAAACGATGACAAAATGTATGGATAGACTACCAAAATAACATATTATTATTGATTACCGATGCGGTTGTCTGTACTGAGATGAGGACGGAAAACTACATCCTCAATATTGTATATTAAATCATTAGGTGCCCATGGAACTGGGGATGTGTTGTAGATTAAATAAGGACTCTTTTCAACGCCCTACACGACAAGACAAGATACTGTTACTATGGGGACGGTGAAACTGTCCCGATATTTTAAGTACGTTTGAAATGATGAAACTACCCCGCTCATTAATAATTTAAAGAGGATCAAGAAGGGTCGCCTCGCAAGACCAGAAATGCTGAAATTGCCCTGAGCGCCCAGCCAGGTAGTCATTTTCTATGACCGGCTATTTACTATAGAAAATAATATTGAAAACATATTAAGGATGTTACTGCATGTTAAAGGGTGTGACATATCGTTCAACTATAGAGACGTTATTTATTTGTGCTAGGCCTATTAATGTATTTTTTCAATGGAGACAGGAGAAATTTAAAGACATTTTATTCAATGTAGTTTTTTATTTAAATTTCTCTACCAGTTTATTTTATTTCGGTAGTATGAGTTTAAATTTAACCTCAATCAAGCATATATGCCTCTAAGGTTAGGTTAAGTTAGGTTAGGTTAGGACCCGTTGCGTAACATGTTTTCAATATTATTTTCTAAAGAATCTAAAGTAAATAGCCAGTCATAGAAAATGACTACCTGGCTGGCGCTCGGGGCAATTCAGTATTTTTAGTCTTGCGAGGCTACCCTTCCTAGACCTCTTTAATGAGCTGAGCTGTTTCATCGTTTCAAAAGTACCCAAAATGTCGGGGCAGTTTCACTACGCTCGTTACTATGCATTGGTACTCTAACAGTTATATTACTTTTCAATTTAAAGATTACTTAAATTTATACCATTTCCTTTGTAAAAATATAAAGCTTATTTTTTTAAATTGTAGGATGATACCTCATATTATCCTTTATGGAAGAATTCCTCTTTTTATTCTGAAGAGATATTTGTTTTTGAATTAAAAAATATTCTTTTAAATTGAATGGAACTAAGGATGCACTCCAATTAATGACTGTATTTATGAAGTCATGAGATAATGAACCCCAGTAACTGAAGACCTCCATGGTACTAATGATGATAATCCTCTACTGAGGTTTACTGTCGATTGGACACTTTTATATTAACATGCAAACAATGAAGGATTTGTAGTTGTTCATCTGGATGTTGTTAAAAAAAAAAGAATGTTCGACAAATTACAAAAAAAAAATTCTTTTTTTTAATTTATAGGAGAATGATGGATTCTTCACATTATTCATATACTTAAATCGGACAGTTTCTATCAGTTTTGTGTATAACTAAAACACAACGTTTCGCTTGGATGGATCAATTTCCGTTAACAAGTGATAAACTTAGAACGCCTAAATTCATATTGTGATCTAAATTTAAAACTATTAATCGAAACGAAAAACAAGTGTTAAAGGTAGGTCAAACAACTTAGACGATAAAACATAATAAACAACGTTTCGCTAGGATGAATCAACTTCCGTTATCAAGTTATAAACCTAGAACGCCTAAATTCATATTGTGAACTAAAATTAAAACTATTAATCGAAGTAAAAAACAAGTGTTAAAGGTAGGTCAAACAAATAAGATTATAAAACTAATACACAACGTTTCACTAGGATGAATCAACTTTCGTTATCAAGTGATAAACCTGGACCGACTAAATTCATGTTGTGAACTAAAACTAAAACTATTAATCGAAGGGAAAAACGGGTCGAGAAGTCGTCAGTTTTTCGTATTCATTTTGAGATAAAAAAAAAGTACATTTTGTATTTATGTTATTTACGTGTCTTTCTGTAGTCTGTCGTGTTTGTATTGGTTTACAGCACAAACGCGTGGACAGATTTTAATCAAATTTCGTATGAAGGTATATTTTCGTAATATCCAAAAGTTTTCTTCTCTTTTTCGATTACTCAAAATAAGGACAACTGCCACAAGAAAAAATTATAACATTTACGCTTTCTCAAAATCAACAGTAACGATGTTGCTGAAATATAGCTCCAAACAAAAGGTAATGATCACCATCTCTCCAAAAAATACCGGAACGTAAATTATCGATAAAAAAACAAAATATTCCAAAAGGTTGTTACAAAATACTTAATTTCTCTAAATCAAATCTACCGATTTCCTACGAATATGAGTAAATTGTAGAAATTAATAGCCTAACTCCATGTATAAAATTAGACTACTGTTAGAAAAAAATATTCGGGAATAATTGACAAAACACTAAAATAAACCCTGAGTGCCGTCATTAAAAACTCGGTTTTAACAAAATACGATTTAAACTAAGGAATTGTTTGTTTATTATTAAATCCATTTTTAAATATATTTATTAAATATCCACGTCCTTATTGTCTGGCAACTACCAAATTGTCTATTTTGGTATATTATTATTTGGTTTTGGGAATGGGTAGGTTAGAAAGTTTGTGCAATGTTTTTTCACTATTTAAGTAATGTTAACCAACATTTTACAAATTTTATATGTATTTTGAGTGTACATGTAACTTATATTCTTCTAATAAGAGTCCAAAGATTGTAACACTCACAGTGAGCAAATCCTCTGAGTGCGATCGTTGGACGGAGGATTGTGGACCTAACCTCGAGTATCGATGTAACCATGTAGGAAATTAAAATAACTAGAATATCCACATTATAAAATGTATCGATTCCACTTAGTAACTAGATCTAGGTCTTGCGCATTCACAGCCATATAAATCCTCGTGACCTCAACGCAAAGCATCCATATAATTATTGTTAACTTATAAATACATGTAACACATTCAAGTACGCATACATAAGTGATTTGTCGTTATATTTACATACAAGCGGGGTCTTGCCTGTTCATTATTTTACCTTTTCCAAAGAGATCCTTCGCATCGAAGGTGACAACGCTGTGGGCTTCAAGGTGCTTCCATAAACATTTTGAATCTATTACTTTGTCGAGGTGTGAGTAGGTGATTATGCGCACGAAACAGTATGTAATTAGTGAACATATGGTTGTAAAAAACAATGAGATATGGGTTAACTATGCGCAACTATGAATAGAGACTGGATTCTAGCTTTCTTGGAACCTCTGCAAGAGTCTGGACTGTGGTGGATTTTAAAACGCGATAGATGTTGGCTACTGCCCAGAGAAAAACTAAAATACATAAATAATTAATAATATATAATAATACATCTAAATATTGGTGATTACTTATTGGTTATATAATAATAATTAGCAAGGAGATTTATTACTATTAATATTCAAAAATTCCAGTATTTTTGTAATCTTATTAAATTAATTCAACATTCTTTAACTTATTTCTAGAGAAATAAGTTGATTGGTGCATTTTTAATCCCGCACTTTTATATGTTCTCACAAATGCGATAGATTAAGAAATTCATATCGATGAATTAACAAAACATGAGCAGAAAAGGATTACTTACAGAAGACTACCGGAAAATGGTAAACAGAAATAAAAAGTTGATGGGAGTAAAGGAAGGAAATATCAAAACAAGAAATAGTCGAAAGAAAAACTAAAGACGAAAACAAAGAAGTAGAATGATGACAAAATACAAAAATAAATTAAGGAAGGGAAGAAGATAAAAGGGTGATAAAAAATTAAATTATCAAAAAGAAAAAAAGATTATAGAAAATGATAGTAGAAAAAAATTAATGAAAAGGAAAAAAAATTAGAAGGAGAAATAATTATAAAAATATGAGGATTGAAAAAGAAAATAGATAAAATAGGAAAAATCAAAAATAATAGAAAGAGAAAAAGAATAAAAGTAGAAGACATAAAAGAAAATTTAGGAAATATCAACATAGAAAAATACGAAAGCTGGTAATGGAATTCAATGAAGATCAAGTAGGAAAAGTAAGAAAGACGAAAATACCAATGAAACACAAAATGAGACGTAAGATATTAAAACAAAAACAAAACAGTTGTCATAGTGACAATCTCCTATTACTGTAAATTCTCAACATCCCAGCTTGAAAGCCAAAAAAAGAAAGAATATATATGTTTACGTTGGTGTATTAGTTATAACCCATCATGGTACTTACCCACTCCTGTCATCAAATGTAATACAAGTTGATCTTCGAATTGTAATGTCCCAAAGTTGGTTTCTTACGTCTTGATGGAAGTATTAAATTGTATTTAGAAGAAGTATCGCTTTACTCGTGTCAATGTCTCGGCCCTCCCAGGCCGCAAAGCTACGCTCCCTTTCGTTACGCTCGTGTCGGGAACACCATGCAGAAGCTCGTATCTATACGAAAATAAATTTTCTTGAAAAAACAGAGTTCGAAATTATCTTTTTCTCTATAAATTCACTTTTTTATGATACTAGAGATGTAAGGTTAGTATCGTTACATATAAAATACCTCCCCTACTATCACGTTACCCATCCCCTATCACTATATTACTCCATTATCACCACATTACCACCCTATCGCCACACTATATCTACTATCACTACATAAAATTACCTAATACCACCTAATCTTAACACATAGGTTTAGTAAAAAAGATTATTATATTTTTTATTTAATACAGTTTAAGTTTCGTTTTCAAGTTTACACTTCCAGTAAAGTTTCCAGTTTAGAATGTAAGTCAACTTACACCACAAATGTGAACAAAAAACTGTCTAAAATGGCAACAATTATGTTTTTTAATTAGTTTTTGAATTTTAATAGAATTCTATATGAGCATATTATAGTCAAATTTCATTTATCTATCTTAATTTTTATGGGCGTTTCGTGCTTGAGTACAAAACAACGACAACGGAGAGACGATATGTTTAAAATCACTTTTCGGTACCCTGAGGCTATAACAGGTAAAAATCAATCAAAATATTTAGGTCGACATTTTTGGTTATTCCCACACTTACTGTATAGTGAATAAGTAATAATAAATAAAGAGAAATCCAACTAGATATGGCGTGATTTATAATCAAGAAATATTTTTCGTCATACTGCTTCAAAAACAGCTATTTGAGATGCTAAAATTGTTCTTTTTAGTCCTAGGACCTAAACATCAGCTGAGTTTGAGGTCATCAGCTGTTACTTCTTTTATACGATTTAATTACCGATTGTAAAGCATCTATAAAAACAACCGATACTCTCGATTGTGAATAACCGTTAAAACAGCTGTTGCCATCGATTTTATAAATAAGCACCACTAACACAAACTAAACAGCTGTAATAGCTTCAAACCTGTGTAACTTGTCGTAACTATTGAAGGTAAATAGGTTATAACTTTTTAGTTTTTGTGAAATTGTTATCTTATATTGTTTGCAGTATAACAAAAAATATAGTTCATCACTAGGACCAAAAGAAGCTTTTCGATCATAGCTTATTTTCAAGGTTAAACTTGAGCTTATATTGAAAAACTTCACTTTTGGTCCTAGTGATGAAATATACTATTATTTCAAGGAAATTCGTCATTGAGGTGACCTTAACTGCGTAGCCTGATTTACATTTTATTTCTATTTTCTTTTATTTGATATTTATCATTTTCGTTTTATTATATTTATTCTTTTTTATACAAATAAGTTGAGTACTTAACCGAAAATTAAAATTAATTGTCCTTTTGGTGTTTCTAAAGTTATCTAAATACTAGGCCTACATTGCTAATTGGAGTAAACGTTTGTAAAATAGATAATGATGTTTAAACACATAGATACTTGACAGTTATGTGTCTGGGACGAGAAAAACACGTATTTAAAAATAAGGGACGAAAAGTGAGACTAGGAAAGTTATTTTAATTATCTGTGAATTTTCAGCAAAGTTGGAAAAGAAAAAAAAAATTTTAAATCAAATGCATATGTATTACCTGATGAGCATTATATAAAATGATTTATTACGCTTCCCTTAAAACTGGCAAATAACCTAGATTGAATTTGTTCATTCATTCTCAATTAAATTTTTCAAGAAATCTACGCTATACTTTCTATTTGTAACAAATTAGTTATTAAAGTGTAAGATGTTCTCTTACATCCTACGGAAGAACCCATACAGCCAGTATGGGAATATTCACATTGTTAACATTGTCCTGGACCCATTCATCTCTCTTTAATGAGACTTACGCTTATTATCCTGCAGGAATAGACAAACGCAGACGTGCTTTAACAAGTAATTCTACAACCTGGTTATCCTCTAAACGAGCGAAGCAAGCAGTACAATACACTAATGACCTTGTACAACAGATTTAACGTTGTTAATATAATACTATGAACAAAGGTTGCTTAACATAAATGGCTAATATGCCGGTGTGTAATGGCTACAATTAGACGTCTGTTTTAATGTGTTTGTGAATATGTAATTTGTAAACTAAACTCACCCAGTATACGAATTATACGCTAAGTTTTGTAACAGTCAAAAAGGTAATGTTCGTTTTTAGATTGATTTTCACGTTTCATAATATTAAAGAAGGGAGAAATTGATTTCCGACATGTAATCCGTCCTTTGTCCATTGTCGTTGTCTTTGTCTATACGTGAGACCGATAGTGGCCTCCGGAATTAAGGTAGGAACATAAGATTAGTATCATAGGAGACTATACACAGGTCGCATTTCGAGCGGATACTTAACGTTCTGCTTTCTTCCACATTTACAATCTCTATGCCCATGGAAAGAGCTTCTCAGCTTGGTACTTAGAAAACCTTTCCTGTCCTACGCGATAGGGGTACTAACAAGATAGGAAGGTGGTTTTTAATGAGTAAGAATCTCACACGATTGGGAAGAGCGGATTTCTCCCTTTGTCTTTTGAAGATTTTCCACCTGCGAAGTTAAAAAAAAAAACAGGTTGCCAGAAAAGTTTCCGACCTAAAAAAAGTGTCCACAAAAGTTGAGGAATATATTTGCGCATGCGTTGATAAGTACTCTCAAAAACTGCAGCCAATTAGGACGCACAATTGTTTTTCTGACAATCATTTGAATGAGTCGGTGTGAGTGTTATTGTTAAAATAGAAAAATTTAGTATCGAACAGACATTAAATATTTCTTTGAAAGGCGGTACGCTTACACAATTTAAAGACGGGTTGAACGCTGTGTATGGTGCCTCTGCACCATCATTATCCATGGTGAAGTTTTGGGTAGTTGGATTGAAACGTAGCCGTATCAGCCTGGATGATGGTGAACGTTCGGGACGACCAAAAACTCTAACCACTTAGGAAAACATCGCTCAAGTTCACCAAATGGTGCTGGAAGACCGACGAATCAAATAGCAGAGGCTATGAACATGTCCAAAGAACGTGTTTGTCACATATTGAATCAAGATTTAGACATGAGAAAGCTGAACGCAACTTGGGTGCCACGTTTGCTCACATTGGACCCAAAAAGTGTTTGGAAGTAAATTTCCACGAACGCACTGTTAACGTAGCTTATGTGCAATAAATAAAAGTTTTAGCGCCGATTAATTACTGTAGATAAAACTTGGATACACAAATACACTTCAGAAACAAAAACACAGTCAGACAAAAAAATGGACTGCGATGGGAGACTCGGCTACATGAAAGTCAAAGGTTGTTCCTACGGCTGGAAAAGTGATGGCGACTGTTTTCTGGGATGACCATTGAATTATCTTAATTGTATCTTGAAAAAGGAAAAACCATTGCGGGAGTATATTACGCACCATTAGTCTTGCTAAGCTGAAAGCAGAAATTGCGGAAAAACATTTTTAATATTTTTAAAAAAATCATCAGGACAATGATGACTCACAGCTCATGAAAGTCATGAAAATTCGAAAAATGAATTTAAAATATCAAAATGTCGAGCACTTGAAACAGTCTTTTGTTAATATCTTAAATTTTATTCAACTTGTAAGTAGATAAATTAGATTTACAAGTAATATTACCAACCCCACATCTCTGCAATGACAAAAAAATAACGAAGATATTGTCAATAATCCAATTTCGTTTCCTGACCTCCCAAGAAAATGTGATATTTGTATTGTGAGAAGTCACAGATACTAGCGTAAGGAGGATACACAGCTGCGAGCTGACAATGACACAATCGAAGCGTGTTTAGACTTTATTATACAAACATCTACGAGGCCTTCAAGAAAGCAGTGATAAAATTACGAAACTCAAATAACCTGTGTAAGAACTGTTTTAAAGACTCACCATATAACTTAACATTTTCTAGAACGACCAAGAAAACAACTTTAAGTTGTTGGGTTAGTAACAAGATGGCGTCCATCAACTTGTTAGATATTGCGACAGCAACTGAAACTGTGAATTCGTTAAACAATAATTCTGATAGAAGTTGAAGTACCTGAACTCTAAATTTTTTGTTATTTTTTTAATTACGCCTGTGCAGTAGTCTAGAAACTGCATGAGTTCAACGATTGCTCAAACTTGGTATGTGGGTACCATATCTCTTAATATTATTTATCTTATTCCACATAATAATATTAGGTTCAAACCAAGTAATTGTTTAGGCCTACAAGGATATTTTCCTAATTTTTCTAACTATGTTTGCTGAATTAATTTACATACTTGTAAATAGTTTATTTTAGGCTTAACTTTAACAAGACCATAATGCGTCGATTTTATAGTTAATATATATATACTAAAATAAAATTTATAAAATGGTTGTGTTCTCTGGAGCTGGATACTAATCAAACCCGTTAACTTCCACTTAAATCAACCACCGTTTATTTATAGTGGACCCTCCCTCTGCCATACCATAGAATAAAACTTGTGTAGTGGATGGGAGTCACGTATTTTTTAAAAAAATAGATAAGGAGGAAACACTACTGTAACAATTGATCTCTTGTAACAAATACAAGGAGAAAACTCAATAATTAAACAAAATACATTTTTACTGTTCCACAGTTTTTTCATAGTATAAAGAAAGTTATCTGATGGGTAAAAACCATCTATGTTCAGTTTAATGTAATTAAATCACTTTTGAAGTCTTTTTGTATTGATATTGTCGTCTGTCACATGTTCAGTGCTGCACAGCCAAAAAGCGTCGACGTATTTTAATCAAACTTTATGTGAAAGCCATATTTTGGCCATATCCTCGGAAGTATTTACTCCAGTGATTCGGATATCTGCAATTTTCTAACAATCGACTCTAATGATTTTGATCAAACATTGCTAAATTGTTAAATCTCTCCTTCTATACTGGATTTCGCGTCATCTCTCTGAAAATAACGGTTCCTGAGATATTGGTAAAAAATATTCGCAAACGTAGTTTCTCAAAAACCGCTCTACCGATTTCGTTCAAATTTTAATTAAATTAATGTGAACATTGATAACACCAACAGTGTATGCAGAATTGCACATAGAAATACATTACGGTTCTTCTTCGGAATATCTTCGAAGAAATATCTTCGGAATATCTTCGGAATTATTTACTCCAATTTTTAGGGTATCTGCAATTTTCTAACAATCGACTCTAATGATTTTGATCAAACATTGCTAAGTTGTTAAATCTCAAGACCTATACTGGATTTCGCGTCATCTCTCTGAAAATATCGGTTCCTGAGATATTGGTAAAAAATATTCGCAAACGTAGTTTCTCAAAAACGGCTCTACCGATTTCGTTCAAATTTTAATTAAATTAATGTGAACATTGATAACACCAACAGTGTATGCAGAATTGCACATAGAAATATATTACGGTTCAGGATTAATTGCAAAAACAGGTCAATTTTTTTCTACCATTTTAAAATAGTTTTGAGTCATTTTTGAGGTGATGCCTACAAATATTACCAATATTATTTTGAATCTGTGTGTGTGAATTTCATTTACTACAATATATTTGCACTATTTTCTATTTATAATAGAGTAACCTAAGCCAAAATAATAATTCCTCTCTGTGCAACAATAGAAACCGTAGTAAAGAAAGTAACAAAGAGGACAAGCAACACGTGAGATTACGGAATTCCTATAAACAGATGCAGATTCTTTGTCCTGTGTGGACAGTTCACGTGACGACGAAGGCCGACTCCTGGGGCTTATTGTGCGCTCAATACGCCTACACGTGTGTCGTACATGTGCGACAAATTAGATAAAAAAACAAAAGGAAACATGTTGATGGGCGCTATCAAGCTATCAAATGCTTGTTTATTGAGTCTTTTAAAATATGATAAATTATATTGATAGATCGAAACGTCTCATTTATTACTGGATGTTTGGAAACTGTTGTTACAGGGTTTTTGATCGTCATAATTATGTAAATCACTACTTAGATGTGTCCATGCTAAAACGTTTTCACTCGCTACGCTAGTGTCGGTGACTCGGCCCTCTAAACTATAGGGACTATCATATTTTATTGGGATACCAGATTCGAAATTTTATTTTTGACAATAACTTCCCTATTTGTAATCGTAAAAAGCTGGGATTGATACATTTCATGCAGAATTCAAATCTGCACATTTTTATCTAATTTACTTTTTTAACAATTGAATAACGCTGAAATAAGGGGGAGGGGAATTAATACCGTTCTTTCGACATTTTTAATTCGATTTCCTGAATTATAATTGGGTCCTACATGAGGACACTTTAGTATCTTTTACCAAATTCCATGCTAGTAGTAGTCTTTGTAGCCGTCCATTTCGGTTTTCTGAAGACTTGTAACGTAAAATTCAGACAAAAACATAGTTAGAAATTTCTGAAGATTATCAACTATACTAAAAAAAAAAAAAAAAAAAAAAAAAAAAAAAAAAAAAAAAAAAAAACATACGGTACAAACATTGATTTAACTATCTCACACACATACACAAAATCGAAAATGACAATAGTCGTCATTTTTATACATTTTGTCATACGTACGAAAAAATATTATAATTTTCAATATTTCTGATTTTTCTTCATGTATTTCTTATTGGAGTTAACTTGGTTTTAAAAAAGGGGTTAACATTATAAAATTGTTGGTAAATTAAAAAGAAAACCTTTAGGGCACACTTCTGGTGACGGCGGTGGAATCCCGAGAGACCGTAGATTAACCTTTCTCAACTAGTCTTGGATTAGATCTCTCTCTCTTCCGACCTTGAAGCTATTATAGTATTCGAGACCAAGGAGTGTTTATTTTATGTCCTTTTCTACATTTTTTGCAAAGATGATGACCGAAAGTTTTTTAGTCTTTGAGTAACAAGCGAATAGTATATTTCATTATTATTACCGAAGGTACTTTCGGTACAAGTTGTGAACGGTACTTTTAATCATGATGAAAAAAAAAAAAAAAAAAAAAAAAAAACACACACACACACACACACACACAATAGGCCTAAGGAAAATCAAAACTATTGCATTTCTCATAATATAAACTTTCAATTAACAATTTTAACTTTTATTGCAAACAAAATTATCTCAACAAACATAAATGAGTTACAGAGTTAAACAACATAAAAAACTAAAATTTAAGACTTCAGATTGATGTTTGTGGGACAATTTTGATTATTGGTAACATTGATTCCTTCGATTAGAAGTTTTTGTTTTTTTTTGAAGTCCCTGTAATGTTGCCATGTTTGTAGTGATGATGTTTGTATTATCCATTTTTTGGACTTTTGTTGGTCTACAAAAATCTTGTCTATAGATTTATCAGACAAATAAACCAATAAAACTTTATCTCTTAGTTGGCTTTGTTTAACATTTTCAACTTTTCACCACTCAGAAAACTACTACATTCTTCTTAATCTATCGCAAAATTTCTCTAGTACTACAATCGTCCCACGCATTCGGTCTGTAGAGTATTATACATAAGACATTCCTCATTCTAAAAATTATTATTTTTAATTCAAAAATCTGATTTACCTGCAAAAACCGAAATATATTTTTCGTAATATCTTCTCACATGACTTTCTTTATATTACGTTTGTGTGAATCCCACCCTTGACACTAGGTTTATTCTGTGCAGATTGGTTCTTTGCAACCTACGGTATGGCAGAGGGAAGGCCCACTAGTAATAAACGGTGGTTGGCTTTAGTAGAAATTGACGGTATTGTATGTATCCACCTGCACAGAACACACCGGTTTTGTAAAATTTATTTTTCTAGATGTTTAAACTCTCAAATGGATTCATTGGGGTTCTTTTCAATGTCATGTCAAAAATAAACTATTTAATAATGTAAATCAATTCATAAAACATTAAACTAAACACTTTTTGACAATCAAATCTAAATTATCTCCAAAAAAAAATATAGATTTTTCAACCATCATATAACTTTCTCCATACGACTTACTTAAAAGAACGTAAAACCAATTTTGATCTAACATAGTGCATTTAAAATCGAAAGCATAAACGTGGGTAAAGAAACAATTTAAAACCAATATATTTAACATACCACCTTGGACGCACAATATGCTAACGAACCCAACCTACTATTGTTAAAACGACAATTCAAGGCGTGAAAAAAAAATCTAAAATAAATCTAATCCTAAACAGCTCCAGAAAATATCCGGGTCAAAATGGCAAGGTGAGATAAATTAGGTGTTGTTTTGTTCTGGAGACTTGAAACCATCGCTTGACCGTTGCGATATCGTGTCTAAGTAATGGATACAAAAAGTGGTCTCCAATTATCACGTGGCTAAATAGGAGCAGACTGCCGGAGGCTGGAAGGGTGAAAGGTCGTCGGGCGGGGCTTCGCGCTGGAATTTCAAGGTAAAAGTGTCACTTGCACAATGCCGTCATCTGTGCCGCGCGCATAATTCACACTAACAACGCGGTGTTTTATTTGAGTTCCTGCATTTTTTATATTTATAAGAAAAAACATTTGTTCTGAATCCGTTACAATATAAACGGTCTAGTTAGCCTATATTATATAAACTTCCTGAATTATTCGTCCTTAAAAACCAAATAAAAAATAACCAAAACTATTCGTCAACAAAAAGATTCGTTTTTTAAAATAAAAAACCTCGCTCTGTCATCAAAAGAATGAAGAAATAAACTTGAAAATAAATATAAATAAACTATAAACTCGTAGCACTGGAATACTTAACGGGAGGATCGGAAAATAACTGTTTTTGAGCAATGGTATCTTTAACAGCCACATGGCATATTAAAAATTATATGTATATATATATATATATATATATATATATATATATATATAATTGGAATTATTTGTTTTAGTCTATTGGCAGCTATCAATAAAGTTGACTTAGCGAAACTAAAACTCTGTAGTTCCTAAACAGTTAAATATATATAAAAAATACACGAGTAAAAGATTTAAAATTATTTTTATAACCTAAAACTACCATAAAATATGCATTTTTTATAAGACATTTTATAGCCGCCATTAAGGACAAATGGTTGATAGTGGCAAAATTTATAAAACCCTAAATAAGACAATACAAGAAAGTTTAATGGAGTTACGATTTCGTTTTAATATATCAAAAAAATGTCAAATTAAAACATCTGACACTTATATAAATCACTCTGTACATGTTTGAGGTTTCTAACTGCAAGAAAGTAATTTTTGTACTGTACAGCGTTCAAGAACCCAAACAGTTGAATCTATTTATTTCAAATTTGGTATGTGGATATATTTAGTTACCATCAGGGGTTCACATTAGTTAGTACAGGCTTGATAATTCCGAAGATCTACACCTATTTAAAGAGTCTTGGGTTAGATCCCTCTCTTTCACCTTTCCTATCTAGTCCCTCTTGACCAGCTCATGTTCTCTTACAACTCTGAGTATTCTAAGACAAGGAGGTTATTTTAAGTTCTTTTTTTATAAGGCAATGATGGCAGTGAGGTTTTCGCCTTTTAATGGACAAGGAAATTTGTCTTACAGCAATGCTTTGTTTCCAATCTTAAGTAACTCTAATTTTAGACTATATGCCGTAAGATAAATAGCCAAAATAAGCACTAAACCATCGCTCTACTGATGTTAAAATTTGAAATTTGAAGATTAATTACTGGTTTAAAAGAGGGGAAAATATGTTACCTTCAATAATCGTTAAAAACAAAACAAAAAATTAATTATGATTTAAACTGTGGACGTATATGGTATAAAAAAAAGAAGATTTACAATATATTTAAAACTATTTAAATAACTTTAAAATTATATATCACCTTAAATTTAACTACGATTCCTAACTTAACCTAACCTATACATCCTTCTAAATCCTGTATGTTTATCAATTTTCATATTAAATTGGATCTGGTCTTGTTCCAGTTTTATTTTCTATAAATGACCTGCCATCAACGTTTGGATAAATTAATCCAATTTGCTGACGATACAACTTTAACTTTCAAAGCAAACTCGTTACAAATTCTAGAGATCGAGTCTGTATTACATTTCAAGACAATGCCATAGATATGTATTTTGACTTAACGCAAAACACTAAACGTCTTACTAGGAGAAGAGGAAGTAAATCCCGCAACATTCTTATATCTCTCATTGATAACAAACTTACCTGAAGCAACTACTTAGATAAAGAGTATTTGAACAGACACAAAACTATTTTCTCTAACGATTTTGTTCAAATTTTAATGAAATGTGAAGATTAATAACCCAATCCCGTTTGAAAAAACGCAAATAAACAGAAACGCCGTCATTTAAAGCTCGATTTTTAATCAAATACGATTTACGCTAAAGACGTGTTTATACTACAAAAGAAACAAGTTTAGGTTCGTTTTAAAATTTATAAATATTTTTAAAAGACAGCCACCATGATTCAATTTCAATTATATGTATTATCTATTCTTACTTTATTTTAGGTCTGTCGACAATCCAATTATAAAATTTTTAATTACCTGTTTCGACAGTGAAACTGTCATTATCAAATTGTTTCCATCAGCTAATCATATTACAGACTTTCGTTGTAATACGATGCATGGTGAAAAAAACTGTTAACAGTGACGTGTTTTGTCTTTTCTACATAGCATCAAAGCGTATAAGCAATCTGATGATGACAATGTAATTGTCGAAACCGGTAATTGAATGTTCAATAATAGGATTGTCGACAGAACTAAGAAATGTAAGGTTAGATGATACATATGATTACTTTTGGCTCGTTTTTATTTGTTTTTTGCGGAAGATTGAGTAAGAAAGTTTGTGCAATGTTTTTACAAAGTTTATTTCATCGAGTAAGGTTTTGTTATACCGATCACTACGGTAACGCTTTAGGAGTTTCATCTTATCTCCGTGTATTTTAAATGGTAATTTTTGTCTAAGTATTTTTGGTAAGTATTAAAAGAGAGAGATTTTTATATTCATTTTTAAGGGGAAACGTATATTTCCTTAACCAGCACGTTGGAGCCTTTAAAGTGAGGGCTTGAAACTAGTCGTTGGTTTATCCTTTGCATCAAACTATTGGAGATATTTTTTTCTGATTTTGAGGTTATGGTTTTAATCATTTTCGTTAATGAAAACTCTATTTTCGATGAGCGCGTTGTATTTCTAGTTGGAACACTCGCTACCTTATCTTGTAACTTGGTAGTAATTGTAGATTTAAATGGTCGCCATTTTAAAAATGAAATTTTTTTCAATATATCGTTCATTCTATTCTCTATTCTTAAATTTCATAATAATTGTTAACCACTTTTGGCCGTTACTCCATAACAAACACACAAAAAATAAAAATAATTAATTTACGCAGAACTGCTTCGCTGGACGATTAATTGAAACTGAAGGAAACAATATTTTCGTAACGTTTTTATACCCATTATATTAATGTGGGCGAACACAAAAAAATGCAAGATAATTACAGGGATTCTTAAACCTGCGTAACTTTTAACGGTACACTAGTCCGAACTGCGGCAAGATAAACGTTTGCCTATACAAACCAACGCCGCACCTCAAAATAAAAAACATAATGATATGATTAGAGCAAAAAATACCTCTTGAGAAAATAAACCTTTAAAACCTTTAAAGTTACAAACACCTTCTTACAATAATTGACGCCGTTAATAAAACCATTTAAAGAAAGGAGTGGGGGTGGAAGAATGCAATTATCGAGCGATAAAGTATAATTTTATAAACCATAAAATATGATAATTGCAGATACAGAGAATGTAGTGAAGGACATAGTCCGTAGCGTCCCAGATAAGCTGGAAATGTCATTGCTCTGAAGATAAAAGACAATAGAACCCCGACCTTGAGTTGAGTAGGCGTCAGCACGAACGTGTCTTCATTCTGAAGTAACTGTTTATAAATACCGTTTGCTATTGCGATTAATCCAGAGTTAATTGCTGAATTATTCATGATTTAAAATATTGGGTACAATGCTGAATTGCTTCATGTATACGTCACATATTGGGTACAAAGCTGAGTCATGTGAGGGTGACACTAAAGCCGTGATAAGTATGAATGGGTGAGGTGAGAATTTCTTATTGAGAAAGTTATGTGATGGGTCAACAAAATGACGAGCAAAAAATATGTAGAATTCCAAGGAAAAAGAAGAGCAGAAAGAAGAACTAGAAGGAAGTAAAGAATGTAATGGGATAAAGAGAAAAATAAGAAATGGAATTAAGATGAAATGAATTAAGAAAAATGAAATTAAGATCAAAGACGAAAAAAGGAAAAAGTAAATATGAATAATTACAAAAGAAGATCAAGTAGAATAAAATAAACAAAATAGATATACAATAAAAATTGGAAGACAAAGTAAAGAAATGAAGATTAAAACATTGAATGCAAGAAGGAGGTTAGAGAGAAGGAATGAAAAGATAATTAATAAGAGCCAAAAGTAATTAGGAAAAATAATGTATGGACGATAATTAAAATTTAACCAGAAAAGAAGAATAAATAAAAAGTAGGTGAAATAAAAGGAGAAACAGAATTAATAAACTAAAAGAAGACATGGTGTAATAGAAATGAAAAAATACCAACATAAAAGAAAACGAAAGATAACAAAAAGATAACGATCTGAAATTGAAACAAATGGAAAGGAACAGAGAAAGTAAAAAAAGTGGAAGTGAATAAAGAATGGAACGAGAAAATATGGATGAAGTAATAGTCGAATGAATACTAAAGACGAAGAAGGGAAGCAGACAAAAGTTAATAAATAGAAATATAAAATGAACTGGAAAAATGGAAGAAAATAAACAATGTACTGGGGGAATGGGGAATATGTTAAGTTAAAGTTTAAGAAGACGAAGTGAAGGAAAATATAGAAGGATGCGAATTGAAAAATGAGAATAACAAAGAGGGAAACAATAAATAAAAGCTGACAGTAGAAAAACAAATGAAAAAAAAGACTTTTTTCAAAAGAGAAGAAAACAAAATAAATAAAAGATAAAGATGAAGCAATAAAAGTCGAACGAGATATCAAATAAAACCAAAACGAACAAAAAGAAAAGTAGAAAATAAAAACAACTACAAAGAGAAGGAAGGGCAGAAATAATGAAAGTAAAAAGGATTAGAGAAACACAAAAAAGGGAAAAAGAACAGAATTGGAAGGAAAATATGAAATAGATGCAAATGAGATGAAGAGTAACAGATGGAAAAAATTGGAAACTAGAGAGGTATGATATACTTGCATTAGAATTTATTTTAATTTTGTTTTTATTTCTGTATTATCTGAGTGATAAAATTATTTACGCAATTTATTTATTACCTCTTACACTTTTTTATCTTCTTCATGGATATGTAATTATGATTTAATGTTACCAGTCCTTCAAAACCCAATGTGTAACCTAATAAAGAATATCCATTGCCAGAAGCTCCCAAGGCAAAGTTTTGAACTAATTTTGATTACTGTTGTAAATAATAATAAAACAATGTTTCGTGTTAAAAGTGCCTGGAGGGACTTAAAGAATTAATCAAGAGTTAATTAATAGTGTCAGTAATTAATTAGAGAATGAAGGTGATATATAGTACAACATACGACCGTGGTGTCTCCTAATTGACAAGAGGTGTGTTCATTTTGTTAACATCAAGTCGTATTCCAATCTATAGTAAGGTGCAACTTGTTGGTAGACCATTTGTTAAAGTGTTTATATACACAAAACTTATTAAGTGATTCCTATTAAAATTATTGTTGTTTTGTTTATTTATTGTTTTATAATTTATTTTTTCATTCTTTCTTATTAACTTTGAACTGGGACGTTGAGACTTATTTGGACCACTTGAGAGTGCAAACCAATTCATGAAGTAGATTTTCACTATTATTTGTTTTTGAACGATCTTACATCTGATTTATCTTCCACAATATTTCCTTTCTTCAATCGAACCTTCCTTTCGTCTTCTTTTGTTTGGTATTTTTTTTTACCTTACTTTTTGGATGGTTTTTTTATCGTCTTTTATTTTGTTTCTTTTTTTCTGTCTTCTACATTTGATTTATTCTCTTTTCTGTGAAATTTTTTTCTTTACCATACCTCTTTTGTTCCTTTTAGCTCATATTATTCTCTTTTATTTATCTTTTCTACTAAAATTGTCTCTCCGTTTAGTCTCATTTTCATTTTATTTTTACTTCTCTTTTTATCTTCTCCTTATTCACGTCGTCTCATTCTACTTCTTCCTTGATGTAGTATCATCCATTTCTTTTCGTGTACCTGTATTTTGTTTATTTATTTTTTTACTTAATCGCTTATTTTCATTTATTAATTTTTGTTAGCTTCCTGATTCAATTTTTTTTACCTTTTGTCTGTTGATCTTTTATTTTAGGTGATGGTGGCAGCGGTTTCGACCTCACAAGGACATTTTTAAACATAAGACACAATCACTGCACTACTGTATATGTGTATTGTCACATTATCATTAACGTTTTAAAATATATTATGTAACCAGTGTATGGTTCCCGTCTTCACAGAAGCTAGTTCCTTTTTTCACCTTCGCTCTTTCTTTCGACTATTTTATCCTTTTTAATCATTTCTTTGTCCACTCCCTTAGCCCTACACTTTATATTTTTGCTCTCCTTTTTCCTTGAATTATTTATTATTTTCTGCACGTTTTTTTTTCCTTGACGCATTACGTAACTTTCTAAATATTACGCATATGTGAAAAAGTCATGAACACGGGGAAAAGAACATTATAGACAAGAGAGAAAAAAGAGGATGTTAAAGAAATAATCTGCAAGGGGTTTATATGCTTAGGTAACAAAACGTAATTTTTGTTGGATGCAATCATTTACCGACAACGACTTATGTATCAATAGTTATTATTAAAAAGAATCATATATTAACAAGAAATAGAACGGAGTGAAAAGAAGTGGAAGGAAGTTGAAGTAAATTAGAAGATAGAATAGAGCATAAGAAAGAGAAAAGGAGAATAGCTCAAGCATAAGGGAAAGACAAAAACCTTATATTTCTAGAACTGAAATGAAAAATGGAAGTAGTTAAGTCAAAATAAAGGCCAACAAAAAAAAAAGATGAAATGAAGGTCATGTATGAAAAATGAAAGACGACGTATAAGAAATATCAAATAAAAGAAAAAATGGGATATGTTATTCAGTTACAAAAGACATAAGAGGGAAGATCTGCTTGATAAATGTTCATCAACATTAGCTGGATTGAACGTCCTTGATCCGAACAAGTTTGTCTGTAAATTCTTTACATCACAGTTTTGAGTTCTGTATAAATCAAATTAAATTGAGAAACAATGCAAAGTGTTTGAATGTTATTGTTTAGATTGACGGTCTTATGTTATCGTTTAGGACATGCACTTACAACGATTGACTAAATAATGAATATACACAAGTTATTTAGGATGTAGTTTTACGTTATATTTTCAACTGTACAGAGTAGAGAGCGCGAAATATGGTTGATATTACACCGCCTTTTGGTTGCCCAGCCAATATTCTCGCGTCGTTTTACAATATTTGTTTACATGTAATGGGAAAGTTAATTGTAAATCTCGTTGTTAATTATTATTATATGACCAGTAAGTAATCACCAATATTTAAACATATTATTATTATTATTAATGTATTTTAGTCATGCCTCATTTTTTTTTTTTTTTTTTTTTTTTGCAGTAACCTATATCCTTCGTTTTTTTTAAATCTATAAGACATCTCTGATTGGAATGTTACCTTATCAGACCAGCGATCATAAATAACAATTTCAATGAAAATGAAGTTTGTAACAAAAGTTAAAGGAAACCTAAAACAAAATTGGATTTGAAGTGAAGAAAACATTGATACAGTAGAGAGAGAAACAGAGAGTAATGTTATAAAGCAAGGAGAAATGTTTGACCATTTCGTTTTGACTTATCAAATCGTATAAAATATAATTCTCCTTCGCTGATGTAATTTCTAAAAAGATGATTCTCTTTTAGAGGTATACGGTTATACACTAGTGATGTTCTTCCATGTAGGATATAAAAGTGTTCTTAAATTGAGAAATAAACTCTTTTTTTTTAAGAAATAATAAACATTTCTGTAAATATTAAATTGAGGAGCAATGCATCAGTTAAAAGCGTATAATATATTGTGTTGTTTGTAATTATTTGTGTATATAAAATTAAGACAATATAAAGACATTTGATTTTGAAAGGGTGGATGAATCAAGTGATAAACCTAGAACATATAAACCATGAAAACACCCAACATTGCGTAGTAGCGTAGCACTGTTTTACAAATTAACACTGGTAGCATAAGAAGAGAACCCAAGGTCAAAACTAGACATAACTGTCAAAAAACAAAGATAATTAGGAAAACAACATGTCAACACAAGAAATAACAAATCACCAAATTTAACCCTACACATTTAGTGATCAAGTGATCAAAGAGTCAGTATCAATGGTTAATCTACCTTGTAGTCAGTACTTGCGAAGAATTAACCAGAAAATGTTCTACGTCAATTTATGAAAGAAGTTTTTTTTCTATTTTAATTAAGTTTTCATTAATGGAATCCAAATCTGTATATTGGTTTGGCTAATAAAATTGGCTATTAGTTTAATATATAGATATTCGATTATTTTGATTTTTTTTTCACCACTTTGTCAAACACAAACACTTTGTGTTTTTTGACAACACGTGTTAAAATATAAATAGAAAACCACTATGTTCAACAGTACGTCTATAGTGGTCAACTGATCAAGGAATTGTTACTACGCTGCCATTTCTCTCAAACGTTTGTCAAAGAGTTTAATTAATACGTGACCTTGTTGTCACGCATTATGAAGAATTAAACCCAAAATTATCACCCACAATTTAAAAAAGAAATGTTTAATTTAAATTTTATTAAGTTTTCATTAAAGAAAACCATAACCACCTTATCTGTATGCAGGTATGGCTGAGAGTATTGGCTTTCAACTTTATATAAGAACCTACAATTATTTTGATTATATTATTTTAAACCATTACCTCTTTGTTTTTTCCCAATAAAGTTAAGAATATTGGACCGTTTATAATAGTCTTAGTTGTTTTGAGCATTCAATATTTGCTTTAGTTTTTGATTCCTTTTCATGATTTCTAGTTTTAGTTATAATTTTTATCATATTCCGAGGATAATTGTTTCTTTTCATGGTTTTTATGTTCTATATTTATCACTTGACAACGAGACTAGATCTCTCGAAACGTCAGGTATTCAATTTATACATACAGATGATACCTATAGATTGTATCAATAATAAGAACAATCATCATTATCAATTATTAACAGTCTTGTAATTATTTAGAAAGAACGCCTCGTAAAGGACATCGAAAGACATTTATGTATCTTGATGGTATGTTATAAGTTGCATACGATACACTGGATTATAGAGTGATCTAATTCATATTATTGAGGATGTGGTTTTTCGTCCTCACATCAACTCTCAGAAGGCATAAAAGAGAGAATGATAAAAGCACAAGTAAATGTTTTGCTGATTAGTATGACTAGTAAGAAATCATCAAATTTAGATTTATTAATTGTTAATGTATTTTAAACTTTACAATAGATATTATATTATACATTTTAGTATCCACCGTCACTACTGAAATGATTAAAACTAATTACCCAAAAAATAATCAGTAATAGAGCAAAACCTAAATCTTGGTTCTCATAATTTATTGTCTTATAATTAGTCACAGATAAGAGTTCAAGTGGTAGAAATGTTTAAGAGAAAACAAGTCAGTATGATTATTGTCAACCCCTTGTGTGTAATTATATTGCCTAACTTCAAATTCGAGTTTAAAGTTAACAAACCGAGTTAATATAGTCCTATAGGAAGCCGATATCTTGTCCCATGGGATAGTTCTTAACTACCCCTAAGGTGCTTTACTTTGCAAACTGCTTCAAGGCATGTCCTGCAATCAATAGCATTAATTGGCTAATATTAATATTTCACCTATCTTCTGAAATGTTGGCAATTTAGACAACACATACAATCTAAAATAATTGAAAATTTACTGTACTCAATTTATTTACTGTCGCCAATTTTCCGTTTATTCTTAAGTAAAATAAATCACAGTTGTGTATTCTGAAAGAAATTTTTTCTGTTTTATTTATTCCTTTTATTCTGTACAAGAAATAGCAGGTACAGAATTACTCAATTCAACCTACGTTTTGTGCAGAAAACGTTATTTTTGCTCTATTTTTCATAAACTATAGTTCTAATTATAAAATCAACTGTTTAAAATTTGCTATACTATTTAACAATTTGATAAATAGTTGCGAAAATTGTTTAACAGTACACAACACGCCTTACTACAATTGCGTACAGACAATAACTGATTGTTTGTTGGCCTTGAGCAGTAGATAACGTGTATCTAGTTAACTCCAAGTGAAAGAATGGGCGGGAATGACTAAGAAACAACTCGATGTTCTTAGGTGAATTACCAGAATTCATAGCGCTAGTTTATTACAACTTAGTGATTTCTGTACATTATTTTACCTGACTGGCAGTTCTACACTACAGTGGGGTCAAGTTCAAAATATTTGTTGCTTAATTTTGTGTATAACTAAAAATCTCAGATGGTATAGAAAAGTGGGTAAAAATAAATTTCGAGTTTTCTGCTAAAATATCCATTTTGAGGTCCCCTATTCTAAAAAAGCGTTTTCTTCAAATCATGCCTATCTGTCACATATGTCGTTTTCTACAGCTTAAATAATGATTTAATTCAAATTTTATGTGTTGTATATATTGACATTATCCGGGGACTTCATTTTTTCGATAACTCAAAATTTGCGATTAGCCAAAGAACCCAAACAAAACATATTGCCATCTCTCTAAAATAAAAATTCGTTTCTTTGTCATCGATCAAATCCCAAAACATCCTTGGGGCTGTTATAAAATACGTAATTTCTTAAAATCTGCTTACCGACATCGTTAAAATTTTAGTGAAATATATAGACCAATTAGTCAAACCTGTGTGCAAAATATCAAAAATATAGGTCGGAAACAATAGTTGACCAAAAAATATACCTTGAACGCCGTAATTTAAAAGTAGATTTTAATCAATTATGATTCATCCTGTGAAACGTATATAGTAACAACCAAAACTAAGGCTATATTTGAATTTATAATATTTTCACTTTTTTACTAACAACTACTGAACTAATATTTTTGGTTATGAATATTTTTAGTTGAATTTATTTAACGTTGGGGACAGGTGAGTAAGAAAGTTTGTGCAATGTTTTCAGACAGTATATTTTATTGTATTACATGTCATTAGGACATGAATAAATACATTCAAAGATAATATATTTTGGAGAAATATATTTTAGTCTGATATAATATAAACATCTATAAAGTCAATTTAAAACACATCATTCATAAATATTTCACTAAATCCCTCTTTAGTCAATTGAATTTGGTGAAAATTAAACAAATATAGTAACAGCTAAAGGAACTGTATCCCAGTACAATATTATAGCATAATGATTGTATATTTAGCATTAAAATACTTAAAAGATTCCACAATAATTATTCATCAGTCACAGATATATCTCCATCAATGTCACAGATACACTGCTTAACTAATCTATGATTACTCACAGATAGTCCTTGTTAGCAACCCCTCCCTCTAGTGACATTCAACTCCCCATGACCTTGCGTCTGTCACGTCTCTCCCTCCTACGGCTGCACATAGATTCTTCTTTACAGATTACATTTTGTCCTTCCAAACCATTTTTGTTCGTTAATAATAGACTTAGAGTAGGTGGGAGTGAGTGGATGACAATGGCTGATTTAGTAATTTGTAATTATACGCACCTGCGCAGTGTGGGCAACTATTTCTATGGAAGAAACTATTATTTCTTAGAAAATAGAATTGAATTGTTCTCATCAACGTTGGAGTTTATATCGTCCCAGATTTGAATCCAGGTTTATCGATGTTGAAACGGTTTTTGATCGCATTACAAAACTTCCGTTTTAAATAGTGGAAAATCATTGCACAAACTTTCTTACTAACCTTTCCAAAAACAGATAAAAAGATCCAAAACTAATCATCTCCAAAAATTTCAGTTTGTTAGTTGTCTGTATAAAATTTAATGAACCATGAAGGCAACTTTACAAATACAGTATATTTTCATATTTAAGAAAAACCTAAACTTAAATCTTATTTAATAATATCCAACTATTAATGACAGCTGCCTAGGTTATTATTTATTCTTTTTTTAAAATTAATCATCACAGTTATTTAAAAATTAAAAAGTAATCGGTAAACTCAATTTTCATAAATTACGCATTTTATTTATGAACACCAGGTCACTTATTCATACATAACAACGGACCTTAAACGTGTTTCATAGATCTTAAGCTTAGTTATTCTTCACAAAGAGATCGATATAAATGGTCCCAGATTTGCAAAGTAGGCTTGTAATTTCCACTATAATCCATTTCTCAATTTCATAGCTGAAAATGTATATTTTCGTAAAAATTGATCCATCAGATAGCATAAAGAATACAATTTTAGTTTAAGGAAACAACAGATTAAAATACTATCAGGCCTCTTTTTGTTAGTTTGAATATTCTCACAGTAATCAATTTGTACTTGTATGAAGTGGTTAGGTATACGATAAGTAAACTTGATGAACTGCCCAAGAGACATGAAATTCATAAATATAATACAAGAAATAGAAGGGAAATAAACTTGAGATACTATAGGCTGAAGAAATCATCAAACTGTCATTTGTCGGTGGGTTTAAAAGTATACAACAAGATTAGTAATAACCTTGATGCTACCCCAAGTAAAAAATGTTTAAGAAGGTATTATGCTTGGCTTGTCGAGAACCCCTTTTATTCATTACAGGAATTTTATACACTTAAGAATGATATGATAAATTTTTAACCTATTTTTGTTATGTGTAAGTAATAGTGTATGTGTGTAGAGATTTTTAATGTTTAGAAACATGAGGTTAAATTAAAATTTCAATGTTGACTATGTCTATTGTACTAAATGTATCGAATGGCAAATAAATTATTATTATTATTATTATCCAAAGATCACATTTTCACAAATCATATCTAGAACGCAACAATTTTATTCATTTTTATTCATTTATAAAGAAAATTAGGTTACAAATAGATTCAGGTTGATCACACTGTATTATGTATAAATAAAACAGACTATATACTAAGGAAAAAATAAAGTAAAGAATTCGCAAAGGATGTGTATATAAACCAAGCTTAATGAATTTTAATGTAACAGCAGATATTTCTTGATGAAACTCCATATTCAAGGAGTTTCAATTAAATAAAGCTAAAGTTTCAAAATATTTTAACAATATAAATGAGCTACATTTATTTCACCTTGCGGCATCATCGGGCAACAACAATGACTCAAGTTTAATCACTTTCAAGTACGTATTCATATATGAACACTGAGTTATTTGTTAGTCAGCTACTTACTCTACACTCCCACTTACAGTTAGCCACTACACAAAGCCAATATTCACTCAGTTGGTGTCTGTAAGCAAATAAAGAAAGATGGGGTGTCCTATCAATAAATCTATTATTTAACAAATGTCAAACAATTGCTTTCATAACTATTTATAAAAATTCTTAAAAGTATAAGTAAAAGGTCCTTGTACACAAAGGTTGAATTAGTTCTTTGTTTTTTCAGGATACATAATAAAAGGAATAAAACACCTGTCCGTTTTTATTCTATTTAAAAATAAATGAAAATTGGTGACACCACAAAAATTGAGTAGGCTACGGTTGATAATTTGTAATCACACTAAGATTGTGTGTGTTGAGGAAGCTTTCCCACCACTAAATTGCAACATTTCAGAAGATAGGTGTACCACAACATGAATATTAGCCAATTAATGCTATTGATTGCGGGACAGACCTGGGAGCAGTTTGCAAAGTAAAGCACCTTAGGGGTAGTTAAGAACTATCCCATGGGACAAGATACCGGCTTCCTACAGGACTATATTAACTCGGTTTGTTAACTTTCAACCTGAATCTGAAGTTGGGTAATAAAATTACACACAAGGGGTTACCTCTTATCAAATTGACTTGCTTATCATTATAACAGTGTTATCACTTCAAATTTTATTTGACAGTACCTAACTAACTATGAATTATGTCAACCAAGATATATTTTAGTTTTGCCCAGTTTAATGTGAATAATAATTTTGCTAAACTTTGAGTCTTTTCTATTTCAGTGGCGACTCTTGAGTGGGCTGCTGTCGAATGAAATATTATACCCACGACTAATATACATTAATAATTTATATAATAGGATAATACAACTATATATTGGTGTTCATTTACTAGCCATACAATAATAATTAAGAATATAACATGCACTCTTTTCGATGGAAACACGGGTGATCTTATAACGGAAAACCACATCCTCAATTGTGTATGTATTTATTTATTCTATAATCAATCGTTGCGACCGCAAATCATCGTGAACCGTAGTGATTCAGTGAGGATGCATTTCCATAACAACACTAGACACTCTTACTTTTATAAACACAAACACTCATTACTACTCCAACGGTTCCTAATCTATTGTATTCTTTACGTAAAAACTAATTTCTTTGTTAAAATAAATAGATTATTTTCAAAGTGTAAAAAGATCTTCACATTTTATATGGAAGACTAGCCATTGATATAATAAAAAGTGTGTATTTAAGTCTACGTCATAAAAAAAGAAACAGTATTGAAAAGTTACATCAGTAGCAAAGCATTAGGTTTTATAAAATTTGATAAGTCAAAGTAAAATGGTCAGACATTTCTTCTTGCTTTATCCCATTACTCCAGTAATAAGATTCTCCTTTTACTACTGTATCAATGTTCTGCTTACTTGAAATCCAATTGTGTTTCAGGCTTTCTTTAACGTTTGTTACAAACTTTGCTCTCATATAAATTGTTATTTATGATTTCATAAAATTCCAATCAGAGACGATTTGTGGATTTTGAAACCAGCAGGATGTAGACTACTGTCGAATGATAGATTAGAGACACAACAAATATACATTTAAATTATTAGTATATTATAAATACATTTAAATATTGGTGATTAATTACTAGTCATATAATAATAATTAGCAACGGGATTTAGCTGGTAACTATCCACACTACAGCAAACCTCATCCACAATAGCGTAAGTTTTAAATCACTCTATAAACAATCGTTTGTGCTCGCAAATAGTCATGCCCTAACGATACAGGAACAATCGTTTGTCCTTGCAAATAGTCATGCCTTAACGATACAGGAACAATCGTTTATCCTTGCAAATAGTCTTGCCTTAACGATACAGGAACAATCGTTTGTCATTGCAAATAGTTATGCCTTAACGATACAGGAACACTCGTTTGTGCTCGCAAATAGTCATGCCTTAACGATACAGGAGCAATCGTTTGTCCTTGCAATTACTCATGCCTTAACGATACAGGAACAATCGTTTATCCTTGCAATTAGTCATGCCTTAACGATACAGGAACAATCGTTTGTCATTGCAAATAGTTATGCCTTAACGATACAGGAACACTCGTTTGTGCTCGCAAATAGTCATGCCTTAACGATACAGGAACAATCGTTTGTCATTGCAAATAGTTATGCCTTAACGATACAGGAACACTCGTTTGTGCTCGCAAATAGTTATGCCCTAACGATACAGGAGCAATCGTTTGTCATTGCAAATAGTTATGCCTTAACGATACAGGAACACTCGTTTGTGCTCGCAAATAGTCATGCCCTAACGATACAGGAGCAATCGTTTATCCTTGCAATTAGTCATGCCTTAACGATACAGGAACAATCGTTTGTCATTGCAAATAGTTATGCCTTAACGATACAGGAACACTCGTTTGTGCTCGCAAATAGTCATGCCTTAACGATACAGGAACAATCGTTTGTCCTTGCAAATAGTCATGCCTTAACGATACAGGAACAATCGTTTATCCTTGCAAATAGTCTTGCCTTAACGATACAGGAACAATCGTTTGTCATTGCAAATAGTTATGCCTTAACGATACAGGAACACTCGTTTGTGCTCGCAAATAGTCATGCCTTAACGATACAGGAGCAATCGTTTGTCCTTGCAATTACTCATGCCTTAACGATACAGGAACAATCGTTTATCCTTGCAATTAGTCATGCCTTAACGATACAGGAACAATCGTTTGTCATTGCAAATAGTTATGCCTTAACGATACAGGAACACTCGTTTGTGCTCGCAAATAGTCATGCCTTAACGATACAGGAACAATCGTTTGTGCTCGCAAATAGTCATGCCTTAACGATACAGGAGCAATCGTTTATCCTTGCAATTAGTCATGCCTTAACGATACAGGAACAATCGTTTGTCATTGCAAATAGTTATGCCTTAACGATACAGGAACACTCGTTTGTGCTCGCAAATAGTCATGCCTTAACGATACAGGAACAATCGTTTGTCATTGCAAATAGTTATGCCTTAACGATACAGGAACACTCGTTTGTGCTCGCAAATAGTCATGCCCTAACGATACAGGAACAATCGTTTGTCCTTGCAAATAGTCATGCCTTAACGATACAGGAACAATCGTTTATCCTTTGCAAATAGTCATGCCTTAACGATACAGGAACAATCGTTTGTCATTGCAAATAGTTATGCCTTAACGATACAGGAACACTCGTTTGTGCTCGCAAATAGTCATGCCTTAACGATACAGGAACAATCGTTTGTCCTTGCAATTAGTCATGCCTTAACGATACAGGAACAATCGTTTGTCCTTGCAAATAGCCATGCCTTAACGATACAGGAACAATCGTTTGTGCTCGCAAATAGTTATGCCTTAACTATACATGAACAATCATTTGTGCTCGCAAATAGTTATGCCTTAACGGTACAGCGAGGATCCCTTTCGATGTCCTACACGACAACACAAGACGCTTTTTCTAAACAATAGAACTGATACTATTTAACATTTGCATTACAGTTAATTTAATAATTATTTTAAAATCTACATAAATGTGTACCAATTCTTTTGTAAAACTATTTAATTTAAAGTATAGAATTATGTTCACATTGTATGGAAAACTCATTGTTGGTTTATCAACCCACTGACTGTTTGAACTGACTTTGTAGACTGTATTTAACAATATCTGTTTAGTCTTTTATATTTATTAGAAATTTATAACTTTGTGACAATTTTGGGAATCATAACCTATTAATAGTAAAACGTAATTTAAAAGCTTCATTTGAATAAAGTTTTGATTACAAAAGCTTTTATGCCGATTTATTGTCCAATTTTGAGGATATAGTTTGGACTATTTTGTTTTGTAGTCTAACTCGTCTTTTTTTCTTCTTCTAAATTAAAACACTTTTAGATAACGTCCTGTGCACATTTGTAAACTTCAGATAAAGAGGAAGTTATTTTGTTAAATTTAAAAATTGGCCATTTTGAAATTTACTACCTATTTTTCTGGATAGGAATTTATTTCTTGTTTTGTACAACCATACATCAATGCAATAGTACTGCAATGAACACTTTTACAAAAATTCATAAAGTCAGACGGTTAAAAGAGATTTTATCTAGCATAAAAATGAGTCGTTTTTTATTAATGCAGTCGAGGAGTACGAGATTTATAAGGTGTTCAAATCAAGAGATGCAAATGGCGAACATCGACGATTGAACGACCAACTAAATTTCGACTCAAATACCTTGTACGACACGGTGATAAGAATTCAAGAAGCCCGCGGTAAGAACAGGTTCGGAGTGCGCAAGATAACAGATGGTTAGTTGACGTCCGGTAGCCAGAAGGTGTACACCAAAAGGGACTTTTAATGTGATGTGTGTTTTTTGTGTATTTTATGAATAATTATAGTGTTTGATGACCTCGGTCGAATAATTTAAATTAATATTCCTGTGTCTGAAGATGGGATAAATATCCCGAAACGCGTCACGATTACAAAAAGAGGTCACTTGACGGAAACAAAGGTAAAAAACTTTATTTTAAAATCATAGTGACCTGGATACTGAAAATGAATTCATTATAAAAATGAGCTTCGTCCCCCCTCTTCTATTTAAGGGTTTATGGGTTGATTTCATCACAGCTTAGGGATTGTTATTTTTCGTGTTGTTTAAAGACCAAAAATGTCAAGTCACCTCATAAAAAAAACATAAAATATAGTGCCCTAGCCCTGGAATAGTAGATGGCTAGGGGGTCTATATTTTGTGTTCTTATTTTACTTGATACAGCATCAGTGATGGAAGAGAACAAGAGTTGATCTAGAGAGACCTGATACAAAAGATGAAAGAGAGGGATCTATCCAAGACTACATAAAGATGTAAATCCAGCTAAGTCTCTCGGGATTGCCACCACCGTACGCACAATAATGAACCCTTAAATTTGAAGTGAAAGTTCAAAAAATGAACAATTATCTTAAATAACCCTCACCTGGAAGTTACAAGATTTTTATAAATATTTAACAAATATTTCACAGTTCCTAATTCGCCCCAAATGACAGGAAAATCTGAAGTTATTTTAGGCGATAATTTTTATTTTCTACCAACGTTTACAATATTTTTTTTTCCTTTTTAGGACATTATAATTACGCATTTCTAGCCCTAATTTTAACATAGAGTAAGTAATCGTTAATTGAAATACAGATATTCCATAAGAAAATCATATTTAGCGTAAGTAACATCGTTGTACACAGCGTGTTTATAATTGTATATTTTGTAACATTAATCCTATCAATTTGTGTAATTGACTGTGTATAATACGTTTCGGTCGAACGAGTATTGCATCCATTTAACCCCGTCCGATATTAGCGATTATTTCACGCGTCGATGAGACAAACATCCAACAACAATCAATACATACTCACGGAAGCATGTTCAACAACTTTTTGAGAGTAATTATTATACTAAAATAAAGTGTGCAGAAACATTGCACAAACTTTCTCATTCACCTACTCCCAAACCCAATATCTTTACAAAAAAACTTTGGTTTATAAGATGTTGGTCGAAAATGAGAATTAATCATGGGCGATTTGAAATACTTAAACTTGCTTCGCTTTGGCCATAAACGAACCCATATCCTAAATCGTGTTTGATTAAAATAAAGCTTTTATTGTCATTTACTTTTGAACAACCGTTTTTTATTTTTTTATTTTTACGCACGCAGGCAATGTCACTAAAGTTTCAACTAAATCGGTAATGCATCACTTGAGATATTACAAGTTTCATAACAAATATATAGCTGATTTTTTTTACCTATAATTCATAAAACATAATAATTTTTATACGTTTTGTTTGGGTCCTACACTTCAACAAAATTTGATCAAAATCGTTAAAACAAATTTTATGAAATCGTAATTATGATTTTTCTATTGACAAAAATAATCAAAATTTGTGAATTTTGAGTTTAAAAAAAAAGAAAGTAAAACAAACTTTTTGAGATATTACCAAAATATGTTCAAATAGGAAATTTGATTAATATCTGTTCATAAGTTTGAACTATAAAGTACTGCATAGACGACGGACAGTGAGATAACTTTTTATTGTCAGAGGACGTTAAAAGGGTATATTTTTAAAAGATAGCAATAGATTTTTGACCCATCACATAGATCTCTCTACAAAGTAAACGTTTTTATAAGAAATTAATGAAGAATTGTTAGAATTATATAATATAGAAAATAATATCTCAACTTGTCAGAATTTCACTTTTGAAATATCAGGTTCCAAAATAAATTCAGCATCTTAAGAAATAAAAATATTATGAATATCACTAAAATTGGTTAATAATTTTAAAAAAATAAAGATTATGTTTTTGTTTTTCATTTTTGGTATGTAACTACCATCAAAATACATAATTATTAAACATTCAATTTTTAAAAAATAGCTTTTAGGTTTATAAAGTTATTGGATAAATATGGAGTTTTCATATTATTGATATAGTTTATCAGACATTTGCCATTATTTGTATATAAATACTAATGCACGATGTTTCACGAGTATGAATCAACAATCTTTATCAACTGATGAACCTAGAAATATGAAACATGTGAAAAACCCCAATATATTTTAGTAGCCTAAGTTATTTGGAAAATAAAAGTAGGAAGAAAGGAATCCAAGACTAAAACGAGGCCTGAGTAACCAAAATAATTAAGTCTGTATACAACGTGATGAGTAAAACCCACAAAACCAGACAACACAAAGAAAAGCAAACACCAAGTGTAACCGAAAATTTACACGGATCAACTAAATAAACTGTTGATTCTCTACTAGTATTGATAACAAGGTCATGTGCTCAACTTTTGAAAGAGGGGACAAAAGGTTGCTAACACGTATTGAAACCGTTAGGTAACTACCACGTTGGCATACAACCCTAGATTACTTATTTACCTGGCAGGTTCTACCTTGGTATTTGTAATATTACTTTTGTAATTCTGTGGTTTTTACGTCCCAAGTTTGTATATATTTATGAAGGAACGATTTTTTTTTATTATTAAATATCTTAAAACAAAGACGACTTATGGCCGTCATTTTAAATTATTATTATTAAAATATTATTTTTCTCGTCTCGATATTTTCTTTTTTTCTTGTTGTTTAAAAGCGAAAACTCTCTCGATTATCAACGCTAAAAGAAGGAAAGAAGATAAATTAATGTCACCTATCCTTCGAATACTCTTACTTACTCTTAGAGTGACTACTTAAAAAAATATGTAGATCCAGCTAGGCCTCTGAAGGCGCGATTCGACAAAATCTTTAAAATCAAGTTGCACTGACCAACACAATATTTTGATTCATCCCTATTCCCTGAGAGACCACAAATCAAAAATGAAGACTCACTCATGTAGCCCCCTCTTATCTGAGAAGATTCTCAAAAACCAATACATTTAAATTAGGAAGATCTAATTTTCCTTAATGAGATCACCTTAACGGCGCCAATTTTATTTATGTTGGTTCAAAAAAATTATCATTATTTATTTTATTCTTATCACATGGAGCTCTTTAAAATAACGTATCACATGACCGATTACCGAATTTAAATTTTCTATTATCCACCCTGCTCTTCCACCCTCTAAAATCAAAAATTGAGAAATGTCGTTTAAACTCCACACTACGAAGAAGCTTGCACCAAACCGTTTTTAGCTTACTTAAATAACAAAGTTATTGAGGGTTCAAGTTTCTTTAGCACTCTGTACAATTATTATTAAATGAACTTATTTCTTAAATTATTGATATTTTCAAAGTGAGCTTTGTGATCAGAATAGTTCAGAAAAGAAAGACGCCATTTGTGATAATATTGATATAACTTACATTGGTAAGAACTTTTTGATAACCTGTCTAATTTATTTGTTTCTTCCTTCTCCGAGTATTCCTCTTCTTCTTTCTGTAACATAAAATATATTAATTTTTCATTTTGAGATTTAAAACTCAGCTACAAGTTAAACATAATCATAGAGTCTTACGAATATTTACGTTTTGCAAGTGGTTTATAGAACCTTTGATTGGTTCAGTAACTAGAATTCTCGCCGTGTAAACAAGAGATTCCGAATTCATTACCAGTGAAGGCTTTAACAAGTTCAGCTGTTCACTCAACGACTAAACGAACAGAGAAGCAAGTAGTCTAGTCACGATAGCTAGGATTCCACAACAGTAAATCAATATGCTGGCCACTAAACACTCGTAAAAAGAGTCTACTAGCCGGTCTACGCCTACAACGAGTTATGTGCTAATTTTCTTCTTTTTTTTTTTACTTGGTTTTTAGATCAAAAGGAAAGGGAGATTTTAGATATTCTTCAGAGACGAGGTACTTGAAAGTAAGGTCAGACGTGCTTATCTCGCTGCAGTTCTGACTTTACTAACCTAACCTAACCAAACATATCCTAACCTAACCTAACCTAACCATCACATGTTACGCAATTTCTATCTCGATTAATGGGGTTGCGTATTTCATTTGTTACTTACTCTTAAGTTTTCATCTAAAAGCATAGAACATAACGAGTAAAGACATTAAGAAAAATAACAATTGTAGGGAAACGTCAACAGTCAAAATTCTCGTATGTGGTCTTCCAGAACCTCAAAGCTCTTGGAATCGCAGCTACATGAAGCTGGTGTTTTAGCAAAGTCGCTCAGTCGTATGGTCCCATTTTTTTTTTTTGTAACTGTTAATTCTCAAAGGTTTTCCGATAATATTGTGTAACCATTGATTACGCCATTGTCAGAAGATGAAAGAGTTACTTTGAGATGCCATTGGGTTACTTTTAGCTCGACCAATCTTCTACAACTATGGCACTCTTAAACGACGAGTTTGCTCAAAGAATAATTTTAAAAAACCATCTGCCTTTGATGACCTCCGAATATTCCACATCCGAATTATATTTCTTTGAGGTGGGATGACAAAGTTCATTCAAATTGAAAAGGGCTATTAGGGTAGTAAATGTTTCTAGTTTTAAGTAAATTTTAAAATTCAGTATTCTATCCATATTTACGTAACTCCAAGAAGAATTTATAAAAGACGAATAATATACGTATAACCAACAAAAGAGGGAAATATCCCGCCCTTTTATTAACCCGGATGAGATCTAACAATGCATTTTGATGAGCTTATTGAGAATTCCAATGCAGGATAGTAGTGAGTCTGAGATGTTGCAAATTACACTGTTTTGCAAATGGATGCAGTTTGACGTTAGAGTTGATTGTTTTTTGTTTTATATTGGTGTCTTTATGTGCAGTAAGTAAGGTAGGGAATTTAAATTATACTTTAAGGGTGCAATTTCATTTATTTAATGGAAATGACAGAAAATAAAAAATGTAGGAAATTGATTTGACAGTAAATCATTACAGAATAAATGACTATGTAAATATCTATGTGGAATTCGAATTTAGTGAAATTAATATATATTTATTGTGTTTATATGTATTCTGGTTTTCAAGTTATATAATGATAGTTGTACATATCATTAATGTTGTTTAATCGTACATTTTCCATCATTTTTCTATAGAAAAGCGAATACTCGACATACCGAGAGTGTAAATCAACTGTCGTTATCAAGTGATAAACCTAGAGAATAAACTTGCATAAACTAGAGAACGCATGGAGCAAGCCACTCATAAAACATTTACCGTCGATTATTTTTTCTGAGTGGTATTTTGTTCAAGTGTAAAGTAACTGTTCTATTACAGTTATTTCTTGGTCTATGAATATTGTTGCGTCACTTAATGAAACAAATGGTACTTACCTATCCAAATCATAAAAGTATTAAAGCTAATTCTCTAAATTTAATGCCCAAATTGGGTTTCTTAGACCTTGAAGATAATGTTAAATTGAATCAAGAGATCTTGATCAAATTTGTTTTGAAACTGTTGTTTTCTGAGCCTCGTAATTGTGTATATTACTATGTCAGCTAGGTCCTAACATGCCTCTTAGATACGTGTAACAAATCTCCACTTGTTTAGCTTGTGGTCACGCCTTTGACAGGTCTTGAATCTCTGATATATGAAAAAGACTACATCCCCTCGAGTCCGTTCGGCCCTGCCTGATCTCGTAACTATTAGAAAAATTACATTTTTTGGAAGGTCAGACTTCGAAATTACATTTTATAATTATTGCATTATTTTAGTCGTAGAGCGTTTGGTACCATTTCATCCAGAAATAGGGAAATTTTGATCTAATCTAGTGTCTTATAACATAAAAAATATGAACAAAGACCA
Source organism: Aphrophora alni (assembly GCA_963513935.1). Lineage (NCBI taxonomy): Eukaryota > Metazoa > Arthropoda > Insecta > Hemiptera > Aphrophoridae > Aphrophora > Aphrophora alni. The sequence continues at coordinate 85,846,722 of OY740774.1, read as the reverse complement.
TTTTAACATTTTTAATTATTTTTTAAAATTTCAGTAGGGATCTATATGAGCACAATATCTTGATTTCTGTCGCTAATAACATGCTCAGATACCGACGACAACTATGACGGACGGGCGGGTTGTCGAAAATTACTTTTTCTTCATATTACTTCAAAAACAGCTGTTTTCAATACGTGCATTGAGATGTTAAAGTTGTTTGTCTTTTTAGTCCTAGGACTTAAAAACATCATCTGAGGTCGAGGTCATCAGCTGTTACTTCGTTTATATGAGTTAATTAAGATTGTAAAGCATCTATAAAAATAACCGATACAGACGATTGTAAATAACAGATAAAACAGCTGTTACCATCGATTTGAAGGTAAATAGGTTATAACATTTTAGGTTTTTGTAAAATTGTTTTCTTATTATTATTTGCAGTATAACGAAAAAATATAGTTCATCACTTATATCAAAAGAAGCTTTTCGTTCCTCGCTCATTTTCCGGCCTCTGCTGTTAACTTGAGCTTGTATTGAAAGGCTTTACTTTTGGTTCTAGCAATGAGTACATAAATACTATAAGACACGACATAGGATAGGGAAATAGTCTACGCTTTACGGGTGCTGTTCGTCACAAGTTTGACACACAGCTATCAGAAAGCGCTAGCAGCAGGTGCTTGACTGTACGTATCCCACTTGGTTGAGACTGTACAACTGTTGACCTCTCTCTCACAAACCTTCTCACTTACTTCCGTCAGCATAGTCAGTGTTGTCAGTTCGTGCGCTGAGATAAGCGACTCTCGACCTTCCCTCGCATCTCTGGTCCCATATGTGGCATCAGTGCGTTTTCTCTTACCCGCCTGAAACATTGTTTGACCGTAGAGCCACCGTCCTAGCGCCAGTCACATCAACTTCAGATTCTCTAGCAGAGCGACCTAGCGGGTATTGGTCAACTCAAGAATAAGCGTAGAATATTTATCATGGCCATGTCGTGTCTTATAGTATTTATGTAGTCATTGGTTCTAGTGATGCAATATACTATTTCTATTTGGTGTCGTGCCATCTCGTCCAGGTGCTATCTCATCCAGATTCCACGGACGTAGTGCAGGTGGTTAATTCTTTACCCGCCAACTAGTGCCATCTCTTCCAAAAACCTATGCTATTGTTTACTTGACAGGTATACAGAAACTATTGGAACGTTTGTAGCCTACCTTTATAATTTTATAAAATTCTTATTATTTATAAAATTTCGGGTCTTCCATATTCTAGCTTCATACCTTTTAAACCCCCCTAAATGCTCTTTGCGTTTTATATCAAAATGCTACAAATCATGTACAATCATGTTAAAACTCGCCTTGTATGTAACTAATTGTCTTGCGGGTGCTCCTTACCTAGGCTCCAGGTTGCGCAGTTCAACAACAGTCTGTTCTAATGTTCCACCTCAAGGTTTGTAGAATATGAAGCCGCTTGTATATTAACAGAATTATTTGACATAAAGTACAAATAAAATCTGAAAATATTCAAAGCGGCCGTTAGGTTAGGTTAGGTTAATCAACTGTAAAACTGCACTGAACGAGATGGCACTTTTTCCTAGGAAATTGGATGTTGGATGAGATAGCACTGGGATGAGATGGCACTACTATTTCCTCGGGCTATGTAACGTAAGAATCCGATAAAAAACAGAGATTGCAATTTTTGCTAATAACAAACTTCCCCTATAGGACTGTGTAATCTGAACACAAGTAGCCTACAGTACCCTCCAAGAGACTAAAATTACTTAAAGTAGAAAGTTGTATGAACATATCTAACAATACAGAATCATTCCTCTAACAATCCACTAGTAATTATTTAAAGGAATTAATCCCATATATACAATGATTCACAACACTTTTCTACTTTACAAAGAGTCCCATATTTCATCGGATTCCATTTCAAAGCTTCTTTAGTACAGTCACTTCAGTGTACAAAGGGAACAGTATTTCTCATTTATTCAAATGTCGGCAAATTCAACACCGGCTTTAAAGGAACGGTAAAGTCAATAAATACAAAACTCTATTGAATTCCTTACATTTCCTCTGTATTGTGTTCCATTTCCATAATAATAACAACATGTTTACAATGGTTTTCTATATCAAAACATAAGTTTTTAAGATCAAAAGTTTGATACAATTTAAGGGTAAAGGACGTGAATTCCTTTTGTGTCTAATATTTATTTATATTTTACTATTTATATTCTAACAAAAAATAGGTAACAACGTTAAAGGAAAAATTTCAAACATCCTTTTATTTATTGTATTGTACTGGTGTAGGTCTTTTACTGTACCCATTACCCTTTTTTTACTTTTTTTTTAATAAAGTTTATTTTTATTTTTTAAATTGAATTCCAACCAAAGACCGTTAATTAAAGTAGGTTCACCCACTAGAATGGAATAAATTCTGTTCCTTTTTGTTTCCTTAAAATTTCCAAAAAATAAACTATTAAAAATTTAATTCTAACTAACCACCGTTTATTTAAAGTAGGCCTTCCCTCCAGAATGGATTACATTGCTCAAAACAAACTTTGTGTCCTTAATGAAATTTGAACCCACAACCTTAGTGCTGCCGATTACAGAAGGGAATTTGATTTCTTACTATAATGTAAAACAAAATGATGAGGCCATCATGGTACTTACCCACCTCTATCATACAATCAAAACATTCAGATCCTCTAAACGTAACACCAAAAATTGGTTTCTTGGGCCTAATCTATTTTGATTAATTGGTTTTTTAAAGTACATTACTAATCTAAGCTAAATAAAAGGAAAATAAATATCATCGCAACTTTTACAACATATCGGACTTAACATCTTTCGAAATTACAAAGAATCGATAGTGCTGTATATTCATCTGATTCTATTACAAAATCGATTGGGAGAACGTTAGATATTCTCAAAATACTGTAGAGTACAGCGAGGTATTCAATATCATGCATCATATTCTATTACACCTGATATTCTGTCATTTGTAAGTAAATTTTAGATTGAATACTGAATCGAAGATTACAAAGAATCTATATTTCATGTCATTCAATTACACCATCGATTGTTGAGCGTATTAGATATCCGCACAATACCGTAGAGCGTAGAGTGGTGTATAGAAGCTACTTATTTATTCACATGTAAAGGAAGTTCAATATGGCAACACTGTAAAGTAAATATTTGTAACGCTGTTTTGTGTTCTCCAAGTTTCTGCTGTATTTCCATTTTGTTATATTTGTGTTATAAGTTCAAAATATATGTAAACGAAGAACAAGTCCACAAAATTTTAATTTAAAACGATATCTTGAATACAAAATGATCGATAGTTTTGTTGTTTTAATTAAATATATGTTCTAAATTGTAAGAAGTCTATGATTTTTTTAAATTACTTGCTCAAAAAACATTGCACTAACTTTTTCACGCCCGAAAATAATAACTGTCTCCATCGTAAAAAAATTGGAGAAACCAAACAAGTTCGGTTTCTACTGTTCAATATTCAACCATAGAATCAAATTCAATCTGTAGTAAAATCAAAGTACAATAACAACCTCAAAATTCAATCTGTACAACTCTCTCTATGTCTTTTGTTCTACGTTTTATTTAGAGTGTTTGTACAATCTTCAAAACGTCGACCTCTGCTCTTTGAGTGTTATTCACGTTTCAAGACGTCCAGAAACCATTCCTTTCCATTTTTTTCTGTGTCAGACACAATTTGAAGGCCTGTGCTGTCTTATCTAGTGCCAATTGTCCCAATGATTAAGTTAATAATATTTAATGATACCCACCTGGAAATCAACGACACCCCTGAATGTTAAAACTTACCTAATCTAAAGGAGGAAAGGAGAATATCCACCATCAGCAGAACCACCACCCCCACGAGTCCAACCTCCACTACATGAGTGACGGAGTGAAGCTCCGCCAGGGCTCCCATGCCCCGCGGTATCATTTTTAGCTATACTGATTTCTCAGCTTCGCTCCGATGCCCAGAATGGTCGCGGGCCCGTGATTGTAAACAGGCCACCATTTACGACCACTACGGTTTCGGATTCCCTTCATGCTCCGCCTGGAACTTGACGGCACACTCCAAGTCACCTGGTTTTACGTACCCACTCTCACACTTATACCGGACTTCCGTTCCGTGTAACGTCGAGGTACTCCTCTGATGCTCTCATCATTATGAACAGCTCTGGCCATAGAGCTTTATTGACCAGGCTACTCCCATCTCCGGTAATCGACTGGATTAGACCACGCCGACATCGCCCATCATCTCTTAGTCCTAGCATTCTTAGCTTTTCTGCAAAGAACCCGTGCCCTGTCAAGAATTACGTAACCCAGGCTTCCAGCCTCAGAAACTTAGCAGCCATTCTCTTCTTAACTGATGGGAACTACCAGTAAGTAGTTCTGCCCTTTGCGGAAATAGTCCACCTGCTTTGTCATTTCTTCAGTACCTCATCACGCAGGAAGCTCCTCACCTGGCCCAGCGTCATGATTGAGGAGTAGGCAAGGACCTCCCAAGACAATGTGACATTTGTATATCATTTTATTGTGGTAATTCCTCTAAACGATTGCTCACCATATTATTTATAATGACATAAAATAGTATACTTGGTGAAGGAATCTAGATTGCTAACTTTCCAGTATAGAGTTGTTTCGCCCATCTATCAGGCATCATCAGAACATACACATACTTAGTTCCAACAATAAAAACACTTAAACACACGTCATTATGAGTTTAAAATTGTTTAACAAAATTAATTTGTCAAACTTTTTAATTTTAAAATTAATCACATATATTTTCAAACTCGCTTTGCTCATATCAGCGTCCTATCCTCAAATTCGTACATATGTGAAAAACCTTCACTCGCTACGCTCGTGTCGGTGATTAAACACTGGATCTCGTATCTATACGTATATCAGATTTTCTTGGGTGTACAAAATTAATTTTTTATTAAAAACTTGCTACTCATCGTAAAGAGATGGGGTTGTTACCATTACATGGATTAAAATCTGCAAATTTCTATCTATTTTAATTTGTTTTAAGTTGAATAACACTCGAGATATAACCAGAAAAACATTTTGAAATTTACAAATTAATTTTCTAAATTTCACAGGTTTCTCTATGAGAACTCTATAGTCCCCCAGATCTAATTCCATGTTCCTATCCTTATTTTTGTGACCTCTAGATGCAGTTAAATACGACAACTACGATGAACAGACGGCGTGCCGAAAATAGCCTTTTTTGCTTCTTGAGGCCATAAAATGTGAATATTGGTCAAAGAATGGAAGTCGAAATGTTTGAAGACTACCACACTTACACTATACTTGAGTAAATACGCATATTAATCAAGTGTACCAACACCGAAACGTCAAAATTCGTCCATTTGCAAAACAGTGTAAATTGCATCATCTAAGACTCACTATGAAATTCACAATAAGCTTATCAAAATGCATTGCAGGTCTCATCCGGGTTAATAAAAAGGCGGGATATTTCCCTCTTTTGTTGGTTACGCGTATATTATTCCCCTTTCATCAAGTTTCAGTTTCATGCTTGAATATTGAATTGAAAAATATACACAAAACAAGAACATATTTCGTAATTACATTATTAAGTTTTGGTTCATTATTCACTAGTTATTTACAAACCGTTTTTGATGAAATTTTAGTTTCACTTTGACAGTTTATAGAAGAAACAAGTTTGTAGTTCTAGTTTTGTTGTTCGATGAAACTAACATTCTCTGTGTCAATAGATAATACCTCGGTGACTGTATCAACAGTGCAAAAATATTGCACAAACTTTCTCACTCACCCATATAGAAATCTAAATACAACTAAAACTGTTCGTCATCAATAATTTCAATTCTGTAAGGGTCAAACAAAAAGTGAAAATCAACTAAGAAAGCTGTCTTTGAAAAATGTTTATATATTTAAATACGGCCTAAACTTGCTTCGCTTGAACCGTAAACGCGTCCCAGTGTAAACCATATTTGATTTAAATCGATTTTTCAAATAACGTCAATTATTTTCATTTTGTTTTACCGATTATTCCTGAACTGTAATATTTTATTATTTACGATTTTCCACACCAGTTTCAGACATTAATCCGACATTGAAAAATTATGTATTTTATAACAATCCCAGACGGAGTGTAGGAGCGAGAGCCAGCCGACCCAAATTTTAACAAGGGTAATTTTACGTTTGGCGGAGCAAGGGCCAGCGGTAGGTGAGGCAGGCCAGGCCTGAATAGTTGCATTTCCTGCCTGAATAGAATTATTACAAACCCAAGCTGGGCGCAACATATATAGGTAGTATTGTTGTATTTTCCGATTTCAGTATGTAGGCCTATATCATAACCTAACCTTTTTGTGGTGATTCTTGCAACCATTAATCTAACCATACATTATTTTTATAATATTCTATTTTAATATTATTAAATCAATAATAACCTAACCTGTTTGAAGTGATACTTTCAACCACTAATCTAATTATACATTGTTGTTATATTTTTCTATTTTAGTATTTTATGTACATATTAACCTAACTTGTTTGTGGTGATTCTTGCAACCACTAATCTATTCATACGTTATTGTTATATTGTTCTATTTTAGTATTATTATGTATATCATAACCTAACCTTGCTGTGGTGATTCTTGCAAACCACTAATCTAATCATACATTATTGATATATTGTCCGATTTTAGTATTATTATATATCTAATAACATAAGCTATCCTATGTGTGGTGATACTTGCAACCACTAATCTAATTATAATGGTTTAATCTACATGTACATTAATTGTTACTTTGAAAAATACGCCAATGTAATCTACATTTTTTTTTTTTTTTTTTTACAAAAAACTCCGCTTCATCGGAGGTTCGGGTTCTGCCTACCAGCTGGCTCTCGCTCCTCAAGTGGAAATTTAACAGGTATTATTAAAAAGGCACAGGCCCTCAATCAATTCCCCTGACAGATTCCAGCTACAAACCTCTTTTTAAATCTTTGGGACCTTAAAACGTACACATTAGCAAAAAAACCAACATACATTTTTTGTCCTATCACATAACTTTCTCTACAGTATGAAAATGGGTGAAAGTAAAAATATTAATAAATATAATTTAACGTAAATCGTTACAAACTGTGTAGATTTCTCTGATACAAAAACTTGTGGTATTCTTTACTATCCTGTTACCCTTCATTTTAGACTAAAGTTTTTGTGTAAAATAAAGAATGGGATTTAAAAATATATAAACTGCATTTCCGTTTTGTTTTGTTTTTAGAGTTACTTCCGTGTTGTTATTTTCTGTGCTGATAATTGACTTTCTCCTCTCTCTTTACAATTAAAGAAATTCCTAGCAATGCAATGAGAGGCTTTCTCTTTTAATAGTTTTTATAATAAATGATTTTTTTTTCCTTTCATACATATACGCAGTATAGAGAAAGTTATGTGATAGTTTTAAAAAATATATATCGAGGTTTTTTGCGGATATATCCGTTTTAACGTTCCCTTAATCCAAAGAGTGGTTTTGGGGGGGGGGTTGTTGTCTGACATCTGAGCAGTGCTTTGCAGCATAAACGTATGGACCGATTATAATCAATTTTGGTATGTTGTTTTTATACCTTATCTCAATTTTTTTTTCAAGAATTCTAATTTGGAAGTATCTGTCATAACGAAAAATCACAAAATTACGACTTTCTCACAATCAGCTCAAAGGATTTTGATTTTGATGTCTCTAAGGACCCACATAAAATGTATTGGTCGTCATATCTCCAGAAATGCGGTTCCATGAGTTATAAGTAAGAAATCAAAAAATAGTTATGTGGTGTTAATCAAAGACATAATTTCTCAAAATCGGCCGAACAGATTTCGTTCAAATTTCAGTGAAATGTGAAGATTAATTATCCAAACCCGTGTAAAATATCGCATAAAAAAATAAATGAATATTGACCGCTGTCAATAAAAGTTCGATTATAATCCAAAATGATTTACACTGCGTTTATTGCAGAGCAAAACAAGATTAGAGCCTTATTTAAATGTATAAATATGTTTTTGTAAAGACAGCATTCACAGTTTATTTTCCCTTTTTGGCTGACAATTACCGAACCGACATTTTCGGTGACAAATCGTTTTCTTTAATTTTTGTGAATGGATGAGTGAGAAAGATTGTGTATAGATGTAGGACTATTTATTTCATAACTTACCATTACTGATCGTTTGAATAGATTGTGATTTTTTTTGTTTATTTTGAGAATCATCAAAAATCAGTTTAGTTCAAAAACACGTGTTTAATGATACCCAACTCATTTCTCCACATGAAAATTAAAATTTTAATCGTACAGCAGTTGTATTAGTTGATAACGTTCAAGGAAATGAAATACGAAGAAAAAACTGATTCAACCATTGAACCTAGAATGAAAAAAAATGTAAACAAATGTATCACATGATCCTATTCCTATTTCAAAAATTAAACCTAATCTTAATATGGAAGATCCAGGATGGCTGCCAAGGAAATAAATGTTACCTTATAAACATATACAAAACACGACCATTTAATCTTCAGCCATTTTTAAAGATTGTTTTATATATTCCATACTTTATGGATAGGTCTCCTCTTTATAAAATCAGTGCAAAAATTTAAATCTATAAAAACTCTAAATAAATGTTATTTCATAAGCTTATACAAAACACGAACATTTTATCTTCAACCATTTTAAAGAGTGTTTTATATATTCCATACTTTATAGATAGGTCTACTCTTTATAAAATCAGTGCAAAAATTTTAATCTATAAAAACTGTAAATAAATGTTATTTTATAAACATATTCAAAACACGACCTTTAAATCTCCAACCATTTTAAAGAGTGTTTTATATATTCCATACTTTATGGATAGGTCTACTCTTTATAAAATCCGTGCAAAAATTTAAATCTATAAAAACTGTAAATAAATGTTATTTTATAAACATATACAAAACACGACCTTTTTATCTTCAACCATTTTAAAGATTTTTTTATATATTCCATACTTTATGGATAGGTCTACTCTTTATAAAATCAGTGCAAAAATTTAAATCTATAAAAACTGTAAATAAATGTTATTTTATAAACATATACAAAACACGAACTTTTTATCTTCAACCATTTTAAAGATTATTATAAAAATTTCAAACTTTAAAGGACACTCGTGTATACAATCAGTGTTGACTCTTCTAAAAATCACTTCGAGTAGTAATATTGCCTAATCAACCCCGTCCTATTATAAGCACTATAAGACTATCCAATGCAATAATTTTTGATATTTTAAATTTAAATTTATACTAACATAGTTGATCATATAAACTCAAATAGAACAAAATACAACAGAAGATAAAGAACACAATACAGTGTTGCAAATATTTACTTTACAGTGTTGCCATATTGAACTTCCTTTAGATTTGAATAAATAAGTAGTTTCTATTCACCGCGTTACTCTCAACAGTATTGTGCGGATATCTAATACGCTCTAACAATCGATATTGTAATTGAATGAGATGAAATATAGAGCACTATCGATTCTTTGTAGTCTTCGATTCTGAATTGAATCTAAAATGTATTTAAAAAACAGACGTGGGATATCAGGTATAAATGAATATGGTGTGATGATGTTTATTTTTTGTTTGATTAAGGTTAGTAATTTACATGCTTTAAAATGTGAAAATAAGTAAAGGGGGTAGGAAGAGCGATTTAAACGTCTTCCGTATATTTAAAAAAAGACTCTTTTCCGATTCAGGTAGGTGTAAAATAGCTGATATTAAACAATAATGAACCTGAAGAAGAAACTTTGGTGAAGACTTTGGAAGGTACTTAATTTTGTTCATCTTGCTTAACGCAAAAACCCGTTATAAAAAAAGGGAAAATAAAACATAAAATAAAGACCCCTAGTCTTTAAATAATCTAAGATCATTAGAGTCAGAATAGTACAAGAGTTAGTTAAGAGAGAGACCAGATAAAAAAATGAAATAAAACAATTTAACCCAAGACTACACGACAAAAGTGTAAATCCAGCTAGGGCCTTCGGGATTGTCACGCACGTACCCACTCTAGTGAGCCCTTGAAGGTTATGTTCATATAATTAAGGATGTTAGAATAGTTAGAAGTTGTAATCCACATGGTGAACAACAGAATGCCTAAGAGCTTGCTGAATAGCCCAGTACAGGTAGTTAAAATGTCGACCAAAATTACTGTGGCTGCAGGATGTTAAGGAGAGCCTGAAGCAGTAAGTGTCAGATATTGGAGTGGATGTGACGAATCGGAGGAAGTGGGGAAGGATTAGGCCGTGAGCTTATAGCGCTGAATTAAAAAGGAAAATGTGTTGCGGTTATGAAATATTTTCTGTTTTCTAGAGACTAATACATATATAAACTTTTCAAACTGGTGTTTTCTGAGAAATTGAACTAACCAACTACTATTTAAAGTAGGTCCTCCCTCGAAAATGGACTAGATTTCACAAAAATTTCTTAATGACAAAACAGAAAGAGATCTAGGCTATATTATTACAATAAATAAGTCCGTTCAGGACGCATGGTTTGTTTTGTGCAATTTAGTCCATTACCGAGGGAGGCCCTACTTTAAATAAAGGGTAGTCTAGTTGGTTAGAATGCAATTTCTCAAAAAACACCAATTTTGAAAAGTTTATATTTGTATTAGTCTCAGAGAAACACAAAAGGAAGAAATCTAGGCTAGGTTATTTCGTCCACCCAGGACACTTGGTTTATATTGTGTCATTAATCCATTTCGGAGGGAGGGCCTACTTTAAATAACCAGTAGTTGGTTAGAATTAAATTTCTCAGAAATCACCAGTTTATAAAACTTAATATTTGTATTAGTCTTAAGGAAACAAGAAAGAAGGAGATGTAATCTATAGTATTACAAAGACACTCCAAGACATATGGTGTGTTTTGATGTTTTGTGTAATTTAATCCACTTCAGAGGGGGGGGGCTGTTTAAACGGTAGTTGATTAGAATTCAATTTTTTCAGAAAACACCAGTTTGAAAAGTACATATTTATATTTTAGTCATAAGAAAACAAAGAAAAATGAAAAGATCTAGGCTATATTATAATAATATATAAATAATATGTTTGAAATATATACTACAATACTTGGGTATATATCCTGTTGGTAGAGTAAATATAAATAAACATATGATACAAATGAAATTCTATTCCTCTCATTCAAATTTATCAAAGTTTTAATCTTATAAGTTTTTTATGATATATAAAACCTTTATAAATATGTTGTTGTCATGAGAATGGAAGAGAAATGTATGAAATTCAATAGAATTCTACATTTATTGACTTTAGCGTTCCTTTAAGCTGGTGTTGAGTTTTCCGACGTTTGAATAAATGAAGAAACACTGTTCCCTTTGTACACTGGAGTGACTGTACTAAAGAAGCTTTGAAATGGAATCAACTGAAATATGGGACTCTTTCGAAAGTGGAAAAGTGTTGTGAATTGTATATCTTTAGAGCACTACTAGTGGCGTTTTAGAGGACACTTGTGTTGATATATTCATAAAATTTTGTATTTACTAATAGCTTTTTGAATGTTTTAATTATTCAATATTAATTGTAAACCCAATGTATCTTCTGACTGAGAAGCGTTATGGTTGTTTTGGGTCAAAACTAAATAATATAATATCGGTTTTGGGATCTGGTTAACTACTAAAAACGTGCTCTCCCAATCCCAAAGGTCCAAATTATTTTATCCCTCTTAAACCAATAACCACTCTATACAGTCAGCTCTTAATGACTTATTTATAAGAAACTAATTTGGAGGGCTTAAAGTGACCTGAAAATATAAGAGAGATGATCTAAGCCGATAGTCTATTCTGACACACCTCTTCATATAAAACATTAGTTTTGAGCTTGGATTTATTTGGTAGGGCTTCCCGATAATCCGAGAACGCCATATCTCGAAACTTACTCTCCTATTCTACAAACGATTAATTCCTGGATAAAAATACAAACAATTGAGCAGACTGTAAAAGTCTTGTTACTCGGTACCGCACACTACACAGAAAGACTATGCTCATACGTCATAGTCCTTCCGTCTCGATTATCAGATAAAATCTAATTATGCACCCAGTTATCCCGATTACAATCCGGATCGCAACCACAATACGATTTTGAGTGAATGTTCGTAGAACGCGTAGCGTGTTCCCTGACACGAAAATATTCACATACCATCAAGTAACCGTAAATAGTAGGTACTAGTTACTGTGCGCTTGAACACACACACTTGTGAATATGAATAAAACTTAATTGCTCTAAAGGTGGCTTTATTTTATTGTGATTTTGATTGACTAGTTATTGCACAGTGATAATACCTGGAATTCTGTCTCCTCTATATAAACTATTGGTGAGCCTCGTTGGCTGGTAACTCATTTCGTATAGCAAAACGTAATTGATCTGACTACCGTTTATAAATTATTCTAATACTTTGACGCTTAATATATGAAAGTTAAATGAAAGAAAAATCACCGGAACAGAATAGTGTATCTGTTATGTAACTGATAATTTATTTGATATTTTTGTAATCTTTTGAAATTTAAAATGGTTTTGTTTTTAGTTTTGATGAGGTAAAACCGTAGGCCCTACGTTGTGAATATTTTGAGAGGGTTTTTCATTTTTTTACTTAGTTACATCTTCTCTTTAATAGGTGATTCACACAATCATACGCGCGATGTACTCGTCGAACCACCTTGTCTGTACCTTGTAACCGTAAAGTAACTGTATCAAGTACAAACATGGTTCGGATTAGTTACAAAGAACATTATTTATATATTTCATAACGCTACACGCGTTACAAAGTAACTATTTAACAAACATACTACCAAATGATTGAGTTAAAACAGAACCTCCCTTCGCTTTTTGAAAAAATTGTTTTAATCGTTCTTTTCTTAAGTATTTTTTTATTCAGAGATAACTGAAGTTTGTTAGCAGTTATTATTTCTGTTGACTAAAATTAATAAAATAAAATAAACATTTTGTTTTTAGTAGTGAGTAGGTGTGTGACAAAATTGATGTATTCTATTTAACAAGATGTAAACTTTTTCACGAAATCTTGGGTTAAATCCCTCATTTTTTATCATTACTACCTGATCTCTCTTGATTTACTCGTGTTCTCTTCCGACGCGACACTATTAAAGTACTCGAGAGCTAGAGGTCTTTATTTATTTTTCAGTCTTGAAACGACAAGAAATAGTTATTTGTGCAACTAGTGAGCAAAGTGACACTTTTTTAAACGAGAGAAAAATGTTGACGCACGAGGCTTGCCGAGTGCGTCAATTTTATCGAATTTAAAAAAGACACTGCTCACGAAATGCACATTATACTTTGTCTACAGTTGTTATTTTGTGACAAATAAAAAACATACTGCAGCAGTAACACAATTTAATAAAACATTAATTTAATACAATAGTGTTCAACCTCACGTCAAAACTGAGGTTATTTATGAATATTACAAATAACTTAGGTGTATTGTTGAGGAAACGGTATTGATAACATCAAAACTCGGCAAACGAAAAATACTCTCCGTGTACATACACTGTCAATCATCTTTATAAATAATTACTTCCTTTTTCAACTTTAAAACGTTGTTTTGTTGTTTATTTATGTTATTTTACATGTAAGAATTAATCTAACATACATACGGGACATTTCCTGTATATTATAAATCAATTCAAATAAACTTAACCTAAATTTCGTTTTGTTCGGTTGCCATTCGGAGTGAGCAAAGTAGTGTGCAAAGTAGTGGGCAAAGTGAAACTGTTGAGAAATCAGCTGGTTTGCAAACTAATTTAAATGAACAAAATGCCACTTTGTCAACAACTGTAGACAAAATTCTTTTTATTACTATATTTAGCATTTATTTTTAAGTAAATATTTGTACAAGATTATTTAATATAACATAAATTCCTTATGTGGTTTCAGTAACCTAATTTCGAATTTACTACATATTTATCGAAGCTACGTAATGACGTCCTAATATTAAAAGTCAGTTTTCCTAACTATATGAGCAATATATATATATTACATAATTATAATGTTCATGAGTTTTAATACAGGGATTTTGAATTATCTATTTTAATTACAGAAAGAAGAGACATCCTGAAATTTATTGTAAGTGTCCTACTAAAATAATCTAACGTAATCACACGTCAAACTCCATTTGCAAAACGCAATTTGCATCATCTCAGACTCACTATGTTCCTGCATTGGAATTCACAATAAGCTTATCAAAATGCATTGCCGGTGTCTTCCGGGTTAATAAGAGCTCGGGATATTTCCATTTTTTGTTGCTTATACGTTTATTATTCGTCTTTTACCCATTCTTCCTGAAACTTTAACTAAAAGTATGAATAAAATATCGAATTGGAAGATTTTTTTAAATAAAACTACACATTGTTTCGTAGTTAATGCATACATTTTTCGTCCTTAATAATTATTTCCCTTCGAAATAAAAATTACCTATAAATCCATCCCTTACCCCACGATTGGAATTGTAAATAATATTTTGTTTAACTCCTACCAACCAACCCATCAAAGCTCTACACACCCCCTGGGCAATAGTAAAAGGATACTCTATCCTGTATATCTCTACCTGATAGTTTGATACTTCTTATTACTTCTGATTAGTTTGTAGTGGGGTGTATGTTAGGCCATCATTTATGTTAGTTTAAATTTACATGTTAGTTCTAGTTTAGCAGTAGAATCCTCTGCTGATGTTAACCGTGTTATCGAAATGTACATCGGGGGTTTTTAAAAAATAAACTAACTATAATTTTATTATTGTTCTTGTTATTGTTGTTATGGGAATTATAAACTAATATCATCTTTGTCGTCAGTTATTAGACAGACATTTGTGACACTGAACCTATAGAGACAAGACCAATGTTTCAACAACTAGCACAAATATATACACAGACACTCTTATTATTTTTATGAATCTATAAAGAAAATATATAACCATAATACTTTTCCTCTATATATAGGATAAGAAAATAAAAGGAAGTTATTTAATTTTTTTCTTTTTGATGGGCAGGATACAGTTTTTATAAAATTCCTTTAAGGAGTGGCGCTGTTGGCGCCCAACCGTCCGCTACTAACACACACAACCCGTCTGCCTCGGCATGTTTTTCTCTCATCCCTCATCTCTCACAACTCATTAAATCTTTTATTTTATAACACAGATTTATCCTTTTCCTTCGTCACGTGTTCTAATATCAAAATAATATTTCCAAACGCTCGCTCTATGTTTACGATGTTTTCAGAGGAACGAACGTAAATATTTTTCACTTTTGTATTAAAATAAGTAATCTTAGAGAAATGATTAAACATAAAACTCTATTATTGTTTTGTACAAACCAATCATTTAATATATTATGAAATAATATAAAACATATACGTCGTCGTAAAATTATTTACAGCTTTATTTAAGGAAGAAAGATATTGCTGTAAATAAAAATACCGAAAGGGTGGGGAACAGTGAATTCTAATTAAACAAGTGGTGTAAGGTCCTATTCTCGGTCATTTCGTCTGTGATAGTTTATTAAGCAATTCAGGTTTACCTGAAATACACCAATGGTGAGGTTGTTTCTTCAGTTAGGCAATAACCATTTAAGGGTTTATCAATAGGTATAGCATAACATTTACTGCTTTTGTCATCCCAATCATTGGTAAATGTAAAGATGTTTTACCACCAATAAAACAATAATATTTTCAAAATAAGTAAAAAATAAAATGCAAGAAAAATAAACCACAAAATGACATAATCATAATATTTCCAATGGTATAAATCAATGACTAGGTTGTAGGCTACTGTAGGAAAATATATAGGCTCTACTAAAATATATTAATAATTAATAGTATATAATAATACATCTAAATATTGGTAATTACTTACTCGTCATGTAATAATAATTAGCAACGAGATTTATAATTAAATTTACCATCTGTATTTTAGTAAATCTTATTATTCTATATTAGTAAATCCCATTACCTGTAAACAAACACTGTTAAACGATGTGAGGATGTATAGATAACAAAATAACAAACTAATAGTAACAACCAACGCGCTTGCCATTCTATACTGTATTAAGAGTTAAAACGAGGACGTAAAACTACATCCTACATTCTCATAGTATCTTTTAGTTTTATTATTTCTGTTTAACTGATTTACTTACGTCATAAGCAATCCTTTGGTTTGTAAAACCTTTTTTATTGGAGTAGGTAATACCCTGTATTCTTTTTTTATTCACCTGATGATGGTATATTATACCGAAACAGCTGTAGTGTTATAAAAACGGTTTTACTAACAGTTACTAAAGGGCTATTTTCTATCCAAGTACTGTACTTACAGCAATTATAATCAATCCTTGTCTATCCAAGATTTACTATCAATCTCTATGTCTTACACATCAAAGCTCTTACTAAGCAATAGCAATAATGCTTTTAATACTTGCTTTGCTTTTTAACTTAATGTTCACAGAAATTATGATATTTCCTTTGTAAAAAAAATTAAGTGTAGGATGATCCCCTCACCTCCTACAAAGAAGAAACGCTTCTGGCGTAAACACCTAGTTAAATAAAACCTCGATACAATTTTAAAGGGCGCTATTTAAATTTTTTCAACATTGCAATTTGAAACTCAAATTAGCTAAACCATCAGACCATGTATCCTATATAACTAAATTATATCTTCAGCTACAAAATGTATTTTTATTTCTGCCAGACGTTGAAATGTATTCATACAAGAGTGAGCTACTTTTAGAATGGAAATGTTCTCAGACAATAAGGATATAAAAATGCATTGCTACCATACTGCTGTCTGGTGGTTGTTAATAGAATTAAAAACATTTCCCAGTTTATTCTCACAACAGAATATTATTCCAAGACTGACATGCTAAGAGTTCTTGTGTGTAAAATAACTTATTATTTGCGGGAGAATATGGTAGACTAGGTTTAATGTTGAGCATTGAGAATTTGACTGTACAGGGTGACTGAAAGGAAACTTGCACACCTTTTATCATTTTTATTAATTAAATTAGGTTTGCGGCATTTTTTCTTTGTAGTGAGGGGATGCTTTTATGAGCAAACGTTTTACAATTTTGGAGATAAGCGGATGGAAGGGAAAAGGGTAATTCAAAACTTTCAAATAGAACTTATGATCATAAGATAAATAATTTCAAACTACTTAGTTAAAAAATGACGCGAAGATAATTTTGTTGAACCACTGTAAATAAAGTAGTGATCGTTGACATAACACCTGAAATAAAAAATTTAAAACTTGGACTTCTAGTAGCAGCTCATCACTATAAAGAAGTTTTCAAACCGTCTTTATCTATCTTAAATAACAACAAAGTTAAAGGAGAGTTGCAAGTTTCTTTTCAACCAAAATGTATAACGATCATCGTATTTATTTTTATCTTTGACTTCCTGCTTGATTACAAAATTCCAACAAATTACAGTGTTTGACCTAATTTCAGTAATAGATTAGCGCTGGTGGGGTGTAATGCACGAAACCTCCCCATTTGATTAATGAACACATTACGCGCTGTCTGCGTCCCACCCTTTCGCCACCCCCCACACACACACACATATCTTGATATCTACTTTTTGACGGGCACCTGTCGTATATGCATCCATCTATAGCTTAAACTCGATGACCAATGTTTTATAAAATTTGGGCGTATATGTTATAAGATAGAAATACAAAAATCGGGACTAACGAATTTAATAAAACATTTTCACAAGAGTAGCTTCAAAGGACCTAAACAAAACCTATTGGCCGCCATGGCACCAGGGTTGATGAGTTATCGGTAAAAAATTTAAATCTTGTGATTGTAGAAAAACACTATAGATCAATTAAAAAAATAAATGATATAGCTGACTCATAATTTTTATAATTATTAAATTAAAACCAAAATGAAATACATTTTAAATTAATTTAAATTTTTAAGGAGATTTTGATCTAGGTGTTACATAAGTTCATCAAGAGAGACCTGATAGGAAAGATGAGAAGGATCTAATCAAATACTACATGAAAAAAGATGTAGATCCAGCTAGGTTCCCTCGGAATTGCTAGCTAAAATAAGCCCCTGTGAGTTAAACCTAAATAACTGGTTAAGTATCCTATCTCGTATTCATAAATGTTGTCTGATTTTAGTCAAATTTGGAATGTAATACAAGGTGTAATGAATGAGATAGAACTACGTTCAAAGTGTCATCTGTAGTAAGTTCGTGCTTGTAAATCCCGAGTGTTCCTAGCTAGATCTACAAGTTTTTTACCTAATCTTCTGTTAGATCCCTCTCTTTCAACGTTTCTATCAGGTCTCTTTTGATCAATCCTTGTTCTTTTCCAACCCTGACACTATTAGAATAATCGTGTGCTAGGAGTCTTTATTTCATGTTCTTTTCTTTTCTTATAAAGAAAAGATAACCGGTGGTTTTTCGCCTTTTTACAACACTCTACAATAGTTCTAATTAAACTCTACATTAATTAGAACACATAATTAATGATCCGTAAGAAGAGAAGTATCCAAGTTCTCAGATTGGAGTACCTAATAAATTTGTTAATTACTTAACACAATTACCACATTCTGAATCTCTGATTACAATTAGGAAGCAACACACTTGGTTTTAACTGTATGCTTAAAGTGTCGTGTATACTTCGATACATACTGTAAATTTCATAAGATTAACATATTTTAATTAAACTTAGTCACACACAAATTATTATTCAAGCTCAAAATTTGGGAGACATGTTTTAAAAGAACAATTCAAATTTTTGTTTTTATGAAATATCGGCATTAATTTTTTTTTTCAAGTCATTTAGAGGCGATTACGTTTTGGTCATTATTTAAAAAAAAGGGGGGAGAGAACATGAAATCAAGACCCCTAGCCCTCGAATATCGTCAAGGTTGAAAGAGAACAAGTCATGGTAAAGAGAGACCTGCCAGGTAAGTTGAAGAACAGAAATCAAACTCAAGAGCTGGTGTAACTCAAACCTCTCGATCATCATCAACTATTAAACTTTATTGAGGTTCTTGCGTTACCTTAAGAAGATGAAGAAAACGGAAGACAGTTAACAGAAGTAAACTGAGTTTTGAGCGCTTCAAAGTAATTTTGAGAAATTAATTACGTTGTAACAGATCATTGCGGATTTTTGGTTTTTAAGGACCACTTACGAACCTGCATTTTCGAAGAGATGGACACCAATATGTTTTGTTTGGCTCCTTAGAGATACACTCGAACAAAATTTGATCCCTAGAATCGATTTAAAAAAATTAAAATTATTGTATTTTTTCAGGGGGTTACATCTACCTTATGTGTTACCATAAAATTAATGAAGTTCCGAATTATGGGGAAAATATACCCATATATTAAATTTGACAAGGTATAAGGGAAAAAATAACAAGCAAACTGTGAAGCAAAACGATTCAGCGAGGATGCCCTTAGATGTCCTACACCTAAACACTAGACGCTCTTACTACAATAATAGCATTGATACACTTTAACGGTTGAATTACTTTTCAATTTAATTTTTACTAGCCTACGATAATTCTTCGCAAAAATAATTAGTTTATTTGTTTAAGTGTAGGACAACCTCTCACATCCTACATAGAAATATACTTGAAAACCTTCTTACCGATAGATCTAAACGTACGTGTTGACTCAAACGTCTTACATGTGGAATTATCTAACAACAATTTCATCAATATTGGAGTTGTATCCTGTCAATACATCACAAAACATTAAGTGACTTATGTTCACTTGAAATGATAAAGTGTATTTGCATTGTAACACTTACATTTTAATTAATTGCTGAAGTCACCTTGACCAAGTGTTCACTTGTACTCTTTGATTTGCTCCTCTCTCTTTCTCTCATTCTCTGTATTTCTCATTTACAAACACTTTATATTTGTATTCTATCAACGATATTGAAACGTCTTGTATGTAATGATTTATAAGACAGATTTCAATCGGATTAAACAAGATAAAACTCGACCTCTTTCCTAAGAATCTGTGATAACAAGATAGGTTGTGGACGGAAGATATGTTACTCTTACTTTTTACATGTATGTAGTTTTAAGAAAGTTATGTGATGGACTAAATAGTTTATTTCATTACTATTGCCGAAAGTAACCTTTTCATGTTGCGCGATCGTGTTTGATGAAATTCTGTTAAGTACCGGAAAAGTATATTCGGTTTGAGTTATGAATGATACGTTTCATTATAATGCAAAAAACAACAACAGAAAGAGAGAGAGAGAGAGAGAGAGAGAGAGAGAGAGAGAGAGAGAGAGAGAGAGAGAGAGAGAGAGAAAAGAATAAAATTAAAGGAGAAGTTAGTGTTATTAAGTCCTCTCTTTCAATAGATAGATAGACAGATAGATAGGATTTAGAGAGAGAAAGAGAGAGACAGAGAGAGAGAGAGAGAGAGAGAGAGAGAGAGAGAGAAGAAAATTAAAGGAGAAGTTAGTGTTATTAAGTCCACTCTTTCAATAGATAGATAGACAGATAGATAGGATTTAGAGAGAGAGAGAGAGAGAGAGAGAGAGAGAGAGAGAGAGTTTTATTTTTATTTTCTTAAATGTTTTTCTTTATAATTGCTATTATTTAAAAAAATTTAAATCATGTTAAATCCCTTTGTCTCTGCTCACCAAGATCTTTACTCTAAAGTGGTACACGACCATACACAATATTTTAAAATGTTGAGTCACCCTCCGATGGGAAAATAATACAAAAATGAGGACTTGTTTATACATGAGAACATTCTAAAATAACAATAAAATTAAAGTAAAGAAAAACAATTTCTTTTTTAGTTCTCTCCCTCCTCCTCCTCCCTCCCTCCCTCTCTCTCTCTCTCTCTCTCTCTCTCTCTCTCTCTCTCTCTCTCTCTCTCTCTCTCTCTCTCTCTCTCTCTCTCTCTCTCTCTCTCTCTCTCTCTCTCTCTCTCTCTCTCTCTTATCCTCTTATCTCTCTTCCCTCTCTTTTCTTCTCCTTCTCCCTCTCTCCCCCTCCCACCCTCCTTTCCTTTCAACCCTCCTCCCCTTTCTCTCTTTCATCTAATTTGTGTCAGAGTGCTCAAGATTCTCTACTAGAGCCACTACTGTTTCGTGCCTCAAGATTCTCTACTAGAGCCACTACTGTTTCGTGCCTCAATATTCTCTACTAGAGTCACTACTGTTTCGTGCCTCAAGATTCTCTACTAGAGCCACTACTGTTTCGTGCCTCAAGATTCTCTACTAGAGCCACTACTGCTTCGTGCCTCAAGATTCTCTACTAGAGCCACTACTGTTTCGTATTTTAACACAACTCACGTACACAAATATACCAAATTGTGTTATCTATTATCTAATATCTCGTTTATCAGGGAAAGAATAATTTCAAGTTTCATGTGTCAATATAACTGAAATGAATTATTGCATTCTGATAAGGTTATCAGAATAATACGACGTAATACTTATAAGGTTAATCACGACGTAATGAGTCATGCAATAAAATTCTTGTTGATATGAGCACGTTGAAGAAAAAATTATGATGTTTAATGTTAAAATGCAGTTAATGAAATAATTTATTTATTTGTAATTTGATGAATGAATTGAAAACAGAACTGCATAATAAAATAATGAGTTATTGAAACTATTACTAACATTTTATTACTTAAAACACGATGACTTATTTCAAAACACTACAAACTTCTGTTTCTGAATCTATTTTATCGCAATTTTCTGCTATTGCTTTCAGTTCTCGCTAGATAGCCTCGTCGATAGGCGGATCATTTTAGAATAAAACATCAATTCCAAAACAGTCAATCTTCTATTTCGTTTTACCTCAAAAATAAATGATATCTGTCCAATTGAAATCTAATAAACCTCTTCAACTACCGGTTACTTAATGTGGGCCTTCCCTCAGTGGTTAATTTCAGTGGGAACGCAAGGGAACGGCGTTCCCTTACCTCCCAAGGGTGCCGGAACGCAAGGGAACGCAAGTAACTCTAAAACTACAAATTTTTAAAAATTGTAGGTAGGATTAATTTTAGGCTTTGCTAGCGAGCGGCTCGTAAGCAGATAATAAGTGCCCTAACAAGGGATTGTGAGCTGTGATGAGTCATTCTCGGAATCAGGAAGGGTAGTTAGTCATCTCGTCCGCGCCACACAAAAACAAAACAATTCTCCTCTGCCTCCCCCCCTCCATTCCTTCCCGCGCCACCGCATACACATCACAGTGGCAGTGGCAACACTGATCACAGCATAGGTGACTTACTTGAGGCGTTTCAGTCACAAGTTGCATTGCATCCCATCATCACAGTTTTGTAATCAGTTCGTTGAATCGCAGTTCGTTGTTCGTGTTTGTTTATGCTTACTAGTGCTAGTGGAGCTACAAAAGTTTACTACTCGAGTTATAGTTATGACTACCAGAAAAATTTTTGACTTCTTTAAACCTAACCCTAAAAAACAAAAAGTTACTGTGAATAATGAGAACTGCAGTTCGGAAGCATCGACTACGACTTCAATTTTGTTGATCAAGATACAAAAGAAGACGCAATCAGAACCAAGGAGGATGATTACCCTTCAACTTCCTCGTCAGGGTCGGACAAAGAAGTATCCAGGTTGGTGGGATTGGGATATTGTTTAGACGAAGCTAAGATTAGTAATAAAGATAGTGATTATGTTAATGGAGGTGAACACCCAGTTTGTTGGTCTCTTGAACAAATTGTTGAATTTAAAGCAAAAAATCCATGGTTAATTGTGAACAAAGAACTAGGTTGTAATATTTGCAGAAGCGTGAGTACTCTAGGTGCTGAGAAAACGAAGGGCCTAAAAATTAGTGAGGAGTGGGTTTTAGGAACTGTTACCGCTTATGGAAACAATAAAAAAGACCAACAATCCTCTCTTGGAAAAAAGATGTTTTTACACCGTGGGTCTCGAGCTCACTCTTTAGCTGAAAAAAATACTCAATGAAGCAAAGAAAGATACAATGAAAAAAGCTGTTGCTTCTATGCATCAGGAGGAGCAGATTGTTACTGAGCGCATTTTCCGCACGGCTTATAAGCAGGCCAAACTAAATAGGCCATTTTTTGAGTTTGAAACAGAAATCGATCTTCAAATAATCAATGGTTTGGATATGGGCCGAATACTCCATTCAAATGTTGCTTGCTCCAACATAGTTCATCATATTTCTGATGAAATGAAATCAGACTTAATAAATGGTCTAATCAAGTCAGACTCTAAAATTTCACTGCTTTTGGATGAGGCTACTTCAGTTTCGAACAAAAATGCTTTGGTGGTTTATATCAGAACTGTTTTAAAAGGAATGAAAAACCCTATGACAATTTTCTTAACACTTTTTGAGCTAAATAGCACAACATCAGCTGGTATTTTACAAGAACTTTTTAATCAGTTACAAGCATTAGGTCTAAGCTTTGAATTCATGAAAGACCATATGATTGCTCTAACTTGTGACGGTGCATCAGTGCTACTAGGCAAAAAATCTGGCCTTGCTATGCAGCTTAATGAAACATTTCCCAACCTGTTCATTTGGCATTGTTTAAACCATCGTTTAGAGCTTGCCTTGCACGATTCGGTAGAAGAAGTAGCTGGAATCAATTATTTCAAGATATTCATGGATAAAATTAGAAACATGTTTAGTTGCTCTCCGAAAAATAGCAGGGAGTTGGCAGAAGTTGCTTAAGGACTAGAGGAGCAGATTTTGAAAATCGGCCGTGTTTTAGATACTCGTTGGGTAGCCTCCAGCTTAATGGCGGTGAAAGCAGTATGGACAGATTTTAAAGCTTTGTACAATGATTTTTCAGAAGCATCTGAAGACAAGCAACAGGACTCGAAACAACGTTCGACTTACAAAGAGCTTTGTAGTACATTGTCATCTACAACTTTTGTACACAACCTGGCGTTGATGTACGACGCTTTAGATGAGTTAGCGGATTTATCCTTACAGCTTCAGAAATCAATCCTCAACTTAATTCAAGCTCACAGTGACGTAACAATGTTAATAAAAGTGTTTGAAAACCGAGTTGATAACATGGGTAGACGTGCAGTGGCAGCTGAAATTGCTATAAACAATATGAAGTTTCAAGATGTTGAACTTTGTGAAAGAGCCAAGATTCCGATTATTCCAGAAAAACAGTTCTACCGGAGCCTTGCTAACAACTTGACTTCAAGGTTGCTATCATCTTCAAATGCGTCTGAAAACTACAACTCCATCATGAATGACATCAAAGTGATCCACCCCATGTATTGGCCAAAAGATTTATCTATCACCTACGGAGAATACGAGATTCAGCGAATCTGCGATAGATTCAAGATTAGCAGCTCTCGGAATATAATTAGAGACTTCAGACACTTCAAGCAGGGACTGAAGCCTATGTTAAGCGGAGAGAAACCTACTATTCTTGAGCAGCCGCCGTCGTTTAAGAAACTGATCTCCATCATAAATAGTATTGCAGTGTCTAGTGCTGAATGTGAACGTGGGTTTTCTGCCATGAATTTAATTATGTCTCCTCTAAGATCTTCACTCTACATCAGCACTGTTTGTGATTTATTGCGGATTAGGCTCCTGGGGCCTCCTGTGGCTAGATACAATCCTGAGCGACACGTAAAGTCTTGGCTGGCGAAGGGACACCATTCTGCGCTTGACACCAAGTCAAAACAACGAAGGCAGAAAACGTACAATGAAGACAGCATTGCAATGTGGGAACTTTTTTTCTAAAACTCGTTCTCTTTTAATATCTTTTAGGTTTTTAAAACACTAAGTTTTCAAAAACATTACTTGTAGTTGTGTCGTGAAAAAAAAATGTCGTTTTTTTTAAATTTTTTATTTATTTACAGTTAGTTTTGTGGTTTCCACTTTTAAAAATTAACAAAGAACTAATTTTACCAACAGTCAAGGCATTGTCTTACAATATAAATATTAGATTACAAAACCGTACACCTACTTAATAATCAGCAAATATAAAAACCTTAACTTTTTTTTAAATTTCATTAAATTTTAAAAATAAAACAGTTTTACTACTACTAGCAACAATTTAATGGTTTAATTTAATATTTAGTTTAGGCTATTAAACCTTTTTATTTTTCTGCCTGTTGTCATAAATCATTTCCTTTCTTTTTTAAAGGAGTGGGTTTATTTTGACGGTATAAAAATTGTTCTGCGCCGCAGCCTTAGGATAGGCGAAATGTTTTTGTAAAATATAAAAAAATTATAATTTAAGCTGTGACATTAAAAATAGATTTTAAACATTTAGTGTTACTAGTTTTTTCAGAAAATTATCAAAAACATCTGTTTACGTATGTGTATTGTATGTTTGTATGTTGTAACGTATGTTTACGATATGTATTAATGCTACTGTACTGTATACAAATAAAAATGTAAAGAAGGCTTTATTTGTTTTTATTTTACCATTCATTAAAAAAAAGTATATTGGTTGTTGTGGGCTTCAAACAAAATGGTTGGTGCAAATCAAAACAAGTTTATAGGAAACTAGGGGGCTTTTGCCCCCTGCTCGCTTTGCTCGCCAACCCCCTCCACGTCCTCGATCGCTCAGCGATCTTCGGGGGCCCCCGTTCAACTTTATTTCTTCTCTATCATCAAGAAGAAAAAAAATTATTGAATTTTTATGTTACATTTTTATTGAAACTTTAAACATAATTGTACATGAATCAATGTCGTGATATTCATTTTTATATACATCTTTTCTCCTCTACTTTCTACACTGTACGGATTTAATACCATTAAAACGTCTTTGCCGTCTACAAAAGTTTTCCATTCTATGGAAGTGATATCGGTAGTCGGCGACAGATATTCGTAATTCTTGGTCTGAGCGTTCCTCATTTTATTTTTAGCCACTAAGTAGTACGGAACGGCACACTGCCTTTTAGAGTAGGCAGTAGGCACCGAGATATTAACGGGGGTGGGGGTGAGGGAATGTTTAACTAGGCCTTATTAGAAAATAGAGAGGGTGGTTTATAAGAATAAATGAGCGTTCCCACACCTAAAATTTTAGAAATTAAGCACTGCCTTCCCTCCACTTTGAGCGTAATTCGTATTTGATTCAAATCGAGTTTAATGACGGTTATCAAAGTTCATTTTTGTTTTTTGCCAAGTATTCTTGAACCGATTTTTTTTTTTATTTGCGATTTTGCACACTGATTTGAGTAAATATTGTTCATATTTCGCTCAAATGTGAATAAAACTTTTGAAGCATATTTTAAGAAAAGAGCATGTTTTACAACAGCCTCTCAGTCCATTATCTTTTTTAATTATTTTTAAATACGCACTACTTTCGTCCTGTATGCATTTCGAATCCACTAACGTAGTGGCGCTCTTTAATAAGAGAAGTGACTACTTAAACCTCAAATCTACCAGAACATTTAGAATTAGCTATTTCTGAGGCTATGACTAAAGTCTTATGATAGTAGTCAGATTGTTTTTCCTTTCAACATACGGTTTTCTTTTAAATCCCGACTAAGATCATATTTAAACTATCTCACTAAAGGGATTATCTTAAAAATATATTAAAACTTTAATTTCCTGTCCCAAATAACTAGGTAAATTAACAATATTACTTAGTAATGTTAATCATTTTTGAAAAGGAAAGAAATACTAATTTAATCTGAAGTAATTGAAAAGAGATATCGTTATAGTAATTACATTACTCATTTACGAAAATAAATAAAGGATATTTTTGATAGGACTACAAAGTTTTAATATGTCCCCCAACATTTTACCCAACCCGTATGTGAACAAAAAAATGAAACTGAATGAGTTGAAAAGAGAAATTGTTGAAATTATTTTCTCTAAACTAAACATTTTGGATTGTTTCAAAATGTACGTTAGTATACAGGTATTTTGTTTTATATACTTAATGACGTATTATCTCTTTACAATATTAACCTAGAAAAACAACTTTAATGACTTGTGTAATAAACTTTTTGCTGATATAAACACCTTGAAGAAATAGAAATAGTTATGGGATTTAATGTTAAAGTGCAGCTGGTGAAAGAATGAATTTGTTCCCATTTCAGTTTTTCTGGAGCCGTACTTAATGGTACAACTGTAAAAATAGAAAATAAAATATAGAGAGGTAGACATTATTTTAGTAACTTTCTAGTAGACTATAAAAAGCTATTGTGATCTCTTTCACAGATAAGCCGACTATGAAGTGTCCACCATGATCCGATTGGAGTAATTTGAGACTGTCTTTATAAAGGAAGTTGCATGATTAAAATTAGTCTACCGATTTTGGAAATTTATTCTGAACATCAAAATAAAGAAAAACACTCTTATGAACGTAGGCTATGTCCAAAAAAATACTTCTTTTGTGTCTGTCTTTTTTTTAAAACAAATATATAACGGAATATGATATCAAAACCAAATTTTAATGTGTTTTCTATTAGTTTAAAGTCTACTGCAAAAATGTGACAACTTTTCACGTAACCATTTCAAAAATCGCATTAATATAATTGGTTTTGAAAACCGACGATTTCGAAAGGTAGCCGAAATATCAAGATTATTTACAAATTTACAAAAACAAACAAGAGCTTATCTCAGCTTTCCACCACTTCGAGTATACTTTTAAAATAATTAATAAGTTGTCTGCTGAATGCTAGATAATTAACAAGAATTAGTTTTAGTTTAGTTTTTTACCAATATTGCCGCTATTTTTCAATCTACCAATAAAAATAAAGATGTGATTTCGTTCAAAATTAAAAGGGTTAAACATTCTGTTGACGAAAAATTTTGTAATATCAATGGGTTTTTAGATATTTTGCAACAAAAATTTGAAAGGAACTGCATTTAAAACGGTTATACGAACAATGAATTTCATCTTTCCTATCAGGCTCGATCAACCCTTATTCTCTCCTAACACTGACAATATTGAGTATTTGAGGGCTTGAAATTTTATTTATGATCTTAATTTAATACTCAATTTTTAAGAAGTATTATTTTTATTTAACGATGATGACCGAGAGATTTTTCGCCTTTACAAAACTCGATACCAATAAATAGTAAATCACAGCACAATGCAAGAAACCAGCCACAATAAAGCACATAACATCTCCCATTGAAGGGTGTTTTGTTCATGTGTACAGTAACTTTAATATCATTTACTAGTCTAAGTTTTGTACACACAGTAATGTTTACAATCTTATTTTTAACAATCACATAACTTGCTCTATACCACGTATGTATTATGAGAAAATAAAATTTAACCTTGAAACTCATTTTATCATGGCATAGTTTCAATATATTTGTTATAATTAATCTTTATATGTTTAAAACAATCCTTATTAATTGAAATGTAGCTACGACACGTTTAATATGCAAGAGATTATCAAACAATCTAATGGTTTCCAATAAAATATATTAATTATAATTTTTATATTTCCAAAAATATATATATTATAATTTTACTTCAATCGACCGGATATGTTATACATTTTTAAATATTGATTAGACTTAATAAAATTTTACGTCAAAGCTAATGTTTTGAATTATAGAAGGAAAACGAATAGGGATAAAAGAAATTATTTTAATGCACAATGTAAAACGTTAGAATTATATTTTGGTCTTTCATTAACAACATAAAAGTTATCTTATCGTTATCTCTTTCTCTCTCACTATCTCTTGCCCTACTTTAGTTTAATCGTCTATTCAACTCAAATTGTCTTTTACATACAATGACTTGACTTATTAAGATTAAATGCATAGTAAACGAGATAACACCCGCTGTCACAAAGTCTACAGTGTAATTATTATATATATATACCTAGAATAGAGGAAATTTTTTATGGTTTTAAGGACCTCCGAACCAAATAAACTGGGTTTCCAATTATGGCTGTAACCACCCTACCTCCATCACACCTCTCATCAATTAGGCGATAACGTATACCTTATCAAACTTCGAAGCATCTCAAATGTTACAAACGTTTACGATACAGAAGACATGTTCTATATTAAGGTGTCTGTGGACACGTACACCTTATAGTCTGATACTTATCTCTACAGCACATATCCATGTTGCGGTACTTTACAGTGAAA
This sequence comes from Aphrophora alni, assembly GCA_963513935.1. Taxonomy (NCBI): domain Eukaryota; kingdom Metazoa; phylum Arthropoda; class Insecta; order Hemiptera; family Aphrophoridae; genus Aphrophora; species Aphrophora alni. Next base: position 85,817,631 of record OY740774.1, on the reverse strand, counting down.
ATAGAGTATATTTTTATATAATATCACATGTTGGAATAGTTTGACCAAATCTCGAGTTTTTTATTTTGTTCGGTACCGTAAATCTAAATTTTTGAGTAAGATCGAATCTCCATTTTTTATTTTCTCACTATCAGCTTCCTCATATCTCAACGCTTCCCCACTGATTTGTTACAGCATAACTCTAGTTGATTATAGAGTGACAATACACAAGTCTAGACATCGATCAAATTGAAAATCGAAAATTTTCATTTATTTTCAGCTGTATTTTGACATAAATAACGATGTTTTAAATTTTTTTTAAAAACAGTTATAATAATAAACATTTTAAACCGAAAACAGTTATTTTAGTATTCTGTTATAGCTTAAATAGCTTAAATAACATTGCAATAGATCTAGAATACTTTTTTCATTCTTAAACAAAAACAATGTGACCATTCGTATTTCATTTCAATATATAGTTTTGGAGGTACAGTGATTCAAATTTGAACGAAAAAGTGCAATAAATGGTTGAAAGTAGTGTTTAAAAAGATATTATGTCTATCAAACTTTACAGTAATAAATCTTTCATTAAATATATAATGGTCAGAAATTAAACAACAATCCGAAAAAATTGTTTTGTTAATGTTACTTTGAAAGTATAAAAAGTATAGCAAAAGCGTGTTGATATTGTATTTTTCTTCAAGTTCTAACAAAAAAAATGTCACTAACCAAACTTCATTATATTTACTTTCGGAGAAGTGGTTTAAAGTTTTACTTTAAAAAAACGTTAAGTACTTCCTAATTTTTCCACTTGGTCTTGTTATTTTACTACCACAGTCATAAATTGTTGGATTTACTAACATACGAATAATAATATAAATAATAATAACAATAAGATTTTCTAAAATATAAATAATAGGAATGTTAATTATAAATATTGTTGCTAATTATTAGTCTATTATTTGACCAGTAAATAATCACCAATATTAATATGTAATATTATTTATTATATATAACTGTATTTTAGTTTTTTTTCCTTTTGACGGTATGCGTATAAAAACCCATGTGTGACAACTTTTATTTTAGTTTTTCCGACCCGTGGTAAGCAAGTCTTCTTTAAAGAAACTGTCGGTGGTTAGATCTTAATTACACGTAGTTTGCAGAAAACGAAGTACACTTAAAATAAACGGTGAATGGTTGAATCATAAACGTACAATAACCTTATTATTAAGGTAAGAAGGTACACACTGAAGAAAAGGTGTTTGATTGAATCATAAGTGTACAGAAAAGAAGTATTCTACAGATGAGACGCCCTACTTTAAATATAGATGGTTAGTTCGATCTCTACGTGCACGTAAAACATCTATTTCTCAGGTAAGGAGGCCCACTTTAAAGAATCGGTGGTTTGTTAAATCTGAAGTTCAATTAAAAATGCTATTTCCCAGTTATGGAAGCCCATTTTAAAGACTCGGTAGTTGGATAGATCTTAAGTGTACATAAAACGCTTATTTCTCAGGTAAAGAAGTCCATTTTAAATAATCTGTGGTTTTTTTTATAAAAAGTTCACTGAAAAAAACCTATTTCTCATATAAAACGCCGACTTTAAAGAATCGGTGGTTGGTTTGATCTTAAACGCTCGTAACACCTATTTCTCAGGTTAGAAGACCCACTTTAAAGAATCGATGGTTGGTTGTATCGAAAGTTCACTTAAAAACATTATCCAGATAAGGAGGACCACTTTAAAGAATCGATAGTTGGTTGAATCAAAACTTCACTTAAAAACATTTTCCAGATAAGGAGGACCACTTTAAAGAATCGATGGTTGGTTTTATCAAAACTTGACTTAAAAACATTTTTCAGATAAGGAGGACCACTTTAAAGAATTGGTGGTTGATTGGCCCTAAAACAACTACGTTTCAGGTAAGGATACAGATTGTAAAGAACCTGTGGTTCTTACTACAAATAACACACCTATTGGTAAGGAGGCCAACTTTAAAGAATCAGTGATTGTTTGGACCATAAGTTCACTTAAAAAAGTATTTCTCAGAAAAGGAGGCCTACTTTAAAAATCAGTAGTTGGATGTATCTTAAGTACACATTAAAAACCTATTTCCAAGTAAGTGGTCGTTGTTTGGATCTTAAATGCACAATAAATTTCTCAGATAAGGGGGCATATTTTAAAGAATCAGTGTTTGGTTGGATCTTAAGTTCATTTAAAAAATTATTGCTCAGGTAAGGAGGCACATTTTAAAGAATCGTTTTTAAAATTCGGAGGCTGTATTGGTCTTAAGTACGCATGAAACAATTGTTTACGTAAGTTCACCGACTTTAAAGAATTAGTGGTTGGTTGAATCTTAAGTGCAGATAAAACATCAACTTTTCAGTTTATAAACAATCTTTTTGCTTCAAACTATTATATATATTTTTTAATTTAATAATATTTATTAAAATATAGGTAACAGGAAAGTTGGTAGTAAATCTCGTTGCTTCTTGTTATGACCAGTAAGTAATCCCCAATATTTAGTTGTACACTAATATTTATTATATTTCAGTCTAACCAATAATTTTACAATCGACAATAGATTACAAACTACACTTTTTACAACTAGTAATATATATACATGAGCGAGAAGTTTGCACAATAATTGCACACCTATTACTTCAATATCACAAAACAGACACAACAGTTTTAACATTATTACCGTGCAATGAATACCCTCCATGCGTTGACAACATGACAAAAGATTAAAAATTGTAGATAAAGTATAATAAACAGTCAAGATACATAATCAACTAGTACTGTAATAAAGTTTTATTTGTTAAGATAAAATTTCGTAAATATTACTTGAATCTCGAGAAACGTTTTAGTCATGATTCGAAAGCCTTTTGTTAAATGCATTACAGTGGAGCCAGCATTATGTTTATATTTTATTGCAACAGCAATATCGTCTATGTGCGGTTTAAACTTGTTATTACAAAAATCGTGCCATCCTGATATACAACCGAACGTATTGGCAAAGTGTACCGATGAAGTTTCCTCGCAGAAAAATGTCACATTTATAAACACGTGGAGTAAACTCACTCATTTATCAATACCAGTCATATTTGTAATTTTTGCGGGCGCTTGGAGCGACAACAATGGAAAACGTCGCAGACCATTATTGATTCTACCAATAATAGGACAAATTATTACAGATTTATTATGTATAGTTAATGTTTATTATTGGTCATGGCCTCCACTCGTTGCAGCATTAACTGAAGGATTAATACCAGGTTTGACTGGAGGTCGAGGGTGTTTAGTTCTTGGTGCTAACTGTTATTTGGTTGATATTACCACAAAAGAAAACAGAACGTTTAGGTTAGGTTTAACAGTAGCTTTGTTTTTCATCAGTACCCCCATCGGTGCTGCTTTGGGTGGATTTTTATATTTGAAATGTGGATTTTACGGAGTGTTTTTAATAACCGCACTGTTGAATTGTGTTGCGTTATTTTGTATTTTCCTGTTTGTAAAAAATACACAACTCGATGTAGAGATGATGAAAACTAATAAAAAAAGGTTTTTTGATCCAGAACAAGCGTTACAATCTATTACGGCATTGATTAAGAAACGAGAAGGGTTTAAGAGGTCAATTTTGTTATTTATAGTGGCAGCCCTGCCGTTAACTGAAGGACCTTTAGTAGGTGAGTATAGTTAACTTTTATGTTTTTATGTTAGCTATTAATTTGTTTATAATTTTCCTGCAGCTCTGATTCTTGTTTTCTTATTTTATATCTATTTTTACCCGTTATTTTCTAGTTTGCATTATATTTTCCTGTTTTCCTATTCTTTGAATTGATTTTGATAACTGTCATCTATTAGTTTATTTTATATTTTCTTCTACAATTTCTATAATTGTTATTTTCCTATAGTATGACAAATTGTATTATGTTTTTTTGTTATCATAATTTACTTTATATGTTTCTTTACCCTTTCCATAAACTTGTTCTTTTCCTTTAGTATTTCAATTTGTGTTTTATTTTACTGTTACCTTAATTTACTTTATATATTTCTTTACCCTTTCCATAAACTTGTTGATTTCCTTTAGTATTTAAATTTGTGTTTTGTTTTCTTGTTACCTTAATTTACTTTATATATTTCTTTACCCTTTCCATAAACTTGTTGATTTCCTTTAGTATTTCAATGTGTGTTATGTTTTACTGTTAACTTAATTTACTTTTGATGTTTCGTTACTCTTTCCATATACTTGTTGCTTTCCTTTAGTATTTAAATTTGTGTTTTGTTTTCCTGTTACCATAATTTACTTTATACGTTTCTTTACCCATTCCACAAACTCGTTGTTTTCCTTTAGTATTTCAATTTGTGTTTTGGTTTACTGTTACCTTAATTTACTATATATGTTTCTTTACCCTTTCCATAAACTTGTTGTTTTCCTTTAGTATTTCAATTTGTGTTTTGTTTTACTGTTACCTTGATTTATTTTATATGTTTCTTTACCCTTTCCATAAACTTGTTGATTTCCTTTAGTATTTCAATTTGTGTTTTGTTTTACTGTTACCTTCATTTACATTATATATTTCTTTACCCTTTCAATAAACTCGATGTTTTCCTTTAGTATTTCAATTTGTGTTGTTTTGCTGTCACCTTAATTTACTTTTGATCTTTCGTTACTCTTTCCATAAACTTGTTGTTTCCTTTACTATATCAATTTGTGATATGTTTTCTATTTACCTTAATTTACATTATATGTTTTTTCACCATTTCTATATGTTAGTGTTTCCTTTATATCAATTTCTGTTGTTTTTTCTTTTACGTTAATTACCTTTATATGTTTTTTTAGTCTTTATAAAATGTTTTGTGTTTCCTTTAATATATCAATTTGTGATTTTGTTGTTTTTTTTCCTTTACCTTAAATTTTTCTTTATGCTCTTTATTTTTATTGTTTTCCTAAATCACATCAATTTTTATTATATTTTCCAATTACCATAAATTATTTTATGTTTCTTCACAGTTTTTATATGTTTGTTGTTTTGCTTATATCTATTTTTGTTACGTTTTCCTGATGCGTAACAATTTCAATTATACTTCAAGTCTTTCATGTTTGTTATTATCCTTTAGTATATTAATCTGTGTTATTTTTTCTGTTATTTATCTATCTAATTTATTTTTATAAAAGTTATCTTAATTTGAATGGTCTTGTCTTGATTTTCTTACAAAATATTAACAAATTCATATGCAATTTATAATTAAATACACGCAAGGGAATAAACAAAACTGTTTTAGATTTTATAATAAGAAAGAAACTAAAGTTAATAATGTTGAACAAGCGCATCTTCAACTATTAGAATCTTTTCTTTTTAATCTTTTAAATGATTTTATATTAGGTGTGAACAAATATTTGCTATTCGTATAATTTTTTCACTACTTTAAAAATAACTAGTTCGTAATTCAATTAAAGTGTAAATTTTTTTTAGTAATAAACCTATGAGGATAAATAAATATTCAATCTTCACCAGAAAATAAGTAGACATAGAACCAAAACCCAAAAATTTTACTTACCCAGTAGACGAAGTACCTATAAGGTAAGTTTAGTAATCCTCGGCAATTTCGATTTCTCTTTTTAAGTGATTTTCCCCTTTTATTGTCTCAGGAAATGGAAAGTGATTTTCCACATCCCGTTATAGTAGCTAGTACGTAAGCATGATAGCGTACTTCACTTCAGCTTCGAGGCTACCACGGCCGCTTTACCGACATCAGCGTAGCCAGTAGAGGCTTCTTCACTTTAGCTTCGAGGCTACCAGGGCCGCGTTACCGACATCAGCGTAGCCAGTAGAGGCTTCTTCACTTCAGCTTCGAGGCTACCAGGGCCGCGTCACCGACATAAGCGTAGCCAGTAGAGCCTTCTTCACTTCAGCTTCGAGGCTACCAGGGCAGCGTTACCGACATAAGCGTAGCCAGTGGAGGCTTCTTCACTTCAGCTTCGAGGCTACCAGGGCCGCGTTACCGACATAAGCGTAGCCAGTGGAGGCTTCTTCACTTCAGCTTCGAGGCTACCAGGGCCGCGTTACCGACATAAACGTAGCCGGTGGATGATTATTCACTTCAGCTTCGAGGCTACCAGGGCCGCGTTACCGACATAAACGTAGCCGATGGATGATTATTCACTTCTGTACAGCTTCAAGACTACCAAGGCTGACATGAGCGAAGCGATTGGAACCTTATTAATATGTATACCGTTGTTAAGCAGTCGTCAAGATTTTATTGATATACAAAATTACGAGATTCAAAACCTGTGTCGCAAATGTTTTCAACAAACTAACCCTAAGACTTCTTGATCTACCAATACAGTTTAACATTTCTTACAAAGCCCAAGAAATAACTTTTGGTATTACATATAGAGGATCTGTTTGCATTTTATGATGGGCCTGTATAATTGGAATGATATTTCTTATAAAGTTTTTTTTTTTTTTATTTATGATTGTTAAAAGTTTCTTTACAAAATTATTTGTTTCCTGTTTTAACTTACATAAACAAGTCCAAACAAGCAATTATTCCTTGTTTATTTTTATTAAAATTCCTATTTATAAAAGTTGTTCGGTAAAAAACAGATTTACAAGATTCTTTCATCCACAGATTGATGAAAAATTAATACTCCTTGTCATTCAATTCAGTTATAATCGTACAACAATTAAGATTGGGTTATCTTATAATGATGTATGAAATGAAGATATTACCACTGTAGTGAATACAGGTTTGGAAATTGCGAGAGATGGATCAACACCTTTTTTTATTTAGTATTGGGTTAAATCCCTCTCTTTCATATCCCTTATCTGGATACTCATGACTATTTTTCTTTTTCTATTCTGGCGCTACTAAAGTTTGAGGGCTAATGGTCTTTATTTTATGATCTTTTCTTCCTTTTTTAAAAAAAGTGATGATAACCTAGAGGTTTTTAGCCTTTACAAACTACCATTCTTTTAAATTTACTTATAATTGGGATGATACAATTTGAAACCTCATTAATAATTACGAGGTCAGGTTTAAAAATCATTTCGTTCAAATTGTCGAAAATTTGAGCACATTATCGCCGCCCAATTTGTAAAACACCCAGAATTCAATTGTCGTATATATCGTTTACGATAATCGGTATTGTCCAGTATTAACAGCTATGTCGATAACTCCTTATCTGTTAGATATCCAGTATGTATGTTTTACGTTACAAAAATATTAACCTTATTGTGCCCATAAAATATAATCAAAAGTTTCGATTGTTACATTAATTCTCAGTATAGAGTTGTATTTTAATCGAATACGAGTACATGAATCCTTTTCAATTTTAGCAATGCGAAACGAACATTTATTATTTCTTCGGAATGTTTGTTACGGAGACGACAAACGCGTTTACAAATCTTTAAAAAATTATGAGTGAAGTGCTTTGGAGTTGGATTGAACAATGTATTAATCCAGTTTAAAAATTTCACTCAAAGTAGTCACTTCAAAATTCCATTGTTGTCTTCTTGTTTAAAGGTGTAAACATCTCAGTCATTATCGCTAAGGAATAAAAGAACATAAAATACTCTAATAGCGTCAGGGTCGGAAAACATCAAAATTTGGTCAAGAGAGACTTGGTAGGAAAGAGAGGGATCTAACACAAGACTAGGTCTTTCGAGGTTGCACCATAGTGAGCTTTGTGGTATATTGCAATGGATTCTCTAAATAGGAATGCAACACGTGTTTTGAAGATTTAAATAAATTAGTGTGAGTCGTAATGAGCAGTAGTACAGAACAAAAATTTTAATAAAAGTTGTATCTTTTCAACTTTTCTGTAAGAAGTTTTTACTACGTGATCAAAATATAAAAGTTTTCTTACTCAAGATACGAAATGTCAAGTTTGGTGAAGTTTGATCCCCAACTTTTTCACTCGCAATCTGGATGTTCCAGCTTCAAGAAACCGAAACCTTTATTTCCGACAATAACAGTTCCAAAATAACATTTGGAGTAAGACAAAGGTCCATTTTGTCTCCAACACTGTTCATCCTGGCTCCACCCAAGTTGAAAACTAAAGAAAATATATTCTTTAGCTCTAGGAAATTAAGAAGTTTCCGATGACGAAATTCAGGTAGTTAAGAAAGTTAGGTTAAGTTAAAAAGATATTTCAAGAGTTAAATGCAGAGACACGAAATAAAGGCGAAAGTAAAAACAAGTATACGGAGGTTTCAGCTGTTGAACTAGGTACAGTGAAGTTAGTGTCAGGGAGTGACCAAATTCAGGTGCCTGTGAGCTAATTTTAAAAATGGGAACAAGATTACTAGTTTAATTTTGAATCGAATCATAGTAATCGGACATAGTATGTTCATAAAAATTTGGTTTTTAACCAAACAAAAGAAGCAAAACTGAAATTTTACAAAACAGCAATACGTCCTGTAGTTATGTAGCGGAGACCTGTATCATTGTAAAGGACAACGTAAACTTCCTAAGAGTCTTTGAAAGAAGAATACTCAGTAGATCGTTTAGGCCTGTGAGAATAAAAGACGAAGTAACAGAGATATAGATGAATTGATAAATGATTTGATAAGACTATGAGAATCAGATGACTCGGGAATATAATTCGCATGGAAGATAGGGGAAATGCCCAGATGGAGGATGCCTAGATAAGTAGTGGACGAATAGATGGGCGTTGTCTAGATAAGTGATGGGGGAATAGATGGGGATGCCTAGATAAGTGATGGAAGAATAGATTGGGAAGCTAGATAGATGGGGTGTCTATATAAGTGATGGAGGAATAGATGGGGGTGCCCAGATAAGTGACGGACGAATAGATTGGGAAGCCTAGATAAGTGATAGACGAATATATTGGAAAGCCTAGATAAGTGATGGACGAATAGATGGGGGTGTCTAAATAAGTGATTGACGAATAAGTGGGGGGTCCCTAGATAAGTGATGGACGAATATGTGGCGAAGCCAGATAAGTGATGGGGGATGAAAGATGAAAGATGAAGGATATGTGGTGGACGAATAGATGGGAGATGCCTAGAAAAGTATGATGGACGAATAGATGGAGAAGAAAAACCGAGAAGAAAATAGTTCAAAATGTGGCGGAAGACTAGGTGATGATGGGAGTTGGAAACTGAAGACAAACAATTACTAACAGATATCCCATTCGTTTTGGAGACCAAAGCTTATTGTAAACTGTAGTTTTTTGCCATATTGAAACGTACAAGAAAGATCTGCTATTTACAAAACCAAATCCGTTTCTAGTGTTAAAAAAATGGAGGCTATAAATTTACCAATCAGTTACCAGTAGCGAGCATTTTTGTCCAACTTATCTTTTCTGCATACCACATATCATCTCAATAATACCTTTAAATATGTATCAATCTTTTATTTTATTTGGAAATCTAGTTTACCAACCAAAATGGGACACCATATCTATAACGAAAATTATCTTTTTAAAAACGCAGAAAACAAATTCTCTATATATAAAATTCTTTAAATAAACACTTTAGTGTCAATAATCAACGAAAGAAAATTAATTTTCTTAATTTAAAGTAATCAACATTAAACAAAGGGAGTCGTTGACGTAATTATATTAAATCTTCTATTCTATAAACGAGATCATTCGAGATTCCATGTCGTATTATAGATAACCGATCGAGTATTTGCCCTTTGACCAATGATTTTTCGTGACCTACTCAATTTATCGCTTTTTTTTAATAACAGATTTGAATTGCCTAATTAAAATATATCTACGTTAAAAAAAACATTGAAATTATTCGTCAAAATAAAAAAAAGTTAATACACACACTTGAATTTTTACAACAGATTTAAAAACTTGTATTTGCAAAAGATTTAATTTAGTTGTAGACAGTTTTTAAACGATGTCTTGTCTTTATGAGTATTTAAGTTTTGTGAAACACCTTACAGTCGAACCAACGTTATTTTTGTATTTTATATCGACATCTGTTACTAATTTGTGCAGTTTAAATTTACTATTACAGAAATCTTGTCATCCGGATATACAACCGGACGAGTTTGATAACTGTGACGATGAATTATCGGCGCAGAGGAACGTAACGTTTATCAACACATGGTGTAAAGTGGGATATTTATTATTACCAGTGATTTTCTTAATTTTTGCCGGCGCTTGGAGCGACAACAATGGTAAACGTCGACGACCGTTGATGTTACTACCGATAATGGGTCAGATCTTCACTAATATCTTAATTATTATAAATATTTATTTCTGGTCCTGGTCTCCAGTGGTTGCTGCATTATCAGAAGGTATAATACCCAGTCTTACCGGAGGACGTACGTGTATGATACTGGGTGCTAACTGTTACATAATAGACATCACCACCAAAGAAAACAGAACTTATAGGTTAGGTTTACTAGTATCGTTATATTTTATCAGTACGCCGATAGGTAACGCTTTAGGTGGATTTTTATATTATAAATGCGGATTTTACGGAGTGTATATTATGTCTATAGTGATGAATGTGATTGCAGTGATTTGTGTAGTTTTGTTTGTAAAAAATACACATAGTGTAGAAATTCAAAATCAGAAAGGATTTTTCGATCTAAAACAAGCGTTGCAATCAGTAAAATCAATAACAAAGAAACGGGAAGGGGTTAAGAGGTTTATTCTTTTATTAGTTGTCATCGCCGTACCTGTAACTGGAGGACCACTCCAAGGTGAGTGGTTTTTAACACAATAAAATATAAACGTGTATTATAATTTTTAATTTAAGAAATATGTAATTTTTGTTTTGTTGTAGTTATATTTCAGTTTTATGGAATTATACACAAAAAATAATTATTATAATACATTATTTACTCAATTCTAATCCTAATACCTCTACATGATCACAGATAAAAGTACATAGAGATATTACACAAATTCATTTTTATTTCAAAAAATTATACTTGAAGTATATCTTTACATGTAACAACCTAACCTAACTCATTCATTTGGTTTCCTAATGTTTGTATTTAGTTGCAATTTTCCCTAACCTAACATAACTAACTCATTTGGCTTCTGATTTTTTTTTAACCATCCTTAAGGTTCTTTTAATCTTCATAACCTAACCTAACCTAACACAACCATTTGAATTCTGAATGTTTCTTTATTGTTGTAACCTTCGATAACCCAAACTAACACAACCATTTGGCTTCTAAATGTTTTTTGGTTCTTTTAATCTTCATAATCTAACCTAACCTACCACAACCATTTGAATTCTGAATGTTTCTTTATTGTTGTAACCTTTGATAACCCAAACTAACACAACCATTTGGCTTCTAAATGTTTTTTGGTTCTTTTAATCTTCATAATCTAACCTAACCTACCACAACCATTTGAATTCTGAATGTTTCTTTATTGTTGTAACCTTCGATAACCCAAACTAACACAACCATTTGGCTTCTAAATGTTTTTTGGTTCTTTTAATCTTCATAATCTAACCTAACCTACCACAACCATTTGAATTCTGAATGTTTCTTTATTGTTGTAACCTTCGATAACCCAAACTAACACAACCATTTGGCTTCTAAATGTTTTTTGGTTCTTTTAATCTTCATAACCTAACCTAACCTAACACAACCATTTGAATTCTGAATGTTTCTTTATTGTTGTAACCTTCGATAACCCAAACTAACACAACCATTTGGCTTCTAAATGTTTTTTGGTTCTTTTAATCTTCATAACCTAACCTAACCTAACACAACCATTTGAATTCTGAATGTTTCTTTATTGTTGTAACCTTCGATAACCCAAACTAACACAACCATTTGGCTTCTAAATGTTTTTTGGTTCTTTTAATCTTCATAATCTAACCTAACCTACCACAACCATTTGAATTCTGAATGTTTCTTTATTGTTGTAACCTTCGATAACCCAAACTAACACAACCATTTGGCTTCTAAATGTTTTTTGGTTCTTTTAATCTTCATAACCTAACCTAACCTAACACAACCATTTGAATTCTGAATGTTTCTTTATTGTTGTAACCTTCGATAACCCAAACTAACACAACCATTTGGCTTCTAAATGTTTTTTGGTTCTTTTAATCTTCATAACCTAACCTAACCTAACACAACCATTTGAATTCTGAATGTTTCTTTATTGTTGTAACCTTCGATAACCCAAACTAACACAACCATTTGGCTTCTAAATGTTTTTTGGTTCTTTTAATCTTCATAATCTAACCTAACCTACCACAACCATTTGAATTCTGAATGTTTCTTTATTGTTGTAACCTTCGATAACCCAAACTAACACAACAATTTGGCTTCTAAATGTTTTTTGGTTCTTTTAATCTTCATAACCTAACCTATCCTACCACAACCATTTGAATTCTGAATGTTTCTTTATTGTTGTAACCTTCGATAACCCAAACTAACACAACCATTTGGCTTCTAAATGTTTTTTGGTTCTTTTAATCTTCATAATCTAACCTAATCTACCACAACCATTTGAATTCTGAATGTTTCTTTATTGTTGTAACCTTCGATAACCCAAACTAACACAACCATTTGGCTTCTAAATGTTTTTTGGTTCTTTTAATCTTCATAATCTAACCTAACCTACCACAACCATTTGAATTCTGAATGTTTCTTTATTGTTGTAACCTTCGATAACCCAAACTAACACAACCATTTGGCTTCTAAATGTTTTTTGGTTCTTTTAATCTTCATAATCTAACCTAACCTACCACAACCATTTGAATTCTGAATGTTTCTTTATTGTTGTAACCTTCGATAACCCAAACTAACACAACCATTTGGCTTCTAAATGTTTTTTGGTTCTTTTAATCTTCATAATCTAACCTAACCTACCACAACCATTTGAATTCTGAATATTTCTTTATTGTTGTAACCTTCGATAACCCAAACTAACAGAACTATTTGGCTTCTAAATGTTTTTTGGTTCTTTTAATCTTCATAATCTAACCTAACCTACCACAACCATTTGAATTCTGAATGTTTCTTTATTGTTGTAACCTTCGATAACCCAAACTAACACAACCATTTGGCTTCTAAATGTTTTTTGGTTCTTTTAATCTTCATAACCTAACCTAACCTACCACAACCATTTGAATTCTGAATGTTTCTTTATTGTTGTAACCTTCGATAACCCAAACTAACACAACCATTTAGCTTCTAAATGTTTTTTGGTTCTTTTAATCTTCATAACCTAACCTATCCTACCACAACCATTTGAATTCTGAATGTTTCTTTATTGTTGTAACCTTCGATAACCCAAACTAACACAACCATTTGGCTTCTAAATGTTTTTTGGTTCTTTTAATCTTCATAATCTAACCTAACCTAACACAACCATTTGAATTCTGAATGTTTCTTTATTGTTGTAACCTTCGATAACCCAAACTAACACAACCATTTGGCTTCTAAATGTTTTTTGGTTCTTTTAATCTTCATAATCTAACCTAACCTACCACAACCATTTGAATTCTGAATGTTTCTTTATTGTTGTAACCTTCAATAACCCAAACTAACACAACCATTTGGCTTCTAAATGTTTTTTGGTTCTTTTAATCTTCATAATCTAACCTAACCTACCACAACCATTTGAATTCTGAATGTTTCTTTATTGTTATAACCTTCGATAACCCAAACTAACACAACCATTTGGCTTCTAAATGTTTTTTGGTTCTTTTAATCTTCATAACCTAACCTAACCTAACACAACCATTTGAATTCTGAATGTTTCTTTATTGTTGTAACCTTCGATAACCCAAACTAACACAACCATTTGGCTTCTAAATGTTTTTTGGTTCTTTTAATCTTCATAACCTAACCTAACCTAACACAACCATTTGAATTCTGAATGTTTCTTTATTGTTGTAACCTTCGATAACCCAAACTAACACAACCATTTGGCTTCTAAATGTTTTTTGGTTCTTTTAATCTTCATAATCTAACCTAACCTACCACAACCATTTGAATTCTGAATGTTTCTTTATTGTTGTAACCTTTGATAACCCAAACTAACACAACCATTTGGCTTCTAAATGTTTTTTGGTTCTTTTAATCTTCATAATCTAACCTAACCTACCACAACCATTTGAATTCTGAATGTTTCTTTATTGTTGTAACCTTCGATAACCCAAACTAACACAACCATTTGGCTTCTAAATGTTTTTTGGTTCTTTTAATCTTCATAATCTAACCTAACCTACCACAACCATTTGAATTCTGAATGTTTCTTTATTGTTGTAACCTTCGATAACCCAAACTAACACAACCATTTGGCTTCTAAATGTTTTTTGGTTCTTTTAATCTTCATAATCTAACCTAACCTACCACAACCATTTGAATTCTGAATGTTTCTTTATTGTTGTAACCTTCGATAACCCAAACTAACACAACCATTTGGCTTCTAAATGTTTTTTGGTTCTTTTAATCTTCATAACCTAACCTAACCTAACACAACCATTTGAATTCTGAATGTTTCTTTATTGTTGTAACCTTCGATAACCCAAACTAACACAACCATTTGGCTTCTAAATGTTTTTTGGTTCTTTTAATCTTCATAACCTAACCTAACCTAACACAACCATTTGAATTCTGAATGTTTCTTTATTGTTGTAACCTTCGATAACCCAAACTAACACAACCATTTGGCTTCTAAATGTTTTTTGGTTCTTTTAATCTTCATAATCTAACCTAACCTACCACAACCATTTGAATTCTGAATGTTTCTTTATTGTTGTAACCTTCGATAACCCAAACTAACACAACCATTTGGCTTCTAAATGTTTTTTGGTTCTTTTAACCTTCATAATCTAACCTAACCTACCACAACCATTTGAATTCTGAATGTTTCTTTATTGTTGTAACCTTCGATAACCCAAACTAACACAACCATTTGGCTTCTAAATGTTTTTTGGTTCTTTTAATCTTCATAATCTAACCTAACCTACCACAACCATTTGAATTCTGAATGTTTCTTTATTGTTGTAACCTTCGATAACCCAAACTAACACAACCATTTGGCTTCTAAATGTTTTTTGGTTCTTTTAATCTTCATAATCTAACCTAACCTACCACAACCATTTGAATTCTGAATGTTTCTTTATTGTTGTAACCTTCGATAACCCAAACTAACACAACCATTTGGCTTCTAAATGTTTTTTGGTTCTTTTAATCTTCATAATCTAACCTAACCTACCACAACCATTTGAATTCTGAATGTTTCTTTATTGTTGTAACCTTCGATAACCCAAACTAACACAACCATTTGGCTTCTAAATATTTCTTGGTTCTTTTAATCTTCATAACCAAACCTACCACAACCATTTGAATTCTGAATGTTTCTTTATTGTTGTAACCATTTGGCCATTGGAACCCAATTCAATCATTTGGCTTCTCAATGTTTATTTGTCCTTTTAACCTTCCCTAACCTATCCCAAGTCAACTATTTAGCCTCTGAATGTTTGTTTGTTATTGTAACCTTCCATAACATAACCCTACTCAACCATTTGGTTTCTGAATGTTTGTTTGTTATTGTAACCTTCCCTAACCTAACCTAACTCAACCTTATGGCTTCTGCATTTTTATTTATTAACCTTACCAAACTTAACCTAACCTATCTCAACCATTTAGCTTCTGTATGTTTGTTTGTTCTTGTAACCATCCATAACATAACCCTACTCAACCATTTGGTTTCTGAATGTTTGTTTGTTATTGTAACCTTCCCTAACCTAACCTAACTCAACCTTATGGCTTCTGCATTTTAATTTGTTAACCTTACCAAACTTAACCTAACCTATCTCAACCATTTAGCTTCTGTATGTTTGTTTGTTCTTGTAACCATCCATAACATAACCCTACTCAACCATTTGGTTTCTGAATGTTTGTTTGTTATTGTAACCTTTCCTAACCTAACCTAACTCAACCTTATGGCTTCTAAATGTTTCTTTGTTCTTGTAACCTTCCATAACCTAACCTAACTCAACCTTATGGCTTCTAAATTTTTTTTGTCCTTTTAACCTTCCCTAACCTATCCCAAGTCAACTATTTAGCCTCTGAATGTTTGTTTGTTATTGTAACCTTCCCTAACCTAACCTAACTCAACCTTAAGGCTTCTAAATGTTTCTTTGTTCTTGTAAACTTCCATAACCTAACCTAACTCAACCTTATGGCTTCTAAATGTTTCTTTGTTCTTGTAACCTTCCATAATCTAACCTAACTAAACCGTTAGACTTCTGAATAATTGTTTGTTGTTGTAACCTTCCCTAAACTAACCTAACTCAATAATTTGCCTTCTGAATGTTTGTTTTTTGTTTTAACTTTCCCTAACCTAACCTAACTCAATAATTTGGCTTCTGAATGTTTTTTTTTTTAACTTTCCCTAACCTAACCTAGCCTAATCAAGTATTTGTTTGTTGTTGTGACTTTCACTAACCTAAGCCTAATCAAGTATTTGGCTTCTGAACTTGACTTTGTTTTTGCTGGAATTTTAAGTTATTAGATTAATTACCTCGTTACAAACGACATTGAAATTAATCTCCATAAATACTTGCAGATTTAAATAAATAATTTATTTTATTTAACAACTATTGAATTAATAATACTTTCGTAGTAAAAAACGTATAAGCGCTAAAATCAATAAATTAATATAAATACATACACACTTAATAGCTGCAAGGATAGCTCAATTGGCAGAGAATCAGCGTTTAACGTCAAAGGTCTTGGATACAATTCCCAGTTTTGGTCCTATTTTTTCACAGGAAATAATTATGTAATTAATAATACTAGCTTGCTAAAAACATTATAAGCATTAAATCAATCAATTAATTTTATAAATGCCATCGGAGAGTGGCGAAACTTCTGTCGTTGATAAAAAAGTCAAATAAAGATAAATAAATAATATTATTTTATTATAATTATTATGATTTTATCAAACATTTCTGTATATAAAAACTAGCTATAAGTTTTAAATCTAGACCATAAAAGGTAAAAACACCATCTATAAAGGTAAATAAATAACATTATTATGGTTTAATCGATCAATTGTGTATATAAAAACAAGTTATAGGTTTTACATCTAGAGAATAAAAGATAAAAATACCAACATAGCCTAGTCATGTTGGTAACTAAAACTAAATCTTTAACCTAAGAAACACTTGATAACGAGAGTTGATTTATACTCTCGAAACGTCATGTAATAGTTCTTATATACACAAATGATCGCAAATGTCCGACTAAACCATATTAACAATCTATTATTTATTTAATAACTTTAACAGTAGGTTTATCTCATAAAGCGTTGACATGATTTTGATTGAATTTGTTACTGCAAGGGTTAAAGAACTAAATAAATACAAAGAAATTACGTTTAACGCCTCATCGTGGTACTTCAAACCCCATCATACAATGTAATACAAGCATATTTTATAATACCTTAAAGTTGGTTTCTTGTGCCTTGTAGGTAATTTTAACTGTATTTTTAGATCAAGGGATCTCATTCAATATATACAGGATAATGTAAGTTTGTTAAAACAGGTTTTCTAAAGCTCGTAATTTTGTATAAATTGACGCTTCTTAGCGTCAATTTGATGTGTATATATAAAGAGTCTCTTACAATCAGGACCTCACTTTAGTAAGTAAGGGCACTTGGCATCCCGAGGAAAACTAGCTTGTTCTACACCTTTTTATTCTAGTCCTGAATTGAATCCATGTCTTTCCAACTTTCAACCAAGGCTTCCTTGCCAAATTTTGTTCTTTTGCAGAAGCTATTAGATCATTCAAGAGCTAGAGGTCTTTATTTTTAGATATTTTAATTATTTGATTTTTCCGCTTATACGTTTTTTATTAGCAAATATTGAATTTACAATAATATTTCAAGTGAAAAATATACGACCTAGACTGGGAATCGAACCCAGGACCTTTGGCTTTACGCGTAAGGGCTGAAAAATGAGTAAAAATTAATTTCAACATGCGTAAGGGCTGAAAAATGAGTGAAAATTAATTTCAATGTCGCATATGCGAGGTAATTAATTGGAAACTCAAAATTGCAGCAACTAAAGTCAAGTGAGAAGTCTACGCCCTGTACTGGGAAGCGACTAGGATAGCTCAATGGTAGAGCATTGGCGCGTAAAGCCAAAGGTCCTGGGTTCGATTCCCAGTCTAGGTCGTATATTTTTCACTTGAAATATTATTGTAAATCTTTATTTTATATTTTATAAGACCATTGTTCCTTTTTTATAATGCGATGATAACGAGATATTTTTTGCTTTTAACCAACAAAGTGAACAACATAAACCGTCTGTCTCCACTCGTCCAATTCCTGTCAGGGTCACGACAGGAAGAAACTGACTCGCTACGCTCGTGTCAGAGACTCTGCCGGATCTCGTCACTATACAAATATTACATTTTTTTGAAAGACCAGTGTTGAAATTACATTTATCCAAAATTTCCGTTTTTTTTATCGTGGAGAGGTGGTGTTGGTAATATTACATGCAGCATTGAAACCTTGCAAATTTGTATCTAATTTAATAGTCTACGTGATATGAACAAAAAACTGTTTAAACACTATTTTGAGGATTATACTCGTAATTAGACTTTCTGGATTTAAATAAGGTTCTCTTGATGCAATATCTTCATTTTTGTAGACACTATGGTGCTACCTACAGACGACAAAGACAACGGATAAATGTAGAAAATCACTCTTTCGGTTTACTGAAACACTTCAAGTTCAATAAAAAAAAAAGGATGTCAATTTTTTTCTAATTATCAAATTTAACCCATACTTTGTATCTGGTTAGATAGTTAAAATTTTATCGACATTACTGACCCGTGAAAAGATTTGAAAAAACTTATAAAAACAAAATCTATTTTGATAAATAACAAATATCACATCTTTTGCTATCAGTATCATGACAACCAAATCCATCAAATGTGTACTACACACATTTGGAGGAATTAGGCACCAATTTTAGGTCAAGATAACACCGATAAGTACGGTGCCAAATTTTGCTAACCTAACCTAACTTTGAGAAATGATTTAGAATATAAAAATAGAGACAAACGTTCCTATAATAAACACATGTCCGAAAATGCATCTCCGTCTATTTGACTTTTTTTCAAAAACAATACATACTCCGAAAAGAATTGAGAATTCGCAGAATATTGTATACGAATAGTTTGGAGTTTCCACATAATCTTAATTTTTCATTTAACCGTTTCAAAATGGCGTTCATTACAAATATCTCGAAAACTGTTACCTAATTTCTCGATTTTTAAAAAGCAAAAAACCACTCGCTCATCATCAACTTTTCTTTTTTAAAAAGAGGAAAAGAAGATGAAACAAAAATCCGTAGCTCTCGAATACTCTAAAAGCCTCAGGATCGGATGAGAACAACAGTTGTTCATGAGAGGCCTGGGAGGGAAAAAGAAATGTTACATGAAAAAAGGTGTAGATCTAGCTAGAGTATCTCGGGATTGCCAAGCTCGTACTCACTTTAAAAGGGGAGCGAAAACCGTTGACTTTACAAAATATTTAACCTTATTAATGTTGGCTAGGAATGTTTGTTTTATTTTACGGATAGCCGTAATTTTTCTTTAATAATTCTTTTTAACTTACACAAACCCTCAGGAGCTCATTTATAATCAGTACAGGATTGACAATCTCGAGTGAACGTAATTTAAATCTGCAACTTCTTTCACGTAATCTAGGGTTAGATTCCTCTCCTAATCTTTTCTGTCAGGTCTTTCTTGACCGACTCTTGCTCTTTTCCGATACTGGCGGTATTAGAGTATTCAATGTCAGTTTTCGTCTTTAAACAGCAAAAAAATATTTTTAGCTCTTTCAGCAAATAGCAGTGAACTTTTACAGATCAATTAACTTCACTTTAAAAAAAATTGTAATTATTCTGATAAGTTTAGAGATTATTTCATGACATATTGTAGTTTATGTGTCTACGTAATTTTCTATTAGTGTAGTGATAACTTCTGGGGTTATAGTGTGATAACTCTTGTGGTTATTGATTTGAAATTATTTTGTTGATAACTCTAAACTTTATATCGTCTTATTAATAAAACGGATATAATTTGTTTTTATGAGACAAGAACAATTACGACCATCATTATTACCTTGACGTAATGCAAGTGCTCCTGCCTTATTACATACAAAGACTTCCTTGCAAATTGTCTTCCCAAGACATCCTACTGTTTCTCCGACCCATACTTCTTGCCTCATACAGGTTACGTGGAAGTCATTGTAAAACTCCAATAATGTTCTTTTCCAACCCTAAGTTATAGAGTATTCGAGGACAAAGGGACTTTTTCCTCTTATTAAGGCATTGATAACCGTAAAGATTTTGGGTTTTGAATAATAAAGGAAAAATTAACACGTCTTAAGTTCACCATTTCCTAGTATTTTACGAGACTGAAGTGCTTAGTTTTCACTGGTGTAGATAAGATTTCTTTCTTTTTTTAAGAATCTCGATCTTGCAGATTTTTTTTATAGCATGATGTTTTTATGTATTTTTATTCTTTGATTTATTTGTGCCGAGATCTTCACATTGTCACTAACAATAGAGCTGAGATAATTGAAATGTTGTGCCTGATAGAGTTGTCTTCCATGACAGCTGATCTGATGATTTATTTAGGAAGCATCTTGACATTATCATGGTCTTTATCTCGTTAATGCTTATTCTGATATTTTTCCTTCGATCCTAAAGAAATTCAGATGACTTTCTGAACTAGCTAGTAGAGTACGTCATCTGCTAACCGTACAACACTGCAAGTGACCGGTCTCATAGTCCAGTTTCCCATATTATACCTTCCAATTTCCTCCTGGCATCTTTTAATAATGTATGCCATCAATACTATGAACCGTAGCAGGTTAGATATGTCCTCCTTCACTCCTGAATATTTTCTAAATTCCTATGATCTTTCGTTACTAGTCCTTACATAATTCCTACAGTTTTTGTAATTTTTAAAAATTATTTGTTCTTATTCCAGGAAATCTGTTGTCTAAAATGTTTCACAGTTTATACCAAAGTATTTGAAGGTTTTCTTAACCCCGTATGCAAATCTGTATCATCGCTTTCTCACTAGTTTGTCTGAGTGTAAACATATTATGGTCGATTGTAAAGTAACTAAGAACTAAATAGTAAGAGATTACAAATTTAAACAACAATAAAACTAATAAACTTTGATCAAATTAATAGACAACAAAAGAACCTATTTAATATCTGTGAAGGGATCCTGCAACAATAAAGTTTTATTTAAAATTTAACCCAGAAAGACATTATTAGTAGCAGAGGTAAATCCAAACATTCAGTAACATTACCATCGATTTAAAATCATTAATGAAATTTATTTTAAATATAAAACGTCAAAGTGACAAATAAATGGTTCAAAACTATGCACAAACTTTCTCACAACATCCATTTCCAAAACTATTTTAAATGTTAATTTGGTAGTTGTCAATCAAAATTGAAAATGAACCATGGATGGTGTACCATTATGTAATTATTCATTCATTTTTATGTCTCCAATTGCAATAGTTTAACAACTAAATAATGTATATTTATAATATTAATATATATTGTTTCCGTCTTGCAATTTTTTTCTGTAGTGTTATACTACGCGCGTTTCAGGAACAAGTTCCCATCTTCAGGTTTTATATAAAAAATTTTACTCACATGTGAGCACGTCATTTAAGCACCAAGCACGAATTATTGCACATATAATTAAAACAAATAACATAGTATCTAAAAAAATATTTAACAGTTGGCTTTATGTCATTTTGACGTTGCACCGGTCACTGGTCGACTCTTTATGTCATGAACTTATCGCATATTTATCTTTTTTTAAATTTTAACATACATTGTGAATGCTATCTACATTTATTTAAACTATTACTTGTTTTTAAAATGAAATCACTTTATCTATTTTATTAATTTTCAGGTGAATATTCTGTGCTCTACCTGTTTGTAAGGTACATGTTCCAATGGGACCTGGAGATCTATGGATTTTATGCAGCTTACAAAATGTCTCTTATCCTAGTTGGTAAGAATTATTATTACGTACAAAAAATAATAAATTAAATAAACCTTGTAAGATCTCACACACAGTCACAAACGAAAGTTCTAAAATAAAAACGTTTCCCCGCCAACTATACAAAAATGTTTTAATAAATTTTAACGTTTTATTTTATTTATAGTTTTCCTTCATGTATCTTTTATGGAGATAAATTGGTATAAATGGGTTATTCACAATTTTTTACAGAAGTTTAAAATGCATTTAATCTAAACTTACATTTTTTCTGCCATGAAGGTAGTTAAGGCTCATTAACAATTATTTTCGAACTGTAATTTTCTTTTACTTGCTATTTAATACTCAACTTTGGTTTATTAATTTTTTTTTTAATTAAAATTTGAGCCTAGTTAAAATAAAGTTTATCAATTTTTTAACATACAATAAAATAAATCTTCTAGTAATTTGATTCTTAATTTTCATGGCTACTTATTCTTGTCAAATTTTCCACAGCTGCCTTTTTACTTTCACAGTGGACATCTTTTATTCTTAAAATTCCACAGATCTTTCGTTATGATCCTCCGCAATCAGTTTTGGAACCTCTATTATTATATTAATATTTATTACAACTCATAATTATGAAATCCACCAAGTCTGCTTGTAACAAAACTATTTTCTACAGGGTAACATGATAATGTGAACCCAATCTATGTAATTTTCTGAATGGAAGTTCATCACTTTCATTTTTTTTTACATGCTCCTTTCACCTTAATTTAGCGCCACGAGTCATCGCAAGGTAATTGGTGTTGTTATATTATACAGTTTATAAATTAATCTTCATTAAACATTGTAGCCCACGGATTAGTGATACTTCAAGACCTCCATACGGTGTAAACTTTATCAAATTATGTTCTTTACGTTACTTGTGTTTGTGGATCTGATGACAAACCTGAAACTTCTGTAATCCTTTTAGGGTAAACTTTTGGATTAGTAGACGTACCAAAAACGTAATTGTATTTATATCTATAGCTAACATGTGTTAACTCATTCAGTTTTATTCCCCATTACTTTGTCCAGTCTTAAAAGATTCTTTCGGCTTAATGTTGACCTCTTAGAAATTCTTTTCGACTTCAACGTGGCTATAGTGGTATTCTCTGATTGAGGAGCGTCCTCTGTGTTTATTGAATACAGCGGACCAGAATATTGGTATACTTTTATGAAGCTTCGACGTTTAGGAGTTAATCAAGATTCTTAAATGTTACCTTCAATCCTGATTATCCTTTCGATCTGAAATTTAGAGTGTTGTGTCTATACGGTAAAAAGACCATTCTTGAATACTAACGACTCTTATCAATTATTTGTGTAAATTTAAACCTCTGGACCAATGTTAATCAAATGTTATATGTGAGCACGTTTGGTGCTCACAACTTTTACAACTTTTGATAACCCAAAAGTTTTTTGTACCTACCAAAAAAAAAAACCCACACATTCATAGTCACTAACCAAGTGTAGTCTTTAAGAAGCCACACCAAATGTAATGGTCATCGTTGCTAAATAAAATCCGGGTTTTGAGTTATTGGTAAGAAACAAAAAATCTGTCAAAGAGCTGTTATGAAATACTTTCTCAAAATCAACCAACTTTCAAATTTCAACAAATGATGAACGAGAAAGTTTGTGCATTGTTTTAACAACATTCACTACGAATAGTTATTTCTACTTGTGTCTAATAATTATTTACTTAACATTTTCTGGAATGTTTTAAAATTTATTTTTCAGGAACTATCATAGCTCTAGGCTTCTTCTCTCGGTTGTTACGAATCTCTGATGCAACGATTGGAATATTAGCGGCCATCACACAAATATCATCCAACATTGGAAACGCCTTCGTAACTCATCCCTACGAGATGTTCATTTGTAAGTTTATACAAACATTTTTAATATAATACAAGGTGATCAGTAAGTAGGATGACAAATTATGATTCATATTTTTATTTTATTTTTTTACGAAGGCCGTTCATACATGCATATTCTCTAAATCCCCAATTGTTAGTTTCTTAACCCTTGTAGGAAATGTTGATAGATCAAGGAGTCTCACTCAACAGGGTAAGTTTGTTTAAAACAGTTGGTTAGGTTAGGTTTTCTAAACGTCGTAATTGTTTATAATTTATTGACATTGACTAGGTCCTAGCGGATATCGTGGATGCTTATATATTAAAAATTATGCACTCGCTTCGCTCGTGTCAGTGTTTCTGTGACCTTGGAGCTGTACATATGTTAATGAGCCTCCACTCGATACGCTCGTATTGGTAACTCGGCCTTTATCGGTTTATCACTTTATTATGAGATACGCGTTCGACATTACATTTTGAACAATACTTTTGCAATTTGTCATTTTCCAGAAGTGTAAATTTTTGTTATTTGCAAATTTTTAACTAATTGAATTAGTTATAAATTGTATAAAACACTAGATGTTAACAAAAAACTACTTTAAACGGCCTTCATTTTGACATTTTAAATTAGATTTTTCTGATTTTTATGGGCACACTATATTCTCCTACTAAATTACACTTTCCTATTTTAATTTTTGTGGACGCTATGGTTGTTAAGTACGACAATGACTACAGCGTATCCAAAATCTCTTTCTCGGCTTCATAAAAAACAACATGGAGATCAGCCAAAAAAACAGAGTTTAATAATATTAGCAATTACCAAACTTAACCTATATTTTTGATACTAGCTAACTAAAAGAAAGCATTTCATAATATTTAAATATGTTATGTTTAATTTCAGACCCTATCGTAGACTTCATGCATGGATCATCAATGGCTGTAGCATTCTCAATAGCTTCCAAAACAGTTGATTCCACAGAAATTGGTAAGCATTACGTAAATATTCTTATTATATTCTTTATAATCTTATATAAAACTATAAAGTTTATTCGTTTTTTACGAATTGCTGATATTCGTAAATACAGAAACTATGCCGTGGCCACGCCAGTATAAAGTGCATATGACATTTAACGAAGAGTTAACCTCTGATAGATTTTATATTGTTTTTTGTTTCGTGTTATCGTGTGTGTTCAGTGTCGTTATGTATTTTATTTAAGTGTTAAGCCTACACCTGACAAAGCCGGCTGTGAACGGCGAAACAGCCCTGTAGTGTTTCTACGACAAAATAAGAATTGCTCTGACTACTAAAAAAATGTAACTACTATATATATATATATATATATATATATATATATATGTAAATATTATGTTTGTTTAGGTTATTTGTTAACCATCGATTATTCATATTTTTTTGGATATTTCAACGTTAGAGTCATTTGTGTATATAAAAATTAATACTGTATTTAACCCAGTCGATAAAAACTAACATTTTTGTACAAAAGTGAACGTCAGGGTGTCATTAAACGTTTCCTAGTAAGGTGGGAACATATTTACAAAAAAAAAAAAGGTCAATAAATATTACTTTTCCAGGATACTAAATATAGGATAAATTTTGTAATCGCTACAAAATTAGACCTCCGTTTTTCGACTGATCTTCACATTTGGTGGTTTCAAGAAACGGGAGATTTTCTACGTGAAGTTTATAGGTTAGGTTTGGTGTACGTAAGTACGATAGCAACAACAATAATTAAGATAGGAATGTGAAATATGGAGACTATAATGTGCTCATGTAGAAAAATCTAATTAAAAATATCAAAATGTTAGTCATTTAAAAAAGTTTTTGTTCATAACTCGTGTGTAATTCAAAAAGTGTCTTATTCAGGTAAAAAGTTGCAGATTTCAATTTTGCTTGTAATGATACCAACAGCGCAACTCTGCTATGAAAAATAGCGAAATTATTCTCAAAAATGTACTTTCACACTTTGACCCAGTGTAGGATCGGTTAACATTTCATGGTTTCGGTTGTCCTAAAGTAAATAAAAAACCGTGTATTTGTTATATTTATTATTAAAATAGATTTTGTTTAAAAAGCAAGTTCTTCAAAGCAGGGGAGTTCAATTTCACAGTAACTTTATTGTAATTGTAAGTTATTTATTCAATATGCAAGTAAGTTGAGGCCCGTAATATAATAATTACAGTATAACATCCATGGTTCATTTTCAATTTTGATTGACAATTACCATATTAACATTTAATATGGTTTTGAAAATGGATGTTGTGAGAAAGTTTGTGCATAGTTTTGAACTATTTATTTGTCACTTTGACGTTTTATATTTAAAATAAATTTCATTAATGATTTTAAATCGAAAGTAATGTTACTGAATGTTTGGATTTACCTCTGCTACTAATAATGTCTTTCTGGGTTAACTTTTAAATAAAACTTTATTGTTGCAGGATCCCTTCACGGATATTAAATAGGTTCTTTTGTTGTCTATTAATTTTATCAAAGTTTACTAGTTTTACTGGCGTTTAAATTTGTAATCTCTTACTATTTAGTTCTTAGTTACTTTACAATCGACCATATGTTTACACTCAGACAAACTAGTGAGAAAGCGATGATACAGATTTGCATACGGAGTTAAGAAAACCTTCAAATACTTTGGTATAAACTGTGAAACATTTTAGACAACAGATTTCCTGGAATAAGAACAAATAATTTTTAAAAATTACAAAAACTGTAGGAATTATGTAAGGACTAGTAACGAAAGATCATAGGAATTTAGAAAATATTCAGGAGTGAAGGAGGACATATCTAACCTGCTACGGTTCATAGTATTGATGGCATACATTATTAAGAGATGCCAGGAGGAAATTGGAAGGTATAATATGGGAAACTGGACTATGAGACCGGTCACTTGCAGTGTTGTAGGGTTAGCAGATGACGTACTCTACTAGCTAGCTCAGAAAGTGATCTGAATTTCTTTAGGATCTAAGGAAAAATATCAGAATAGGCATTAACGAGATAAAGACCATGATAATGTCAAGATACTTCCTAAATAAATCATCAGATCAGCTGTCATGGAAGACAACTCTATCAGACGCAACATTTCAATTATCTCAGCTCTATTGTTAGTGACAATGTGAAGATCTCGGCAAACAAATAAATCAAAGAATAACCAATACAGAAAAACTCTACCATGCTATAGAAAAAAAAATCTGCAAGATCGAGATCCTTAAATACAAAAACAAGAAATCTTATCTACACCAGTGAAACCTAAGCATTTCAGTGTCGTAAAATACTAAGAAATGGTGAACTTAAGACGAGTTAATTTTTCCTTTGTTATTCAAAACCCAAAATACTTTCGGTTATCAATGCCTTAATAAGAGAAAAAAGTCCCATTGTCCCCGAATACTTTATAGGTTTGGGTTGGAAAAGAACATCATTGGAGTTTTACAATGACTTCCACGTAACCTGTATGAGGCAAGAAGTATGGGTCGCCGAAAGAGTAGGATGTCTTGGGAAGACAATTTGTGAGGATTCCCGGAAGTCGTTGTATGTAATAAGGCAGGAGCACTTGCATTACGTCAAGGTAATAATGATGGTCGTGATTGTTCTTGTCTCATAAAAACAAATTATATCCGTTTTATTAATAAGACGATATAAAGTTTAGAGTTATCAACAAAATAAATTCAAATCAATAACTACAAGAGCTATCACACTATAACCCCAGAAGTTATCACTACACTGATAGAAAAATACGTAGACACATAAACTAATATATGTCATGAAATAATCTCTAAACTTATCAGAATAATTGCAATTTTTTTTAAAGTGAAGTTAATTGATCTGTAAAAGTTCACTGCTATGTGCTGAAAGAGCTAAAAATATTTTCTTGCTGTTGAAAGACGAAAACTGACATTGAATACTCTAATACCGCCAGTGTCGGAAAAGAGAAAGAGTCGGTCAAGAAAGACCTGACAGAAAAGATTAGAATAGAAATCTACCCCTAGATTACGTGAAAGAAGTTGCAGATTTAAATTACGTTCACTCGAGATTGTCAATCCTGTACTGAATATAAATGAGCTCCTGAGGGTTTGTGCAAGTTAAAAAGGATTATTAAAAAAATTAATTACGGCTATCCCTAAAATAAAATAAACATTACTAGCCAACATTAAAAAGGTTAAATATTTTGTAAAGTCAACGGTTTTTGTTTCTCATTTAAAGTGAGTACGGCCGTGGCAATCCCGACACAGTCTAGCTGGATCTACACCTATTTTCATGTAACATTGTATTCGATCCTTCTCTTTCATTTTCCCCATCAGGCCTCTCATAACCAACTGTTGTTCTCATCCGATCCTGAGTCTAATAGACTATACGAGAACTAGGGTTTTTTTTGTTTCATGTTCTTTTCCTCCTTTTTTTTATAAAGTTGATGATGAGCGAGAGGTTTTTGCCTTTTAACAATCGAGAAATAAATTAACTATTTTTTTATTTTATTGATCTTAACGGTAATGCTTTTTTTACCAACAAGTATTGAAACTACAATAATATTTCAAGTGAAAAATATACGACCTTGACTGGAAATCGAACCAAGGACCTTTGGCTTTACGCGCTACTGGTATACTTTGTGAGATATCCTAGTCGCTTCCCATCTCACAGACTCACAAACAGGACGAGAATTCTCATTTGACTTTGCTTTATTGCTGCAATTTTGAGTTACCAAATTAATTACCTTGCAAATGCGACATTGAAATTAATTTTTACTCATTTTGCAGCCCTTACGTATGTATTTATTAATTTTTAATTTATTGATTTTAACACTAAAAAGTTTTTTACCAGCAAGTATTGAAAATACAATAATATTTCAAGTGAAAACTGTGAAAAGGTGTTGTGCTTCTCCATGAGAATGCAACCTCTTATTCTCCTCGTGAGGCCTCATGAGGCAGAAGTTCAAATAGGAAGAGTGGGAACATGTTCCGTAAAGTCCAGAAGTGTTCGGACCAATAAGAGAAGCTCTTGCCAAACAAATTTTCATTTTTTTAATGCTAGTTCAATTTATTTTTTGACTGCCCTTAGTATTAAGCATTTCTTAATTAATCGCGAATTTTTCTACCTTCCTTTACTGCTACAATGCTGAAATTTGGCTTAATTTTTTCAAAGAGGGTTTTTATAAAAAATGAGTTAATTTTTAGGTACCCTGACCTTGCTAATGGTGTGAAAAGAAAATGTGTTTTCACAAATTACTCAATATATATATTTGGTCTAATGATATTATAGCTATCGAGTTTATTTTTGTTTACAAAATTTACTCTTATAAATTAATATATTTTACGATTTTGACTAACAACTTTTGAAAGGAGAAAATATGGATTTGGAGAATAATTAGTTTGTTATATTTTCACATTTAAACAGCTAAACAGATTCCATTGAATTCTATTATAAACATTCTGATTCAAAATGTAATCTTCAAATTTTTCAAAAATCAACCCCTGTAGGGTGAAAAGGGGGGAAATGTATCACTACTTCGTAGATCTGATTGATATAAATTACTCATATTAATTGCTTTGAAACTTATCCTTACAAATGGCTAAAGGTAAAATTCATAATTTTGTCTAAATCATCCCCCAAAAGGGAGAAAAAAAGAAAAGGAATAAATCGTGTTTTCACTAATTCCTCGGTATCTGTTAAATCTGACCTCAAATCTAAAAAAAAAAAAATGAACTTAAAAATTAGTATACTGCACTCCGGAGAGCCATTATTGAATGATGATGTAATCACTGATAGAAAATTATCAGAAAGATTTAAATAGCGTTTATCGGTCAAATTTATGATTGATTATCCCCCCCACACTTCCCCAAATATTTTGTATGGTCACCCATTACAAGTAACCATCGCAAAACGTAGTGTACAGTCACGCTAAGAAAAAAGTGACTGATAATAAAACTAAATTTAAATACGTAATGATAAACTGTCCGATATAAGTTTAATTTAAATAACCTTCATACTTTATTAAATAAATAAATTCCAATAAAATATTTTAATCTTTTTATTGATAACATTATTTAACATAAAATACTCCACTATTTATGACAATGACGACTGATTGATTCATTGATAATTAAACAATTTATTTACTTGGTCATAAAATGTAATACAAGCAAATCTACTACTTTGGTTTCTTAGGCTTTTTATACACATTGACTAAACGGGGAATTTGTAGGACCTGAGCCGCCAGTAATGATACCTGAGTGTATAGCCAGGATAACCATAAATAGGTGAGTTCAGAAAAACATCAGCAAAGATAGGATAATCATAAGGGTTACTCCCATAGTAAACTACTAAGTTTATTACTAAATTACTTTCGTCTTAGCAATCTTGTGTTTAGTATTTGTTTATTAATATTTCATTACAGCTGTTTCGGTATAACATATACCATCATCAGATGAAACAACACGTTTACACAACACACTGATACACATTTCACAAAAATAAATAAACATAAAATGTTTGGTACTGCAGTACCAAACGTTTTATGTTTATTACATAAAATTGGTATTACTGCAGTACCAAATATTAATAAACAAATACTAAACACAAGATTGCTAAGACGTAAGTAATTTAGTAATAAACTTATTTTAAAGCATTCATAAGGCAATATGGAATTTATGTAAACTACTACTAAGAAAAGTCCCATTAGGTAGACCCGGAAATACAGTAATGACCTTGGATAGAGGGCGAAAGACAAATCACGGGACACTATGGTCTGAAGGTGCACTTGCGCCTATGAAGACTGTGTGGGGTGAGTGAGGAGACACCAGGCAACATAATCTTCGATTGTGAGGTTCTTGCAAATAAAAGGTGTAGGGTTTTTGGCTTTTTACACTCCTGGTGAACTCTCATTGGACGAACTAGTTGAGTGGATTACTAAAACTTGTATAGGGAAATAATCTACTCGGAAGAGGGTGTACATTAGAGGGTGTAGAAATAATAGGCCAATGGTCGCGGTGCCTGACTGTCTAATCCCTTTACCTCTCTTTTTAATCTAATCTAATCTAGGCCTTGTAGGAAATGTTAAATTATTTTGTAGATCAAGGAGTCTTAATAAGTATAATTGTTTAAAACCGTGCATGAGGTGAGAGTATATACGTACAAAATACACGGTAAAGTAATTTTTGTGTCATTTAATCCTATGGTAACCAGAAAAATAAACATAACAACCTGGCAAAGTTTAGTGTGTTTTGTAGTTTGCAAAGTTCAATTCTGTAACTTTAGTGTAACGTAAGTGTCGTTGAAAAGCTTCACGAAAATATCATTCATAGATCAAGGATTTGAAAGAAACAGGTAACTTATTGTGTTCAGATTGGCTGTCAGTCAGCTTGAAACTGTTTAAAATACCAGAAAAACTTTTTAAAACTTCCATAAACAACAGTTCAAAAGTTTTCGAAAAACAGCTCAGTTTTGCAAGCTGTAATTTTAAGTTTTATGACTTGCAAACGTTAAGATAACTTTAAAAGGTATGACTTGCTGTAAACATTCTTGAGGAAATAGAAGCTGAGACTTTTCTGAACTGGATTATGTTTAATGATGAAACCACTGTCCATAATTCAGGATATGCTCACAACGTTCAAACTTGGGTAAATGAAGTCCCTCATGCATTCGTTTAACAAGAGAGTGACAGCTCAAACGCCAATGTTTGTTGTGCTCTTGCTTGGTTCCTCTTTACTAATTGAAAACAGTCTAAATGTAATTGTCTAATTTGTCATGTTGGAGTCTTTCTAGTAGATGAAATATCTTTCAGCAAGATTGGCAACACCCCCACTATGGCAATGTCGTTTGTGATATCCTTGATGAACTTAACGTTGGATTGGAAGAGATGGATTGGCCTCTACTCTCATCCTATTTACAGTGAAAGGACAGTGGCAACAATGGTCGAACGTAGGAAGAGCTTGAATATCTCTTGGACGTTTGCACGGCTACTCTCACCTAGTCCACATAGAACTAAGATAAAAAAACACCTCATTTGATCTTATTTTTTCATTTTGTTTTCCATATATATATTTTTGTAGATATATTTATCCAAAACTCCACCATGTATGCTTTGAAAATAATATAATTACAATTTTAGAATGTATTTTAACTATTGGACCATAGCAAAGCAAAAGTTACGATAGTTTAACCAATCTAAACATGACAATTGTAGACCACCAGGTCTGTACAAATATGTTTCTAGACAAATCTAAATAAAGGTTAGATTAGATAATACATATCAATTTAAACAATTTTTTTTTTAATTACAATGATCTTATTACAAATTAAAAACATAAACTAATATGGGTCAGTGATTATCTATTGTTCGTTTCTTCAATTTGATATCAGAAAACAAATAATTGAACTAATTAAATAATTAATAAACACATAGATTACATATCAATGATGTATAGTAAGTGTAGTGGCATTTAGTGTTGTTGTGTAGGACAAAATAGTTTCATCTAAATCGCTAAGGCCTATAAGTAGTTGCGGACGCAACGGTAGATTATAGAATGACTTACATTCGCTATTGAGAATGTGGTTTTCCTTCATAGTATCAATTCTCAGTACATTACAACGTAACAAGCCGTTTGTCAGTATTAGTTCGTTATTTTAGTAGTCCAGCATACATTTTTGCCCCGTTTAACAGTTAGTATACAACGTGTTCCAAAAGTCCCGGACCGGTTTAATAACTTGAAAACCAATAAAGAAAAAAAAGGATATTTTATATGTGCCTTCTGCTGATAAAACTACTTTTTGGTAAATGAGACATTTTTACCTGTCCCCCTAAAATTAGTTTGGGTTTTGGGGGGTAACTCAACGATCTTAATGGAAACCCCCATCGAGTGTACCCCACATGTTAAAGGCCTTATTTATTAAAATACAACTGTTCAAATTGGAGGTTGATATCTTGCTACTATATGAATTGGCGGCCGTTTACAATCATAAATAAAGTATTGTAGGCAATGAAAAGGTTCAGAAAACCTGCATAATAACTTGTTAAAACAAACTTATACTACCGGATAAGACTGTTTGATCTGCCAATACAATTTAACATTACCCCCCCCCCCAATAATCCAACATTACACTTAGATTCAACTTGTATGCTTAGACCAAGTAGTACCATAATAATTCACATAAACTTTGTTTCATTGTTTTGAAGCCCAGAATCACCTACAAAAGTTCAGCCCTGATTGTGAAACAACCTATGCATATAGAGAAAAAGTATATTACCTCGTCATTTATGTTTATTAGTTATGTTTATCCTAAAATATTCATTGTATATAAAAATATAATTTGTTACAGGACGAGTTAATGGCGCCATATCAGCTCTTAAAGCCCTCGTGCCATTGATTGTAGTTCCAGCATATAACTTTGTCTACAACAGAACTTTGGCCACCTTCCCTGGGAGTTTCTTCCTCCTCAGTGCTGCTATGGGGACAGTACTACTCATTATATTTTGGTAAGAAAGATCATTGCATTTATTCTTTCATTGTAACTTGTATTTAGTGATTTACTAATCGGCGATTGTAAATCGCCATCAAGTGATTCATCACTAAATGGTGAGATTTTATCGCTCCAGTAGAAACGAATTTCTCAATATTTTCACCGATATGATAACTAGCACTGTTTAATAGTGATTTCGGTGATTTAATCAGTGATTTTTTTTTGTAATATGGTATTGTGAATTGAATATGATAATTGAACTCAACGCGTTCTAATTCTCGCGTTGTTAATGATCTTATTACTTTCTCTGATATACACTGTGTAGAGAAAGTTATATGATAGGTCAAAGAATCAATGTCGAGATTTCATCGGATTTAATCCGTTTCAAAGTCCCCTGAGTCAAAAAATGTGATTTTTGTAATGATTTCAGTCTGACGCTTTTCACACAACCTGAACGAGTCAACTAATTTTAATCAAAATTGGTGTGTGATTTGAACCGTATTTCGAGGATTGTTTTGTTTTTATATATATATATATATATATATATATATATACATACCTATACACAGTGTTTCTTATGTAAGCTGCCAAACTTTAGGATATAGACCTGTGGGTCAGGATAAAGAAAAAACTGAGAATACAAATTTATCCAAAAACGTTTAGTTTTACAGGTATCCCCTTACAAAAAAAAAAAAAAAACTTTGGCAATAGAAAAAATATTGAGTTCACATTTTGTATATTACGTTTAATAAGTTTATAGGAAATAAAGAATATTTTGTACTTTTTCAAAATGGCGGCCTCATAAAATATGTAATTTTTAATATCTCTAAAACTAATAACTTTACAACAAATTCACAAGAGAAAAAAAAGTTTAGTTTTTTAATGACATATAAAACGGTGTTTGTATTATTCTGTAAATTAAAGAAAATGCGAGTTATTGCCAAAAAGCACGAAACTAGGAAACTAATAATTTCATGGTAGTTATCTACAACATCCAAGATTGACTAGAAACAATATATTTTTAGAATTCTAATACTTTTAATAAAAAATAATTTTTAAATCAATTGCTCTGAATTGAATAAAAAATACAAATGTAAAGTTTAACTATTTCAAAATGGCACCTATTTAATTTTTGTCTTGCTAAATATTTGAAATATGTACAAAAATATTCCAATGTAAATTGTATTTTTAAACAAATTACAAACATACAAAAAGTTTGAAGTGTCATTAACTTGTAATGTATAAAATTAACTATTTAAATTGGTTTTAATTTTATACATATTTCGAGATATATAACGAAAAAATAGCTATGAGTTACATTTAGTTTTTTTATGCATTCAGAATAATTGATTTTAAAATTTTTATTAAAAGTATTAAAATTCAAAACATTTTTTGTTCTAGTAAATCTTAGGTGTTGTAGACAACAAGGAATAAATTATTAGTTCCCTGCTTTTTGTTAAAAACTCAATTATTTTTTACGTATAACAAAAATACAAAATCGTTTTGTTCGTAATAAAAAATATTTTAAACAGTTGCCATTTTGAAAATATGCAAAAGTCTTCATTACATACAAAATGCATATACTAAATTTTAATTCAATATCTTTTTATTTCCTTTTTTGTAATACAAAAAAATGGAGGACATCTGAAACTAAGCGTTTCGGGGGAAAAATTCTTAATTTTGTCTTTATTCTGACCCACAGAATCATTTCCTAAAGTTTGGCAGCTTACTTACGGGACATTCTGTTTATATGTAACTCAAAATTTGGGGGTAGCTCACATAAGACACAAATACAAAATTTTCTCTTGTTATCGTTGATTTTAAGAAATTACTTATTGTAGAACAGCGTCATGGTTTTAGGGTCCGTAGGTTAAACCAAAGTCCTTTAAAATTTCACGTTCGTTTCTACACGTAGAAACCGGTCTAGACAGACAAGGGAATAATTGCTATATTATTATATTAATAAAACGATTTTGGGATAGTTAAGGGGGGGGGGAAACTATCGAGTTAAAAATTAATTTAATCGAATTAAAAAATATCTTGACTTATCAACGAAAAGATCAATTTTATCAACTTTCCTGCCAACAATTATTACTATTATCTGAAAACCCATAAAATATTAAGTAAACTACAAGCATTTTCATTTTGAAAAGTAATCTTTAATTTATTTAGTTTGAAATAAAAAAATATATATATTTATTTTCGAAAAAAGTTTAAATATTCAAAACATTATTATCGGATAGCTGTAGGCATAACAATTGTAATAAGCTTTCATTTGACATCAGACACTTATTTTTTTAATTTAAATTAAAAAGTATTTTGTTAAAATACTTTTTGTAATTAACTGTTTTAACATGAAACTTAACAGATAACTTTGTTAAGACATGGAGAATAGTTGAACCAAATCAAATTTAAGAGGACGTGTAACCTTTAACTATTTACTGAAGAAAAACAAGAGAATTACAAAATATTCAATAACTGTAGCATTTTGATTTTTTTCTGCAGTAATAAACCATCTTAATTTGATTAAAATAATAATTACTATACATGGAAAATGCAACATTTTCTTACTGCGTGATTTCTGCTGAAATAGTTATTTGTGCAACTAGTAAGCAAAGTGGCACAATTTTAAACGAGAGGAAAATGTTGACGTACGAGGCTTGCCGAGTGCGTCAATTTTATCGAGTTTAAAAAAGACACTTTGTTCACGAATTTCACATTATACTTTGTCTACAGTTGTTATTTTGTGACAAATAAAAAATATACTTCAGCAGTAACACA
Source organism: Aphrophora alni (assembly GCA_963513935.1). Lineage (NCBI taxonomy): Eukaryota > Metazoa > Arthropoda > Insecta > Hemiptera > Aphrophoridae > Aphrophora > Aphrophora alni. The sequence continues at coordinate 85,781,504 of OY740774.1, read as the reverse complement.
ATTTAATAAAGCATTAATTTAATACAATAGTGTTCAACCTCACGTCAAAACTGAGGTTATTTATGAATATTACAAATAACTTAGGTGTATTGTTGAAGAAACGGGATTGCCAACTTCTAAACTCGGCAAACGAAAAATACTCTCCGTTTACATACACTGTCAATCATTTTTATGAATAGTTACTTCCTTTTTCAACTTTAAAACGTTGTTTTGTTGTTTATTTATGTTATTTTACATTGTAAGAATTAATCTAACATACATACGTGAGATTTCCTGTATATTATAAATCAATTCAAATAAACTTAACATAAATTTCGTTTTGTTCGGTTGCCATTCGGAGTGAGCAAAGTAGTGGGCAAAGTGAAACTGTTGAGAAATCAGCTGTTTTGCAAACTAATTTTAAATGAACAAAATGCCACTTTGTCAACAACTGTAGACAAACTCCTTTTTTTTTATTTTAGGCCAGTTTTCTCGTACAATTTAAAAGAATAAAATGAAATTTATATCAAATAAAAGTTTATTGCAAGGGCACGTTTTAAATACAATTTGTAATTGTTATGTCAAACGACAATCCGAAAATAGTATTTTTTATTTCAGATTTTTTCCGAAAATACCTATTTTGTTTGTTTCAAACAAAATAAATACACTAACATTATTACTTTTTAAAATGAAAATGGTTGTATTTTACTCAAAATTTCAAGTACTTTCAGAAAAACATATCAAAAGTAACAGCTGTGGCAGGAAAGTTGAGAAAATTCCACTTTTCGTTGATAAATCGTGATATTTTTAAAAAATATTACAACTTCATAATTCCAAAGCAAATGGAAAGAAAAAATTTCAAGAGTGAGTTTCTACTGTATTTTGTACGTTTAACCAAAAACGTATCAATCACTTGACTTTTGACTGAGAACAATATTATATTCAAAACAATCAATATTCGCTTTTTGACTGAGAACAACCGAATTGTTTTGCTTCGTTTTGTGGATAAACAAGTGAGAAAGTTTATGCAATGGTTTTACACCGTTTAGTTTAAAATATCCCCAAGGAACGACTTAACCTAAAAGTTTCATCTTCCAAACAAAAAATGTTTTATATCTTATTTGGTTACTCTAAACAATGTCCTAAATTCAGTGTTTGTTCGCAATACTAAATCTACCATTACTTGTTTCAGCACCATGTTATTTCTACAGCGTCTTGACCAGCAGGCCAAACCTCCAGTAGTGGAAGATTGCACCAAATTATAGTCAACCAATGTATTAACAAGAATATACTAAAACAGGATAATAAATTTGTAACATCTTTTTTAACTGCTGATTATATTTAACTCCATTTGCTTTTCAGTTGGCAATTCCTTTGTCCATACCAATAATTCTATGAGCAGTAGTAACAGTAACTGTATCGCAGCTACTGTACACTTGAACATTACACCATTTATTGTGAAAATAACGTAAAAATTAAATACTTAATGGGTGGCTAACTATTTGAATGTTTTAATACATTCAATAAATCATTCTTGTAAATCCAATATGTGTACTGTCTAGCTTTAGATATGACACAACAATATTCATAGATCAAGGAGTAATTAACAACGCAGCTACTTTACACTTGAACAAAACTCTATTTACAGAGAGAAATAAAGTTGAAATTAAATACTTAATGAGTGGCTAACTATTTGAATGTTTTAATACATTCCATAAATCATTCTTGTAAATCCAATATGGCTACTGTCTAACGTTAGACGTGACACAACAATATTCATAGATCAAGGAGTAATTAACAACGCAGCTACTGTACACTTGAACAAAACTCTATTTACAGTGAGAAATAACGTTGAAACGACCCACATTACTCCACAATCACCCTTTGAAAAGCCGATCTCCGCTCAGGAACGTTCGATGACGCCAGGAGCAACAGTTGCAACAGCGATATGATTCTCTCTCTTAAATAGCGTAGATCCATCAGAGTAAATATGTCCTTAAAGTAACCCCAGAATAAAGCCAGCAGGTATCAAATCAGGATTTTTAGTGGCCACAAGACATCCCTTCCAATCAAAATTTAGAAAAACTGTCATTGGAACTCCTTGCAAGCATTGGAGAACATTAATTCGTACCAGTCATCTAGAGGAACTTGTACACGTCTTCTCATCGGTCACTCCATTATCACTCCGTAGATTTCCGATAGAACAAAGGAATCTTCCGCAATGCCCATTCCGTCATATATTTCTGACATAATCGACTATGTATTTCTGAGAATACTTCGTAGGATTTTTGTTCTGCTTAATCGTTCAGATGATGGGAGATGATGATAGGATTCTTGATCTATTCTTGACCATCTTGCGTCGCCTGAATATTTTTGATCAATGATTTAGTAGGTACGACTCTTTTACAGCGCTGTAATATCTTACTTCATAGTTTATTGTATTTTATTTGTTAACAAAATTTTGTATTGTTAATTTCACCAAATGAATATCTAACTTTTTTTAAGCTGATTTTGTTAGTTTTTTTTTTTTTTTTTTTTTTTTTTTTTTTTTTTTTTTTCCTTTCTAAGACAGCAATGGTTTTCACCTTTAGGCTAACAAAAAATACTCGTAATATGGACACTTCTCTATTTTTTGGTAAAACATGAAATTACTTTCAAATCCAAGAAAGTAATAATTTCCTCGGTAGACATGACCCACGTCATGTCGTCTTACATTATTCCAAACGACACAGACTATGAGAGACGAGAATCGAGCGGAATAGCATCTGTGCATATGTTTACATCTGCATCTGTGTTATCATATTGAACGGTTTGTCATTGAAATCAAGAAGATTGTTTGATTTATTGTCACGCAATTTACAGTTGAAATCACGAACACCATTTTCAATTACCTTGTATTTTACGTATGCTTAGATTGTGATTTTGTTTTGTACATGTCTGACAAAGTTATCGTTTGTTATTTTATCATTTTGCTGACAAATAACTGTCTCATTTTCACAGCGTCAGCTCTAATGTCACTCATATACTAATATGACGGCTATGACTTCATTATTCCTTAATTTATTACTCTTTCCAGTAATTATACCATTTAGAGGTTAACAATACGACTTGCGTGCTAAATACGTGATAACTTATTTTCAAGTCATAAAGAAACTTTAACGCTGGGTTTGACAGAAGTTGGCGGTGATATATATCTAAAAGGAAAAATGAAGTTTTGTCCTTCGAGATTGACTTTCTTTGTAGTTCCTACCATGGTTAGCATACTTGCAGTCATAGCAACTCTTCTATGTAGATATATTAAATGTTGAGCTTGACTTATGAGAAAAATTATACAGTATAACAAACACACAGAACACAATTCTCATAAAAAATACGCCTAAGTATCAGACGCGTTTCAACGACAAGGTCGTCCTCTTCAGTGATACACCAGCTTCACCAACCAAACCACAACTGTGATTCCAACCACATCCTTTCTTCTATGTAGGATGTGAGGATCATCCTAAATGAAAAAAAAAAACACCAAGTATCATTGTTTACAGATAATGGGATTAAAGTATTAGTTGAGATTTATTAAAATACAGGTAATGGGAAAATTAATTCTATCTCGTACCTAATTATTACTATAGTAATCACCCATATTTAGATGTATATACTTTTAACTATTAACGTTACTATGTACTTTTTCTTTGGATAGTACCCTACATCCAACTGTTATAAACGTACAACTTTTCACTGATTTTATCACATCATACAGCAATAATAAATAACAATTTCAGTGAAAGCAAAGCTCGTAATGAAAGTTAAAGGAAACCTGAAACAAAATTGGATTTCAAGAGGAGAAGAATCTCGTTACTGGAGTAATGTGATAAAGCAAGAAAAAAGTCTGACCATCTTGTTTTGACTTATCAACTTATATGAGATATATTTCTCTTTCACCGATGTGTTCATTACTTTCGCGCGTATATTTAATATAGAAGAAGATTTGTGATTGTTAAAGAAATTGATGAAGGGTTTTTCCAGATTATCCGCTTTGAGGTGGCATGAATTTTTTTTTAAATGGTTTTTGAATTAATGTCTGTCTGTCTTGTGTCTTGAAACGGAGCTTCTGCCAACTGAAAAGAAAACCTAGTGGTTATGGCAAAAAATGGCTAACTGCGAATAAGCCCATCTTAGCCAACACGTATTCTAAATCAGGTCCGCGGATATCTTGTTGTGACTAGCCCATCACGATTCCCCCTACAATATAAAGTAAACCAATAACGTCGTTTTTTAGGTATTTTATGAATAAAAACTTTTTTTCTAGACAATTTTTTGTAAAGAAACACGTTGGGTTTCCAGACGTTAGGCATCAAAAATATAAATAAATTACAATTTTTAAATTGGTAATAATAGTTAGGTTAACTTTTTTTATTGATCTGGGCAATAAATTTTATTACTTTTACAAAAAATTATCAAAATTCTAAAATTGTTTGATTGTATGTTAATTTTTGCTATCGTAGACAACTACCGAGAACGATTTTTTTCATACTTTTCACGGTAACTCGATTATCTTTTGAGGTACAGGAAAAATACAAAACACCCTTTTGTTTTTTATTAAAAAAGGAAATGTTTTTGTTTCTTGTATTTTTTTGTAAAGTTGGTGATTTTCAAGATATTCAAAATTTTAAAATTTAAACGGTCGCCATTTTGAAGTTTTATGAATTAAAATTAAAATATGTTGGGAAATTTCGGAGATAAAAGTACGTAAAACATTTGCCAAGTTTCATAACAATACTTTAAAGTGTATTTAAAATATTAATTTTTTCCTAAAAAAAACAAAATGGTGGATTACTGCTAAACTAACCAGAAATCGACACAAAGTTACTGAACATTTTTGACTTATTTTTAATGTAGAAACCGGTTCTGCATAGCTCGCTACGGTTTTTTGATACACCCTGTATATTGCATATATAATAAATTTGAACACATAACCACAATTGAGCCACCGATCTTTAGTTATTTAATGAACCTGTAGCGCCGCCTAAAGTAATCCTTTTTCACAGCATGAAAAAATAACAAGAAATTTAAATCCGGGAACTGAATGTTATTATGCAAAGAAGCAACAACAAAAACTGATCCTTCATTGCGCTAATTGAAAACCATCACTCCGTCTCTTCAACCCTACTATAATAAAGGGTGTGTTGGGAATTATGTATCGTCATCGCATGAACCTCCAAGGATAGATGCAAATAGAACGTCTTCACTCAGTTGAGAGTGACATCCTTCCCTAGGATAACATTTGTACGTCCCCTGGGTAGTATAGCGTCGGAAGTGAGAGACGATTTCCTACCCCTTTGGATCTCAACTCGACATCGTTTGTAGTTTATGATTCACACGCTCGTTTTCTCTCTTTTTCAAACTCATAAGAAAACTTTAAAATAAATAACTGTTAATAAAAACAGAAAACAACAAAATTTTAAAATCTAATGTAATTCAAAACGAAATATCAAATAATATTATTAATAGGTTTAATCGGACATTTGCCTTCATTTGTATTAAAAACAAATACACGACGTTTTAAGAGTATAAATCAACTCTTGTTATCAAGTGTAAAACTTAGATCCGAAAAGATAAAAACACCAACATAGCTAAGTAGCGAGAGGTTGAAAACTAAAACTAAATCTATAACCAATGAAAAATAACTCAACCCTAAAACCAGGTGTGATCAGTCAACGCTAAGACTAAATACAAATGTGATCAAATAAAACCACCACACACAGTCCTAGACTACATAAAGGACGGGAAGCAACAGGTTATTAAAGAGGTGGAGCCAAGAAGACGTTGTCCTAACTATTTATCAGGGTAAACAATCTCAAACCATTGGTAATATTAACAATCAAAGATTATGAAATAACTTTAAAATCAGAATTAATAGTATTTTCTTATTAATACACGTATAATACAATTCTTACAAGTACAAAAATATTTCCTTATAATATCCTGTTTCTCGTCGAGATGACATCATTTGTTTGTACAATGTTCTATAAAACTAGTGGTCCTATTTTGATCAAATTTAGTATTTAATTATATTTTATCATGTCTAAAGGTTTAAACCTTATGTTTAGTTTTTTCCATAACTTAAACCTATGGAGAAGCTAATAAAAGACAACAAATTTTGATTTTATTAACATCAGCTCTACCGATTTCAGTGAAATATGCCAAAGCCTAACTCAAGTAAAAAAAGTACATTTTAGTGATTAATGACAAAATTCGAATAGATCCATGACTGCTGGTATTTAAAATTCGATTTGAAACTAATCCTATTTATCTGAGTAAGCTTAATTTATATATAAGTCAAACAATTTATAAATATTTATAAGAGAAAACATCTTCTGTACCAAATTATCTACAAAAAGAAAACATAAAGCAGAACTCAGCAATAGAGAAAATTACTTTTTTTTTTTTTTTTTTAAGTAAACAGACATTTTGAATTTTTTTTCTATTACCATTTTGTTTTCTAAAGTTGTATGGGTATGGAGAAAGTTATTGCAATGTTTTTGCAACGTTTATTTACTTAACCAATAAATTAGTTGCATCTCTCAAATCATTCTTAATTATAAATAAAATTCTGACAGCAGAAACAAATCATTTAAATCTAAATGTAAGACCTCACTTCAGCAGAATCCACCATTACTTACAGTCAGCCATACTTTATAAGTCCAATCTAACCTTTTTTCAAGCATAATTTAGAATTCGTTTTGTTGCTTTCAACTGGGGAAAATATTTCTCAGCGTCCTTTTCAATTTACAGGAGTGAATCAAGGCTCAAAGGGTCTTGAAGGAACTCAATATTCATCCTGGATCTTCCTTTGTATTTGGAATTGTTCAAATTTATGCATCCCACAATTGAAAGGAATCATTTTCTCAACGTTTGGTACAAAGTAAACGCTGCGATACATTAATATTGCATAAACGTTCTCTCATGTGCATGTGTGTATTGAGTTTTCAAAGACTAGAGAGTGGGGCTGTAAGGCGCAAGGTTTTTTTTTTAATTTATACAGTTGATCATGTTTAAAATCTAACCAAGGAACCTTCATGTTTTTAAGTGTACATTTGTTTGACCATCCACAAGTAACGGTGATGTTCTTGCTATCTAGTTTAATCAATTTAAACTAAAAAAAATTTAAAATTTTTAATTTAAAATGGTATTTTGCAGTGGCAACTCAAACATTTTAAAACGTGTAGGATGTAAGATACAATCGTAAGAAAAATTACGTGAAACTAAAATACATTAATAATTAACAGTAAATAACAACACATCTAAAAATTGGTGATTACATACTGATCACATAATAATAATTAGCAATGATATTTACAACTAACTTCCCTATTACCTGAGTTTTAGTCAATCCCATTACCTGTAAACAAACACTATTGAACAAGGCGAGAATGTATGGCTGGGCTACGAAAATAACAAACTAATATCAATGACTACATTTATGTAGTCATTGCTAATATTGACGACAGACATGCTTGTCACTCTGTACTGCATTGAGGGTTGTGAAAAAAAACGTGAAACTACATCCTCAAGATGGTGTGTATTGTAACTTTACAATAAATCCATGACCGTAGAACTACGTATATATCGTAATGAACCGGTGAGGATGGCTTTCCATATCCTACACGTCAACATGAGGGGCTATTAGCGCTGATACATGCAGTTGCATTGCTTCTCCTTTTATTATGTACAGAAAGGTATACTATTTCCTTTGTATGTTCCTCACATCCTGTAGGAAGAATTACCACTAGTATGCAAACCTGTATAATATAGATTAGATTAGATTGAAAGGAAAATTTAAACGACCTTAAGGTACCGTAAACATTAGTCTCTTGTGCAACTAAGTCTCTTGACTCAAGTTCAGTAGATACTAAGTAACTCCTCTCTATGTGTTTTGTAGCACACTAATAACCTCGTCCAGAAGTTTGAAAACACTTGTGTCTCTTTCTAGCAAGGGCTAATGATCAAAGACTATGTGGCCTGTGGTTTTCTTATCTACAGTAAGCGCCACGAATCATATCTGTGGGATAATACCCAAGAGCAGCGCGAAGTTGTTAAATCGAATAACTCAATGCACGAGGCTAACCCCCGAGTGAGGCTAACAATGTCTTGCAATGATAATTGAGTTGCGTAAATAAGTAGTTTCATTATGTTCAAGTAGTTTCTTTTATAAGATAAACGATAATTTTTTTGTTTTGTTTTAATAATATAAACATTTCTACTCTAACTGACACATTAACATTATGTCAGCCGTATTGACATATTTATTTTTTAATATTTTATGGTTTAACGGTAATAATTACTTCCCCTGTAATAATAGTCATAACCCAGTACAAAAATAAATATTTGTTTTAATTGAAGTTTCTTGCAATTTAAGCGAAATGATTTCTATTACATTTATTTCATTATTCGGGGAAAAAAAATATTGTTTTCATTGAGAAATTTCTGATGATTTTACAAGGGAGGAAAGCAGCTAATAATTTTTTTGTTTTACAAATTATTCGTTAAATTATGATTTTGTAAGTGTGTTGCAAAATGAAATGCATTATCGAACGCTTTAAATAAACGTAACTGCAGAAAATCGCGGTACAAAGCACTGTCACAGCGGGGAAACGTGTTGGGAAACCGTCACGGTCCCTATTGATTTCTTCAATGTCGTCTACCTACCGGCACCTCCCTCAACGAACTCAACTCGTCGCTGCTTGTATAGCTAGTATAATCTACATACTGTTTCCCTGTGGTATATATAATCAATGACTACATAAATACTATAAGACACGACATAGGATAGGGAAATAGTCTACGCTTTACGGGTGCTGTTCGTCACAAGTTTGACACACAGCTATCAGAAAGCGCTAGCAGCAGGTGCTTGACTGTACGCATCCCACTTGGTTGAGACTGTACAACTGTTGACCTCTCTCTCACAAACCTTCTCACTTACTTCCGTCAGCATAGTCAGTGTTGTCAGTTCGTGCGCTGAGATAAGCGATTCTCGACCTTCCCTCGCATCTCTGGTCCCATATGTGGCATCAGTGCGTTTTCTCTTACCCGCCTGAAACATTGTTTGACTGTAGAGCCACCTAGCGCCAGTCACATCAACTTCAGATTCTCTAGCAGAGCGACCTAGCGGGTATTGGTCAACTCAAGAATAAGCGTAGAATATTTAACATGGCCATGTCGTGTCTTATAGTATATATGTAGTCATTGATATAATCTAAATCAGAAGCAACGTTTAAAATAACATCAACAACAGAGAATTATATTACAAACAAGCTTATAACTCAAAACAAAATGGTCAGACATTTTCCCTGCTTTATTTACTCCAGTAACAAGATTCTCGTTTTCCTTCTACTGCATCCAATGTTCTGCTCACTTGAAATCCAATTTCGTTTCGGGTTTCCTTTAACTTTTGTTACAAGCTTTACTTTCACAGAAGCTCGTATTTATTATTGTTTTCTGATCTGATAACATGTCTATCAATGACAACTCGTGGATTTCAAAACGCGTAGGATGTCTCTTATTGTTGAAAGACATTTTTTAGACACAACTAAAATACAATAATAATTAACAGTATAATATGACATCTAAATATTGGTGATTACTTACTGATCATACGAGCATAATAATAATTAGCAACGCAATTTACAATGAACTTCCCCATTACCAGTATTTTAGTATATCCTATTATATTATTCTATATTACTATTACTTGTAAGCAAATAGTATTAAACATACCAGAATATCTATGACTGGGCTATTTTTTAACGTTTAGGATAGTCCTCACATATCCTATATATCAATAATACTAAACGAAAAGAACTGCTTTCATTCCCTTCCTCCTGAAATAAGTCATTGTCAAACCCAGCGTTAAATTTTCTTTATGACTGACGTATAAGTTAACATATAACAAGCACAGAAGTCATATTGTTCACAGTTAACCTCTAAACGGTTATAATTACTGCAAAGGATGTAATAAATTAGATATAATGAAGTCCCAGTCATCTCAAGACTAACATTAATCCTTTGCATTTGAGTGACGTTAGGCCTCATTTGTGCAGTACGTTCATTTGTTGTCTTAGATACTTAAATGAGACACCAAGACATAAAGATAGTCTAAACGTGTTCTTAGTTAGAGAAAATAAGTAACATGATCTGACTACTGTAACGAATGAAAAAAAGTGGCTATTTCATTATGTTCTGGTAGCCACGAGATTGAAGTAGTCATTTTCTGATGAACGCCTGCTAAATAAACAGCGGGTGGTGATAGTTGAAATTACATATATTATAATTTAATGTCGAAGTTAAATATTTTCTACTTTGTAAAATATATTTAAGGAGAATACGCAATATAATCTGACTATTCAAAATTGTTTTTAAAAAATGGTATTTCATTTAAATCCTAGTAGTCATGAGGTTAAAGTTGTCATTTTTAATGAAAGAGTCTGGGTTCAAATCTCACAGAAAACACAAGTTTTATTTTAGTGAAATTTATTTCTTTTCAACATGTGGTAAGGCGGAGGAAGGAATCAATAAATAATAGTGTTTGGCATGAATAAAAGTTAACATATATGTTTGTCAAAATTGTGTTCTTCTTTCGAAAATATAATTAAGGGGTAGAATAGACAATACAATCTGACTGATTAATATTGGTGAAAAAGATGCTCTTTCATTTACTATCCACTTGGTTTAAGTCGTCATGTCAAAGTTAAATATGTTCCTACCCGTAAATAAAAGGTAGAATAGAAATTTTAATTAAACCACTCAAAATTGTGAAGGGAAAACTAGCTATTTCATTATTTTTTGGTACCACAGGGTTTAAGTTGAAATTTTCAGACGAAGAACTGTACTAATCCTGTGGGTTCCAATCGAAGTTTTTTCGATGAAAATTAGTTCTTTTCAACCTGTGATAAGATGGCGGGAAGGCCTACTTCAATTAACGGTGGTTAACACGAATAAAACTTGATAGGGATGGTTAGGTTAGGATTATTACCATTCAATCGACTCATTAATAAAATTAAGCGTATTAACACAAAATATAATATTCCCACTGATCCTATCTAATCAATATCGGTTTCCCAATAATTAACTGTTTAAATTTTGGATATTTTTACGATGAATGTTTGTATTTTGCCCCAAATTTAAGGTTACAAGTGAAATTATGTGCGAGAAATGAGTTTGTTAAGTTAGGTTAGGTCACATTCCGCCTCCTGTCACTGTATGTAACTGCGTTACGCGTTTCGGAATCTATGTTCCATCTTCAGAATTTCGCTAAATTTTTTTCACCCTAACCTAACAAGTCCATTTCTCGCACCTAATTTCACTTGTAACCTTAATATTGGCTCAAAATACAAACCATCCATTGTAAAAAAAAAAATACCAAAATGTTTGGTGGGCATTTTCCGATAAAGTGCCTCGAACTTGTCAGATCTGACTAAAGTGCAACCTCTAGAGTTTTTCTAACCAACACATACACTAAATGCGAACATATATAAAGAATTTCCCGAAAGTAAGCTGCCAAACTAAATGAAACATCAGCGAAACCCCAGAAGCTGATAATCCACCATGAAGTTTTTCGTCTAGTTAATGAAATGTATTAATATTTTTAAGTAAAAGACTTGCACACCAAACGTTTTGAAGTTGCACTTTTGTTGAAATATATTTTAAGTAAAAGAAAGTAGTTTCTTTCTTTTTCAAATAACAGATACTTTAGAATTTACAAATCATTCAATGTTTTTTCTTTAATTGTTAATAAACTTTGTTGCCTTGGAAATGTGTTTTTTTTTCTTTGGTAATTCAAACATTTTGAAAATTCATGTTTCAATTAAGAGATATAAAATACACTTACTAATATATGACAGAATTGGTTTATAAGAGGCTGACATTGATGGTTTGCATAAGTTGTACTTGTCAGTAGATGATAACTTGTGTATCAGTGCTTTGTTCTTCTTATTTTTTTTATACATTTCGATACTTGACTCTGTCAAATTCATTTGCATTATCAAGAAAGCTTTTACACAATCTATGGTCATTGATACTTTTTCTGAAAGTTAAAAGTTGTTAATGATAGAAAAGGCTTTTTCAACAGATGAATTGGTTTCTGTAAGGGATAGTACGAACTCTTACATTTTTTCTTATATTTGGTATAATTATCTCTTGTAATTCTTGATAAGAGATAACCATCTCTGCTCTGTTGATAATTTAAAGCTTAGCCCACTCAGCAAAGCGTTCTTCAGTAAGGTATGATTTCACTACACACAGCTCATAAAGTGACGTAGTGGGCGGCAAAACGTTTTAAAACAATGACAAGCTTTTTTCCAAGTCCTCCCACTGGGTTACATTCTTAAATAGCTCCCGAGAGCTTCCTAGGGCTAGCTTTCCAATGCAGTTTTCGTATAAAATGAGCGTTGTCTCTTTCATCGAGTTCTGTTTGCGAGATCTCTTTTGTAGTTCTTTAACTTTCAATGGAAGAAAACAATGATTTTTTTTCTCTCCTCCAAGTTTTTGTACAAGTGAAAATACTCATTTGCAACTTCATCCGGGGACACTTTATCTCTTTCCATTTTGTTGGCACTTTCATGAAAAGTATCTGCAACGTTATGTAAAAACCACAACCATAATTCTCCTCTTGGGTCATTAAAAACGTTTTTGAGTACTGCATGTGGGTTTTCCACTAGTGCAAATTAAGATCTGCAGTTCTATCATTTGGACCACCCCGTTCTAGGGCGGGTAAAAGTCGAAGCCAGGGTGTGATAGAGTATGAAAGAATCTGTTCTAATTATAAACCAACAAACTGGGACGACCTACCTTTCTCACACATGACGTTTTCCTTCAACTAGCTGAGTTAAAACGAGACAGGTTATTGAAAAAGTAAGCCTGCACAAGAAATTACTCTGTGTCGGTCTATTTGTCTGTCCACGTCGTAATTTTTTCTATTACTAATTACTTTAATTAACCCAATTTTTACCCTTAATAAGCTTCAGAACGTTTTCTGGAGTCGTGCCGCCGTTTGGGGAACTTTGTATGCTGTTTGTAGTCGTAATACTAACAATCATAAACACCCATATATTGACAAGCAGGATAATAGACAAAATCAAATTATTCAAAATTTATAAAATAATATGGTTTTTCACTTTCTTTAAAATTTAAAATATATACAGTGATTAAGTTATAAATATGAAACTTCAAATTAAAAGTATAATTTCTCGATTTTAAATTTATTAATTTTAAAACTTTTATGTTTTTATCAGTTAGTATTGTTAATACAATAATATTTCAAGTGAAGAATATACGCCCTTGACTAGGAATTGAACCCAAGACCATTGGCTTTACGTGCCAGTGTTCTACCAACACGTAATTGTGTGAAACGCTCTATGTGTATCTCATAGTACGGGCCCTGTAAACAAACTATGAGATAGTTAAATTTGTAATAAAGAGGTTAAGAATGCAAGTAAGATCATAAGTATCAGCTGTTAATCTCACAATGCTGCCACTTCCTGAGAAAAAAAAAATCAGACTCATTCCGTCACAAACAAAACTCGTCTGAACTCTAAGTGTTTAAACAGACTGTAGTACATCTACAGTGACAGCAGCTGTCACAGGCAACAGCCAATAAAGAAGAACATGTTACAATACAAACAAATGCCTCTTAGATATGTCTTTATGAAGTGGATTAATACAGTCGTGAGAAATGAAGGATAACAACATTTAAAGATTTACATCAACTGATTGCTAATAATAACGTCTTGATCCGGATGTAACCAAATGGCTGTGGTACACAAATATAGCGACACCCCTTCTCTGTCCATTTATATTATAATAAACTGTGGTAGAAACTTTGCACAAACTTTCCCACTAAACCATCTCCAAAACCAAATGAAAACGATCCAAAACTAATCGTCGAAATTTCAGTGGTGGTCAATCAAAATTGCAAATGGCGTCTTTGAAAAAAATATTTATATAAACTCCAAAATTTGCCTCGTTTGTACCGTAAACAAGTCGTCAGTATAAATCGTAATTCATTAAAAATAGAGTTTTTAGTGAAGGCAGTAATTTTTCTTTACTTGTGATTTTGTATCATTTATCTTTTACTAAAATTTGAACGAAATCGTTATAGCTGATTTTGAGAAATTACGTATTTTATAACACAGCCCATAGTCGATTTTTTTTTTTTTTACCGATCACTTATAAATCGCCATTTTTTTAAAGATAACAACCGATAGGTTTTGTTTCGATTCTTAAAGACTACATTTGAATAAAACTCGTTCAAAATAGTTGAAGTTTAAGAAAATCGTAAGAATTTTAGATCAAAATATTTTTATTTAACGTAAAAAAAGTCGCAAGAGAGAACCAAAATATGCCCACATAAAACGACAGACAAATATCGATCCAAAAACCACTTTTTTGGACTAAGGGGGCCCGACACTAATTTTTTAACTCATCACACAATTCTTTCAATACTATACAGTGTGTTAGTAACCCCCACCCCCAGCTTAACTTTTGTATGAACTTAAATAGGCCAAACGCTTTCGGAACTGTTAACTAGGTCACTTGGAGATTCCTTTATCCCAGTTTGGAATTTTACACGTCCTTCTAAATAGGGAAATATTGGGGATACTAACAATTTTCAAATGGTAACCCACATCTTATGACATGTATTTTTAGTTATAATTACATTTCGTTTGAACACTTAATCTAAATAATCACAAGTTAAAAGTGAAATTTATTGGTGCACTAGTTTTGCCTTTAAAAACAATTTAATCTGATGTCACATTATGTGGTACTGTTTTATATTTTGAATTTTCCCAAAGTACCACACTTTTGGGGGACAGGTAAAATTCAGTTCAACGTCAAATGCTACTGTCAGATTAGTCTATCAAACATTTTTTTAAACTGCTTAGTGGTTTGATTTCAAATATTTAACGATTTTATAATTTGAAAATCTCAAATACATTTTAAGCCGAAATTTAGGTTACAGTCATCCAAAAAGATTTCGTGAGCGCCATTCATTTTATCTTTTTAATGCCTTTTAATTTGACACGGCGCAAGATGCAGGTTATCATTTGATAATTTTAAGTACCTGTACACTAAAATTCCCCCCTTTAAGACCATTACCAGGTGCAAAGTTTCAAACTATCATAGAATATGCCTAATTCAGATGACGAAGTTAACAGTCCCAAAAGAGTTTGGCTCTATTTAAATTCATAAAACGTTATGGCGGAGGGAAGAACTTTTCAAACACACTGTATACAGTGTATCCCAAATTGAGATATACGGTTTTTATATCTATGTTATTTTGCAACCGATTTCTGTAGAATTTTACATACAACATAACTATGGTAGAAAAAGTTGTCTGTTAAAATATTAACATATTTGGCTGAATGAAAACAAAATGGCGGCCTTTCTAAATAAAACATTAATTTCTTGTAACTTGACATTATACAAATAAAACGCACACAAATTCTTTTGTTAATTTCTACAATTTATTGGTCCAGCCAACCATGGTTTCGCCAGTTACGGCATTGGCGAGGCTTATACAAAGACTAAAAACCCTTGAATTGTACAAACCTTTGAGAATTTGTGTGTGTTTTATTTTTATAACATGGAATTCTATCAAGTACCGTCGGTCATCAGTATAAACAACTTGTCTTTTTTTTTTAATCATTACAAAATATGTGATGATATCTGAAATTAATCAATTATTTAAACAAAATTGAATGAAAACAACTCATAAAATTATATTTATAGGAATTAATAAAGAAACTAAGATAACTTTACTTACAATGAAATCCATACGCAGTGACAATCGTTGAATAAATGCTGTGTATGCATTCGTAACGATATGTCTTGAAATTCGTAATAATTTCTTCTTCAATGACCCTCTTCAGCTCTTCATCAATGTAAAGGTTATGGGAGTACACATGTTTTGAGAGTACACAAGCTCTGGCGACTTTGACGACCAGTTCTAGAATTCACTTCGATGGCCAGTCCAAGAATTCACTTCGATGACCAGTCCAAGAATTCACTTCCACGACCAATCCAACGACCCTTAAGGTGATTATTTGATAACAAATTAAAAAGCATTTGTAAAATGAGATGCAACTCCATTTTGCTGAAAAACAGCAAGTCTCGTTTCTGGAACAGCAAAATGAAGATTACGTGTTAATTTAACATTTCTAGATATCTGTTTCCAGTCATTGTGTTGTCTAATATGTCATAGGATAATATACAATAAACAGTTATAGCTATTAAATTGTTTATTTGGTTGGTGGATCAACACCTGGAAATCAAGTTCTGAAATATCGAATTGACTCAGTGAGTTTCTCAAATACAACGGCCCATGCACTTATTTAACTTTTTGTTTAATTGTAAATCTCATTTAATAAAATTAATTGTATACACAGAAATTGAAACAATGTTATGACTAATTAATAACTTATTTATTAATTTTGAACAGCTGTTAAACAATATATCAGCTACAATGCTACAAAAAAATACGCCTAAGTATCAGACGCGTTTCAACGACAAGGTCGTCGTCTTCAGTGATACACGAGCTACACCAATCAAACTATAACTGTTAGAGTTATACTTAGGCGTATTTTTTGTGAGAATTGTGTTCTGTGTGTTTGTTATACTGTATAATTTTTCTCATAAGTCAAGCTCAACATTTAATATAAATATATCAGCTGTTTCATATCTGGTAAAAACAGCTGTTTTAATGTTTTTTACCAGGTATTTTGTAACAAATAAAAAAAGGGAAAAAAAATTGTTTCATTTAAGAGGCCGCCTTTTTGTTTTATTTAACCAAAGAAGTTAATATTTTAACGGAAAACTTTTACTAGCATAAGTTGTGTGTAAAATTCAATAGGTTGTGTGAAGAAATCGGTTGGAAAATAACATAGATATCAAAAACCTATACCTCTTCGAGGGACATCCTATATATAATTAAAAATGATATTTCATTTGACAAACTACCTTGTGAAAATCTTTTTGATAAATTTCCCTTTACAAAAGTAACATAATTCGCAGTGTCCACCTCATATTACGTCTTGTGTATTGACAGTTTGTCGATATTCTTTATCCGGTTCTGTAAATACATATAATAGAATCTCTTATGTCCTTCAAATACAAAGGAATATAGACGGTATTGTACTCCTAACTAAATGTTAACAAAGACTAAAATCCTATGACATACAATCTAGTAGGGAAATTCTAAGTATATTGTGATTGACAGAAATCAGTTTTCATTACTTTGTAAAACTTCAAAACTTGAATTTTATTTTCTATTAAACCTGTCTTTATTAGACATTTGTAATATTTAATTTATTTTTGTATTCGTAAAAAATACTTTATAAAACGTGGGTTTATGGTGTTGAATAAGTTATAAGAGGTATATGGTATACAAGGTGATTGAAACAGTAATAGCTGTTTTATTCAATAAGAACAAAACTTATGAAAAAAAAAAATTATAAGGTAACCTCCACGAATTAAAAAATTAAAACTCGAGGTATTACCATGTTTCTTATCATCCGCCATTTTTAAAATATGGCTGTCACCTCTAAATGTTCTTATAGGGACCCCTAACTTTTGTATACAAGACATTACTTGAAGACTTTTTTTATTCTTGGGTGTTATTCGATATTATTAACCAATTAGGTGCTAAAGGCATTTAAATGTTTCACAAAATTAATCTACTTTCAAAGATGATTCTTATTTTCAAAATCAAATTCATGTGAAATTTAAACTAAAGGTAAAAGGTTTAACTATAGTTATTTTTATTTATTCTGTAGGGTGTGTATAAAAGAGATTTATTGATATAAAATATAAATTATAATTTTCTGGTAATTGTCTTTATAGAAATATAGGGTAATACGTTTAAATTTCTTTCAGAACACTGTATATGTAACCTGAGTTTTGGGACTCCCTGTAGATAACCCCAATCAAGAGCCTTCCTTTGATGTGTCTATCACTTACCTATGCTAACTAGAAGCTGAGATTTTTACCAACCCTTTGACCCTTAAGTTCTATGTTATACTATTTTTGTTTTTTTTAACATAGAACAAAATAAAGTAGCCTACACATATTCCTTTGGAATTGCTGGGATGTAATAAGAATAACTTATAATTAGGCCTAATTTTTAGTTGTTAGAGTTATTAAGACAGGTGTTCGAAATGGGCGCCATTCTCTTCCTGCAGAAGCAGTAGAATTCTTCTATGCTATGTTCGGCATTTCTTAACCTGTTGACAATTATCTCAACTACGTTTAAGCCTTATTTTAAAAAAAAAAATTCAAAATATTTTTTATAATATATGGGATAACTCCTATGGTAAAAATTCATTTATAAAGGCAACTACCGACTTTATATTTTTGGCGTTGAATAGTTTAGTTAGGTTAGGTTAGATTAGGTTAGGTTAGGTTAGGTTAGGTTAAAGTAGTTAGGTTAGGTTAGGTTAGGTTTAGTTAAGGTTATGTTTAGTTAGGTTAGGTTATGTTAGGTTAGGTTAGGTTTAGTTAGTTTATGTTAGGTTAGGTTAGGTTATTTTATGTTCAATTAGGTTAGGTTAGGTTAGATTAGATTACCTTTTGGCTTATTGTTTGTTTTTTTTTTCTGTAGCATATATAATAACAAAAAAGGATGAAAAGAACATAAAATGAAGACACCTAGCACTCTAATATTCTAATAGCGGCAGGGTCGGTAAAAACAAGAGTTGTTCAAGAGAGACCTGATAAGTGAAAGAGGGGGTTTTAACCCAAGACTATATGAAAAAAGGTGTGGATCCAGCTAGAATACCTCGGGATTGCAAAACCCGTACTCAGTATAAGTAACACCTGAGTGTCAAATCCTGGATAGTCAAATAGTTTAGTAGTAAAATAACAAGTTTATTTAGAAACACAGTTTTAGTAAAAATAACATGTTTGCTAAATAGATTTTTTTAATTAGTTTTTGTATCCAAAGAAATATCTCGTAAACAATACATAAAATACCAAATATATTTTGAAAACTTTTCGAAAAACGTCACATTTGTTTTTTGTTTTTGTTTTTTAGAAACACAAACTTATCTTGCATGCGGGTTTTTTTAATCACAAAAAACTAAAATGTCAGCATAAATAATAAACATGTATGTATGTATCACCATCATAATACTTACTCCTTTACATAGAAATAATTTCTCTTGTGTATTTTTAATACTGTGAAAAAGTAGAAAATCAAACATAATATTGAATTTTGTTGAAATGTACCTAGTGCTGCTATCTATAAACATTAATTAGAACTTATAAGAATCACAATGTTCTATAAATATACAGTACAGTTGTCAGCTGATTTTTCATTTACATTTTTTTAAATAAACAATAATTTTCCGTTGGAAATATTTATAGATAAAGTTAAGACCATGAAATGAGCAACGATCATGAGGCACGTTTAGAATGTTCTTTTTAATTCATGTTTTTTTAGCATTTGTGCAATTCACGAGTTTATTTTTAGGTGACAACCGCTCTTAATTCTCAAAATAAAAGTTTTTCAAAAGAATTGCAAGACAGAAAAATGTTTATCTTGAATCAAACTATACGTGTGCATTATTATTTTTGGTATAAAACTTTCCCCACTGTCGTTTTCACCCATGTCCAGTTTTAACCGTTTGCCTATTCTAATAAACTGTTAGCTAATATATACAGAGTGTTCAAAAAATGCGTCAAACATTAAGTGGTATTTATTTAGGTCGAAATGAATAAATAATTTTGTGAACATGTGTTCGGAAATTCTTCATTTGCCATCTGTCGGCCATTACATGTTTTTTTTTTTTTTTAAGAATAGTAGTTTTGAAATTATCAAAGTTTAGAGTCGAAAGTAGCCTACACATTTTGTATATGAAGGTATACAAAGGATAAAAACTTTATCTCATACATTTTCAAAATGGTGGCTGTTTACATGATTTGTAAAGTCGACATTTTTAGAATGTTCAAGATTAAAAACTTCAAATTCTAACATTCCTTCAATTCATAAGATAAAGTTTTTATTCTTGATATCCTGATAAAATTGTGTCCACCAAATTTCGTTTCGAAATATTAATAATTTCAAAAGCTATAATTATTTTACAAGGAAACAAAAATGGCCGACAGATGGAAAACTATGCATTTCCAGACATATGTTTACAGGAACTTTTTTTCTTTGTTTTAACACATAATGTAACCACCACATAAAATTTGGTACGTCAATTTCTGAACACTTTGTATATTCAATTTAAGGTCACTGAGCTGCAATATGTAGTTTTTGGATTGATATTTCTTGTCTGTGTAGTCCTGTACAGACAAAATCAATGATTAAAACTGGAATTTTAACCTAACCTAACTTAAACACAATTAAAAGTTTGGCACGACAATTTCTGAACACCCTGTATACATATATGTGTTGTTTTTTTTTTCTTCGAAAAATAGAGATAATAAGTATTGTATTTAATTCTACACATTAATGAATTATGTTGATAAATTTCTGAATTCCTCTCTTTCCCTCCAACTCTTTTTAGACTTTTTCAAACGGCAATATTTCTGAACACACGCTTTTTTTTCGAAAAATATTACTAGAGTAGAAATATCATGGTTATAGTTTTTACTTTTATTTTTGGAATATAAACAATTCCACCGTCAATTTTAATAAGGGGGGATGTGAGATTTTCAAAATTATTTCCTGATATGAAGGGACCAACCCTTAAAGTGATGTTCTTTAACCATTTTTTTGTTGGAATGTCACTTTTGGTGTGATTTAAAAACCTCAGAAACACAATTATAAGTACGGACGGTGCAATTCAGAGAGATCCTATCTGCATCTACACCTTTCTTCATCTAATCTTTCATTTTCCTATAAGGACCAACCTAACCTAACCTAACCTATCCTAACCTAACCTAACCTAACCTAACCTAACCTATCCTAACCTAACCTATCCTAACCTAACCTAACCTAACCTTACCTAACCTAACCTAACCTAACCTTACCTTACCTAACCTAACCTAACGTAAACTTTCATTTTCCTATAAGGACCAACTCGCGTCCTCTTCCTACATCGACGCTAATAGAGTTCGAACGCTGAGGGTTTTTATTTCATGTCCTTTTCTTCATTTTTTCCAAGGCAGTGGTAACCGAAAGGTTTTAGCAACATAAAGTCTCTCTAAATTTAACCATACTCCATGAACCAAGAGTCTGGTGATAGGGGCAAAAAAAGCAAACGAAACGCGCGTTAGAATTGTTGTTGTTTTGTCAACAAACTACTTCCACTTATACTCTAACATTTCTGATTACCTCAATACATCTAACTATTTCTATACTTTTGTCAAAATCAGTTGGGAAAATCTGAATCGAGATTTTTCTTTCGAAAAGCGAAAACAATCAAATCAGAACCAATAAATAAAACAAGAAAACAATTTAACCGCTCTGTTAAGCCAGAACCATTGCTGCCAATATAAACTAATACTTGAGAACAGTTCTACCACCTTACCCACTCTAAAGCTCACAGTTTAGTGTACATAAATGTTAATGCTGTTTGTTTGAGATGTACAATGCACATTATCTAAAACAATAACAATAATTTGAGTTTAAACTTGTCCCATCAAGTGCGTAACCACGGGGGGGGGAGAAGTGCGGTTTAACCTTCCCCCCACAACAAGTTGATTAGGCCATCATCGTACGTACCCAGTCCTATCGTATAATAAAAGCAGATCCCCTCTACATGTGATGCTCAATAGTTGGTTTCTTGAATCTTGTAGAAAATACTAAATTATATTTTACCCAGGAGGGTAAGTTTGTTTAAAACAGTTGTTACACCTGACGTCTGCTCGTAGATGTGAACATATCAAAAACTACGCTCGTCGGTGAATTTACATTGTTGGATCTCGTAACTATGGGTGATCAGGGTTCGAAATTACATTTTTGAAAATAACTTCGCTATTTGTCATCGTAGAGAGTTACAAAAAAAATGGATGATTTTACCATATTTCCATATTCAGCTCTAAATATTCTTATAGAAACCCCCTTTTATTTCGGATAAAACCCATTATTTTATGAATTTTATAATCTGTAACCGTTTACAGTTAAATCCACTTAAATGTTTCAAAAATTAGCAAATTCAAGCTATTTCCAGAGGGAATTTTTCTTATTTTTTAAAATCAAATTCAGACGAAATTTAATATTTATGTTTCAATTTTGAATTCAGTTAAATTGTTTTAGGTACAGAAAATGGACCTCCGAAAATATCTTAAACCTTGTATTTCCACAACTTTGAGCTCCTAAACAGTTAAAGATATTGAAAAATAACCAAGAATAAAATAGTCTTAAAATTACGATTTTTATCTAAAAGTAAGAGTTTCCAGTAAAAATTTATAGCTGACCGCCATATTGGAAAAATGGCGGGTGATATGACAAAATTTGATAATAGCTTATATTTTAAGTCAAAAATCCTGAAATTTACTTTTCAAAGTTTTTTATATCTTTCGTATTTAATATTAATTATGCAACTATAAATTGTTAACATATTTTACTCTCGTCTGTAATTTGTCTTTTTCCAGTACCTACATCTTGCTCCCTACTCGTTTTTAAATCCACAGCATTGAATAATACAAATATAAACACAAGGCCTACCACCCATTTAGCCAGTAAACAGTCTGAGTGTCCATTGTTGCCAATATTAGTGCGTGTTAGCATCAACTGACAGGCTGCCAACTTGACCACACATAATTTGATACTTTTCTTTGTTATGTGTCTATAGACCTGAGGTAAGGTGAAATGTCAAAATGTCTATAGTCGGACATGAATCCTAATAACTTATCTTTAAAGGAATGAAATCTAGATTTATCTATTATAAACTCCAAGAAATGTATAATAGATCAATTGATTAACTAAAAATGTTATTTTTGTTTTATATTTCATCGTTGTTCTAAAATCAAAAACCTTTCGGACATCATCGCCTTATAATGGAAGAAAAGAACATGAAATAAAGACTACTAGTCTTCTAATAAATGTCAAAGTTCAATAAGAACAAGAGTTGGTAAAGAAAGATTTTATAGAAAAGATGAAAGCAATGTATATAACCCAAGAATTAGAAAAAGGTCTACATACAGTTAGAATCCCTCAAGATTGCCACACCCTTACTTTAACCATTCTAGGGGCTAGATTAGTTTAGGTTAGGTTAGGTTAGGTTAGGTTAGGTTAGGTTAGGTTAGGTTAGGTTAGGTTAGGTTAGGTCAGGTTAGGTCAGGTTAGGTCAGGTTAGGTTAGGTTAAGTTAGGTTAGTATAGGTTAGGTTAGGTTAGGTTAGGTTAGGATAGGTTAGGTTAGGTTAGGTTAGGTTAGGTAAGGTTAGGTTAAGTGAGGTTAGGTTAAGTTAGGTTAGGTTAGGTTAGGTTAGTTTATTTTAGGTTAGGTTAGGTTAGGTTAGGTTAGGTTAGGTTAGGTTAGGTAAGGGTAGGTTAGGTTAGGTTAGGTTAGGTTAAGTTAGGTTAGGTTAGGTTAGGTTAGGTTAGGTTAGTTTAGGTTAGGTTTGCTTTGGTTAGGTTAGGTCAGACTAGAATAGGTTGTTATCTCGAATGAGTGTTGTAACGAATGAAATCTTAATTAATCCACATACTAATTGGATAAACATTATTAGCACTAAGAGCTAATAATAAGTTTAATGGATAAAAAATTGTGCCAACTACGTCCAATGGATAAAATGGGTGGTTATTTAATGCATTTGGTTCTAGAAGTTTCCAGGAGGATGATTGGATACCTAGAATTGTAATTTATATTGTTTTACCTACCTAATATAAATTTAGGGTAACGTTGATGTTTCGACCAAAGTATTTTTATTTACGTTCCATGGTCTCGGGATAACGGGAAAATGATTTTCGACATGCCATCCGTCCGTCTTGTTGTCATTGTCGTCTGTAGGCCTAAGTAAGTTTGATAAGGGCCACAAAAATTAAAATAAAAACATAAATTTGTTATAGGAGACTAGGTGCTCATGTAGAACCATATTATTGAAGTTTAGACAAATCAAATTGAATAAAGCAAAATGGCGACCATTTAATCAGGTTTTTGATCAAATCTCGTGATTCAAATTATAAATCTAATTTACAAAAATTTCAGATTTCAACTCTTCAAATAATGGTACCAACCTAACGATAAAAATAACGAAGTTATTATAAAAATATAATTTCGAAACCTAACCTTTCAAGAAAACGTGATTTTCGTATAGTTTAGAGAACCGACAGGACACGAACGTAGCGAGTGAATGCTCCTTTATACGTAGAGCTTCGAGGCTCATTAGACACAGATTCGAGCGAAGCGAGTTTTTAATATCCACAACTACAAGAGAGTGTTAGAGCCTAACCGAAGTCAGATGTACACATTACGAGGCTCTAAAAACACGTGTAACAACTGTTATAAACAAATTTTCCCTACCGGATGAAACACTTGGTCTATCGATGCAAATTAACATTTCCTAGAAAGACCAACTCTTGTGAATTACATTTAGAGGATCAGCTTGTGATGGGCTGGGTAAGTACTATAATGGCGCCCCATCAACTGGTTTTGATTTAAGCGTTGCAGTTATCATACTAAAGAACTCAAACTAAAGCATAAATTAAGGAAGTTTAACCATAGAATACTATAACAAACAGAGTTTGTTATATTTATTTTTTACTTTACTATGATTTAGGCCACACGTTGGTGAGCCAAATATAACAAACAGAGTTGTTATATATTTATTTTAATTTAATTTTAATTTAATCTATTTAATTTGTTTTTAATTATGAAACATTTATGAATTTACTTTTAAACTTAATCTTTATTAGCCACACTTATTTTGCGCTAATCTATTTCTGGCAATTAATTTTATTTGATTTCTATCGAAATCTTACCAAAACTAGGATGGTTGAATTAAATTAATTCCACAAAACAACTTCTACTTTTTAACCATCTTCTGGATTTATTCTCGTCTAGTTATTTATATAACAAGAATCACATTCAATTAAATATTCATATCAATCTTAAGACTACTCATTCTTTCACACTTTCATTCTTTAAAAACTAATTTATGCTAATACACAATATTTAATTGTTGACAATTTTAAAATCTTAATTTATTATTCAATTTACATAAAAACTCTACGAATGTCTCTACAGATTTTGTCTTAATGTTCATATTAATTTATAGCAAATCTATTACAAAACAATTTTCTTTAATTTAATTATATTATTTTCAAATTACTTTTATTTTTGCCGGCTAGCTCAGTTACTTTCTCTTAATTTAGTTTAAACAAAAACTTTACTCTTAATCTCGGGCATGGGAACTTTTATGACTCATCAAAGTGAAATACTAGATTCTAAATGATTATTAATTATAAATTTTGGTACTTATCAACAGTTACGCCTCGTCCTCTTTTGGCACTTGTACACAAACACAATCACCCACTGCTTTTATTTATTTAATTTCTCTTTCTTCACTAACGACGCACTAAACACATGTATATCCTTATCCTGGGAGGTCGGATGCTGCTTCCTAGTTCCTTGACGAATGGTGAATCCCTTGTATTACTTCCGCTAAACGCTGCTTGGTCTCCTAACTCGTTCTCAATTTAACTCTTAATTCGACGCGATGATTCTCTCCTCTTCCTTTACAACTTTAATACTCCTTGACTTTAATTATTATTACAAAAACAACAAAAACTACTAAATAAACCAAAACTCCCCCGATTTCCAAGTTCCGCGTCTTCCTCGCTTATTGGTCTATATCTAATTTTTTGAAACTCAGGTCTCTTCTGATTGGACATCCAAACTTTCTAAAAACGTTATATTTTTTTAACGTACGTTGACTTCACCCCTCGGAGATACCGTTAGGTATTTACTTTCTCATTTTTTCTAGGTTCCCTGTTTATGACATGCAGCTGCTTCGAGTAGCAAACTCCGTTATGTTTTTTTACTTTTTTACCGTGCCTTTTTTTTATGTATGTCGGCGAACTTTCTTCCCTCAAAGAAAACCGAATGTTTTCTTTCCTTGTATTTGTCACGTTCTTCAAATTAGTACCGTTATCTCCCCAACTTAACTTTGCAGCTGCTATTGTCGGTATAGTTTGCTTGGTAACATTGTGTTTTGTCCCAATTTACTTATTCTTACAATTATTTATTAATATTAACCTTTTTATCGATTATTATTATTTTAATATTTTATACTAGACATTAATTAATTATTTATCAATTGTTGATCCTTTGAGATCGTTATAATACATTAATAGGGTTAGAATCGGGGATGTTGAATTTGAAGAATTCTAATATAAGACAAGAATAAAAAAGTATTGATCCAGCTAAGGGTACCTCGGAATTGCCTTGGAAAGCCCCTCAAGATATTATAATTTCTTTATTAGTTATCAAGTCATCGTGTTTAAAGTACAGTTTACGAATCCAATTTTATCAAATTCTTTATACGAAAGATAGTAAAACAGTGATTTCCATAAAATGAACTTTCATTCTAACATTATAAGAGGATTTGATGGAACGACTACTTTTTTTAAAAATAACAAAATTTCCTGTAAATTGTAAAGCGTTGAAAAAAAAAAAGCAATTAACGTTACAATCTAAACTGATGGAGTGGGGAGGGGGAGAGAGAGGGGGGAAAGCTGTCAATCTGGGCTGTGAGTAATTAACAACATCGTCTGAGCCTAATTGTGTAGAGAAAGGAGAAACTAATCAGAATTAGTGTTGAGAAAAACAATTTGCCAAGTCTTTCCTTCTTGGAGAGTTTTACAAATAGGGGTTTAAGTGAGTTAAATACAGGGTGTGCCACGAAGAGGTCGGACATATGGAACACTCTACAAAGTTGACACTTTACAGTTGTGTTATAATAGATATGTAAAAAGGAGACCCTCGAGTTTCTTTTTGTTACGATCAGTCAAAACAAAATGGCGGATAAAAAAATAATAGTACGTTTTTACTGAAATGTACTGAAAATTTAATTTGCGTGACCATTACAAATTGTTGATTTGCAGATAACTATCGAATGGATTTTTTTTTTTTTTTTTTTTTTTTTTAATATCATGTGTGGTGAATCAAATAAAATTAGAATATATTCTGAGGAATGCATGTGTTTATTTGAGGAATAAATTAATATGCTGGCGCTAACCTAACCTAACCTAACCTAACCTAACCTAACCTAACCTAACCTAACCTAACCTAACCTAACCTAACCTAACCTAACCTAACCTAACCTAACCTAACCTAACCTAACCTAACCTAACCTAATCTAACCTAACCTAACCTAACCTAACCTAATCTAACCTAACCTAACCTAACCTAACCTAACCTAACCTAACCTAACCTAACCTAACCTAATCTAACCTAACCTAACCTAACCTAGGACTTCGACTTTATAAATATAATGTCCCCCTATTTGTCTAAGGACCTTAAGTCGTGCTGTTTTACAGCACACGCTTTACCCTTTTATTAGCCTTTATTTAAACAAATTAAACTCTCCAAAAACGAAAAATGAACAATATTAATCAAATCAGAATATTTATAACCTAAATCAATGAGCCAAAATGAACTTTAAAGGATATTAAATCCACATGTAAATTTCAAAATAACAAAATCAATTCTGACAACAGTTTATGTAGATTTCGCGAAATGAAATTTTATTTTACGACACAGCGGTTTTAACCTTTAATTCCTACGTTTCTTCTTAAAATCTCCATTGTAAGCAGATCAGCATTTCTTACAATCTGCTGAAATGTTTTTGATGAAATTTTTTCGGGTGTTCCAACCATGAATTTGAGAAATGTGATGAATTTATGCAACTATTACTAACATCACTTACATAATTTAATATCAAATTAGATGTAAGTAAGGAACAAAGATGGCGGACACTATAAAACCTATTTACACTTTCTGCTGGGATGTTTATTTTTTTTACGAAAGTTAAAATGATAATAACCAAACCACAACATGAGTAATGTGTTATTTTTATGCAACTATTGTTACAGTTTTCATTTTAAATGTTTTTAAATCCACACTGTTTCTCAGATAAAAATTACTTTTTAAGTTGTCAACATTTCTGGAATAGTTTTGTCTCCCGAATTGAAGTATGTAAATTACATCCTGGAAGGCAGACATGTCCTGGATATCTTCTTTTTTTGTCGTTTAGGTGAAAAACCTTTCCGTCATCATCGCCTGATAAAGAAAAAGAATATAATATCCTAGTCTTCAAATATTCTAACAGTGCCAGACTCGGAAAAGATCAAGACTTGGTTAAGAAATACTTGATTGGAAAGATGAAAGAGATCTAACCCAAGAATATAGTGAATATGTATAGATCTAGCTGGGTCCCTTGGGATTGCCAAGCTTGTACTGTCTTGGATTTAAATGTAAATACCTGAGCAAAGTATTTCAGTGTCTGTATAGTTATGATGCATTCCACATTATAGTAAAGTACCTTCAAGACTGAATATTGCTCAGTAAAGGGAGGGGGTGATCTGTTGTTTTTGTTTACATTATAACATTGATTGTACATACAATATATATATATATATATATATATATATATATATATATATAAGCCTTCTCCATGGTTAGGAATAAAGTTTAGAAATTAGTATCTTTAGTCCTATTGACCAACTTCTGGAAACTTCAAGAACAGCATGGTGTAATGTATGCTCCAACTATTCCCACACTAGCGTATTCTGTACTGAACTCACACAACTACAACTCGCATATTGAAGCGCATTATTGTATCCTATATGAATTCTTTAGATGGAGATCAATAGTGTACAATAATATTCATTTGTGAAGATAAAGCACGAAATATAATATAACTAAATGATAATTTGATTATACGTAAAAGTCATTTGGAGTTCAGCGAATTGAAGCAAGTTACAAGGTGTGATAAGTAGCTTATAAAAAAATAAAGTCATTAATTTTCAAAACTTACATTATAAAAAGATTTTCATACATTGGATGATATGTGGCTTAGACAATTCAAAATCTATACACAGAGCCAATTTTATGTAATTATAATTCATTTGATATGTTTGTAACCCTGTAAATTAGAGATGTCATGTAAAGGTAGGCAAAAAGAAGGTTGTTGGGCGCCACATGGTACTTACCTAGCCCCGTAAATAATAATTTGATTATACGTAAAAGTCATGTGGAGTTCGGCGAATCGAAGCAAACAAGCTACAAAATGTTTACACCAAATCTGAAATCAAATTGTTATCAATTTCTGGAGTTTTTGTGAAAAAAAATAATAACAAAATGGTGGATAAACGGATAATGAAGCGGAATTCCACTATATGTTATATGACTTGTTTTTATGTATATAATCCGAACATGAATAACCAGTTCACCTTTTACGGGACATCCTGTATATCGTTTCTCGAAGTTGTAAAGAATGTAATTACTTAATTTAATAACGATTGGAACTGTTTAATAAATAAACAAAACTACAAGTTACATATATCAAGTTAACACTGCTAAGACTGTATTCATCACCAGCGTTTTCCTCCTTACTTTACTTAAAGGTACGATGAGTTGCCTATCTTTGGATGTAAGGCGCTCGACCTACGGGTATTCGATAAGACAAGATCTCTTAACATTTCCCCCTCAGAAGCAAGGCCAACCGTTGTACAGAGCTGAGCGACTTGTTTCATCCTGTGAGCGTTTTAATGGGAATTTGGTCTAAACTCCACCCAAATGAGTTGTTAATTTTTTTTTTTGGGAAGGGTCGGGCGACCCTTTGGAGTTTTAGGCATCGCACTCCGTAATTATTAAATTAGTATATTGTAGTGATACCAAAATGGCCGATTATGCTCTTGGTACAACCGCTTCTGCAATCCCAATTTGTCTTTCTCTATTCCGCGTAAGTCTAAATTAAGTTAATTTAGGATTCTTCAAAAATGTCAGGTCAGGTGAAACAAACCCGCGTTATAGGAGCCCGCGGGATGCGGCATCCCAAGCTGGGAGGTTGAATAATGGGAATATTGTCGACCACAGACCACCCAAACAACATAAAGTCAAATTAATTACAGTCCCTAAGCAGCAAATCCCAACAAAAGCTTTGCCTTTCGATTTCAACGTATAACTTCGGAAAAGTCTCGCTTCGCTCGATGACTTCACAGTAGCATGTTCCTACCGGTAAGTTAGTATAGTTAAATATTCTACAATTATTTCTAAACTATAATAATTATATTTCGGTCGTTAATCTTCACGTTACACTAGTTTTAATGAAATTAGTAGAGCCGGTTTTGAGAAATAATGTAATGTATGACTTTTTTTTCTTTTTAAACTATAGATAACTCATATGTAAAGTATCCTTCAATCATTAAGCTCTTATCGGTGACTCGGGCCACAGGATATAGTCACTAAACGAATATTACATTTTCATGAAGGGTTAGTATTCGAAACTATATTTTAACAATAACTTCGCTTTAAGTCATCGTAGAGTGCTGGTATTTGTAGCATTATTATCTGCAAACCTTTATATAATTTAGCGTTATAAATTAAATAACACCTGATATGAATACAAAACTACGGTATTTAAAATGGCTGTCATTTTGACGTTTTTAGTTCGATTTTTATGAATTCTAAGAGTACCATATATCAAATTTTCCTATCTTATTTTTTGTGGTTGCTATCCTCATGGTAGGAGAATGACATGTGTCTGGGGTGGGGAGAAAAAGAGGGGCCCCACACTTTGTTTGTTGCGGTTACTTTCAGCGGTACAACCCCAATAAAAAAAATATAGACCTCAAATGTGTAAACGCGTACTCTACTGTCGTTTCTTGTATAGGTGTAAATAAGAATAAAACGTTTACAAAAGTCTGTCACGAATTTGTAACTTTAGGAATTAAATGTAGCTAAGCAGTACTTTGTGTACCTAGTTTTCTTGGAATGGGTTGTACCGTCAAGTCAGGCTAGGGAGGACACGCCCCTTACACCAGACACAATCCTAGTCTGAGGCTACTGTATAGTATATGATAACCACGGTGGAAAATCACGTTTTTGGTTTCCTGAGGCCATTAAACGTGAAGTAGTTTGTAACACACTCGTGGTATCACCTGAAGCGGGGTATTTTTTGGTCCTATACCGCCCTTTGATAAATAACAATAATTTGGCTGAGGCGCAGGATCGTCGTTCTCTGGATTCAACTTCCTGCCCATACATCCTTGTCTTCGTGACCAGCCATTTCTAACGGTTTTAATTCTATTATTAATTTCTAATTAATAAACCTAATTAATATTATTTAATATGACTGACGTGAAAATGTAATTGGGCACTAAAGTTATTTCACAAGTCCTTGAACACCGAAGGACTATTTTGCTTTAATTTAGAATGCTATAATTTATTAGGAGTGCGTGAGGGGCTCATACAACCTAGGGGTCGTACGACCCATTTCCAAAACTCCTAGCCACTAATTTTTCTGAGTTTGGCAGACAAATTAAATACTCGATTGGCTGAGAGCTAAGCCCACTTGTCTCCACAAAATCTGTGGGCACTATGAATCCGCTTGTTACTATCAGTTTGGACTTGGTTCAAGGTAGTGGGGACAGCACTTCATTATTGAAACAGCAGAACACCTACTATTCAAAAGTATGCAGAGCATCACAAGTTTACCATAATCAAAAGGAAGTCGAACTTTCATTACCAAAATTACCCTATACTTTGTATACTGGTTAAATTAAAACACAAATTTTAGATGTTGATAAATATGTTAAATAAAATGTATTGTGTTGATTAAAAAAAAAAAAGACTAAGCTGTTTTTTTTAAGATAAATTGTAATCTGTTCCGATCTCTCTTGACAATCTCTTGTTCTTTTTCGACCAGAGTATTCGAGAGCTAGGGGTCTTTAAGCTATTTTTATTTTGAGTTCTTTTTTCTTTTTTTATGGAAACCGAGAGGTTTTTCACCTTTAAACAAGGAAAAAATGAACTTGGAATGCATCAAATGTTACTATAAATTTGTTTATAGGTTAATTCAAAAAATCCACGCTTGTTTTTCAGTTATTCATGTTAATAAATGGGTGAGAGTAGATTAACCATGTAGAGAGTAGCTGAGAGATCTAAGTCGTCAAAACTATGATCAAGTGTATGGGTCACTCAAGGTGAATATTTATGAAAACTAAGAAACAAACTCTTACTAGCAATACAGCTGTACACTAACAGGGTTGCCAACTTGACGTAGGTAGTCAAAGCAATTATTAAAGCTGAATTAATTTTGTAATATGGTTAAGTCAGTCTACCCAACTTCTGCAAATTAGATTTAGTTTTGTCAAGGAGGTACAGGCAAGGGTCATTTAAGGTAAATCTTCATTAGATTATCCAAAGAAAGTAGGGCGACAATATCAATTATCTTAACTAGATATACAGAGTGTGCAGGAATATTGGAACTGTTTTATCTATTTGAAATAGTTGATATGTATGACTCTCTAATAAATTAAATAAAAAGACATGCCAAATTGCAGCCTTAATATATATATATATATATATATATATATATATATATATATATATACTTTAGGTCAGGCTGTTTCAGAAGGAAATGTACATACTTTGTGAACTGATTACAGAGCTAAATATTAAACAAAACTTCACATAAACATAGGTCCCAAAACGCATTAATTTTCCATATACCGGCCATTTTGTGTTTTTTTTTCGAAATATAAAGATTATTATATTAAAAGATTTCAAGTTTAAATTTCATATGTATTCTTTTTTTACCAGTATACCAGGAATATGAATAAGGTTAATTTTTGAAATCTGTATTAAGAAACTTTATTCACATAAATTTTCTCAGAATTAAATACTCAACTTTAGTTGGAAACATTTAAAAATCCACCAACTACTTTAGAAATTGTCAGATCTCTAATAGCGTTAGATTCTGTTCGTAGCCTATTTTGTAGTTCAATTAGGTTTTCCGATTGGTTGAAACAATAAACTTTAAAACCGTTTAGGACTATGCCAAACAGATCTAAGGCAACAAATTGAGCATCTTTGAAAATCACAAGTTCAAAACTACAGCATGCATGTGTTTTAAGGTACTTGCCCCAACTCATTTGTCCACCTGTAAATTATGGTTTTAAATGTTCTGTAGTTGTATTGGTTGATAACTTTTTTAAGAAAGGGGATATTAAAAACGGGTTCTACTGTGGCTCAGCCAAGGAGCCCACCAAATAAAAACCATAATAAGTATAAATTTGGATGTAATGGGAAGGGATTCTAAATAATAAAATATGAATTGGCACTTGCGATTTTGTTGATCAGTGCAAAATCACGTAGAAGGGGGGGGGAGAGACAAGGAGTGGAGGGCTTGAACCAGCGAGCCAAGCGAGAGTCTGTTCCGAGAGCCGCGAGAAGGAAGTTGAACGGCAGACCGCTACAGGACGAGGTCAGTCCATTTTCGGCCACTATTGGCTTTATCTAGCCGTTATGTCTTTTTTATAAATTATAATTAATTCTGTAATGTTCTAATTCAGCGCTAAAATAAAAGAGAACATTTAATTAAACTTGCGTTGTGTGCATTCATTAGCGTCCTAACCCGACTCCTTGGCCCATCCTGACAAGATTCGGCTAGAGTGTATGTGGTCTCCAGCCAGCCGGAGCTTCCAGCTGGTCAAAAGAAGTGGAGACGGTCACACTACTATTGAACTCAGAATAAAAAACAATGTATAAACATGTGTCACATGACCCTATCCTATTTAAAAAATGAAACCTAATTTCAAGATGGCGGATCCAACATTTAAAATTATAAAAGCTGGAAGTAAATGTTGTCTTCTAAGCAAATACAAACTTTTTAAGTTGTTGTTTTAAAGATTTTTTATATATATTTATGAATACTGTATTGACACACTACAGTTTACTATACAAAATTTTATCATCCAATTTTGATATTCGTGGCTGCTAACATGTTTACGTACAGATGGGATGTTGAAAATCACTTTTTTCCATTTCCACAGGTCATGAAATGTGAATTAGTTTGTACCATAGTGAGGAGTGTCTAATTGGTTAAACTCTTTTTAATGACTGTCCCTAAAATGGGAAAACATTGGTAGAGATGAATACCCTACATTAAAAGCAACTGTATCAACTGCTCAAGGAGTAGGAACAGGTTATTAGTGCAAATTCTAGACTATGCCTACTTACATTTTTATCTTGTTTCAAGAATGGGAAATAGCCTTGAAAAGTTCTCCAAAAGTTAAATATTCGAAAGTTTAAGTGCCTCTTACTCCTAAATGAGTCAGTTTATCAAACAATAACCAAGAATAAAAAGTATTAAAATGTTGTACAGAATCAGAAACACACTGTAAGAAATTAAAAACTTGATAGCAATATTGAAAAATGGGGCCATTTTCAGGGTTTGCAAAACAGACTTTTAAGTTATGATTCCCAACTTGTAATTTTGTTTGTTTATTATATTAATTTGTGTTGTAAATCTTAGACCTATATTTATTATATAAAACAAAGGATAATGTACCAACTATTAACATAAGTAAACTGCAGTACTTATGCAAGATACTGTACAAAGTTTAAATTTTTTCCAAGTCCACATTCTTTCTCAATTAAAAATATCTTTTTAGGTTTTCAACATTTCTGGAATGTTTTCGTCTCCTGAATCGAGGTATGTAGATTACTTCCTGGAAGCTAGACATTTCCTGGAGTCGAGTGTAAATACTGGAGCATAGGGATATAAAAGTCTATAAATGTGCATTGCTGCTCCTTACATTATAATAAAAACCCTTGAAAACTGTTCAGTAGAGGGGAGTGGGGAGGGGGTATTATATCAATTTAACCCTTTGAAGAGTATGAGTTTAACCGGCAAAAGAGTAGTGACGTACCGGTACGTCATTTTTAGTTCGGCTGAAAGGAGTAACGACGTACCGGTACGTTTTTTGATGCAACATGAATCAGCTGTTGTTTTTTAAATATTGAACAACAACAAGGGTTATAATATCGTTGGTTCGTGTTCTTGGGTGTGTGGAGGGGGGTATCAAGTCAGCACAGCTGATTCAGTAATGTGGTGGGGCACTCTAATCGATTGCGTAATCGCGATGATTTCTGTCACTGTCACAGCTGTTGTAGACTGCAAGCGCTCGGTGCCGTGGGCAGTAACTACGCCAGTTCTTACTTGTGATAGGTTCTCATAAACCTATCATTAGTTTTTTAGTGACATCATTTTAGTTATAAGTACTACATTATGAGTTTCAATGAACCGAATAATATTCGCTCCGACGAAATACGTGACCTTTTGTATGATGTAAGTGAAAACAGACCCGTACCAAGAGCAATTGCAACAAGTGGCGACAAGCATCCTTTACGTTTGACAGGCCGCATCTTTCCACGTCCATGCCAAATCGTGAGGGACAGAATCGAAGAGTTCAAAAACGGTGCTACGTTTGTTCAAGCACCAAAACTCAAGAAAAAAAACGAAAAGATACACAGTACGAGTGTCCAGACTGTAATGTTGCCCTCTGTGTTCATCCATGTTTTGGAATATTTCATAAAATGAAAATTTTTTAAAATGTTGTTTTTGATTTTTACACTTTTTCAGACCAAAAATAACTCGCTATGTATTAAAGGTATTGATTTGTAACTAAATATATCTGTTTTTATCAAAATTTGGTTTTGTTTTTTTTTACTCCTGAGTGTAATTTTTATGTATAAGGCCCTACTCCTGTGAGTAGTGCTGCTGGTGACGTACCGGTACGTCATTACTCCTGAAAGGGTTAAATTGCCTCAACTAGGTGTTAAAACAGTTCCATTACAAATGTATTTTAACAACATATTTTTGAATTTTAAGCTGGTTTTCTCAAACTGAAATGTCTTATATCAAAAATGAAAGTTCATAAGAGCAAGTTTATGATACACAGTTTGACAGTTGTTAGGCCTAACAACAATCCAACAATAGTGTTTTGAATATTTAAGATCTTTTCCTAAAACAAATATTTGTTTGTTACAAACTAAATAGACTAACATTAGGCCTATTACTTTTCAAAATGAAAATGATTGTATTTTTTAATAAAAATGTTATGCGTTTTCTGGAAATAATACCAAAAGTAACAATTGGGCGCAGGAAAGTTGAGAAAATTGATCTTTTCGTAGATAAGTCCCAATACTTTTACACAAGCAATTGTTGACACTATTTACCAACCACCCTGTAATAAGCCAACTCCATGGTTGGAATTGAAGATTAGAGATTAGAATCTTTAGTGCTGCTATCAACTAACTCTAATAGGTAAGATCACTTAACACGTTAGCTGCCGAGGCCTAATACGATACTCTTGCCTGGAGTGCCACGATTACCAAATTATTTTTCCATTATTATTTTTGCATCTCCCTATGTTAAATAATATAAGGCAATAGTATTTACTAATTTTATTTACATTTATGCATAATATATAGTTTCGAGACCGATCGGACCGAAATGAAATTTTAATTTTAATCGTAGTATAACGTTTAGGTCCGATCGGACCGAGGTAATTTTCGTGTAAAAAAAAAAAATCTAAACGGGCTATTTCATTCTTTATGTTAGCAACGCTCACTATTTTATTTGTCTAATATTTATTTTATAAATACATATATTCATTTTACAACTGTATTCTTTGTGAATTATTCATTACTAAACCAAAATGTTTTTGTAAAATTTTTAATCGGTCCAATCGTGTCGACAAAAAAGTGAAAATATCCACCGATTTTATTATTATATTGAGTAACCATGATAACGGTTATTAAAGCATACAATATACTACGTCTAACACACGTCTTTACCCAATCCAGAGAATACCAAAATTGGCCGATAGGTTGCTGCACTATCGAACTGTGAGCCACAAAACAAAACATTATGTCAGTGACTTTATCGGTCCGATCGGACCGATATGGCAGCTAACGTGTTAATCTGTCAATACATTTACCACTTTTATAAGGATCAAGAAACCAACTTGTGGGCATGGGTACCCATTCAATTGTATATTATTAATTGAACTAATGTAGTTGATACCATACAAAAATAAAAATTTTAAAAAAACATTTTTTCTAGAGCAGGAATATATAAATAAAATGAAATATCTTAGTGTCAATATGGGAAAGATTCTATATTTAATTTTAGCTAAAATTTAAAGGTTTATAAAATTAAACGCACTGCAATTCATATTGTATAATATATTTGTTCAATGTCTATAATTATGTATAAATATATAAGTGTAAAATCTTATTCTAACATTAAAAATCACAATAAAAATTTAACATAACATATATTCATATAAATATTACAACAAAATGAATTACTAAAAGTAAATACAAAATAATGGTCCCTGTTGAGTAGATTTGTTCCATTACAAAAATGTGAACCATTAAATATTTTAAAAATATAAGTAGCCTATATTCGGTCCTATAAAATTGGTGTAAAAAACTAGCACAAAAAAAACAACAATAACATGCATTCACAATTAGGGAGTATACACAAATCATTTGATGTCTTCTTTAGGTTCATCATAAAATTGCTGATTAATGTTTTACGGATAAATCCATCGTCAAAAGTACCGATAGTGTCATTTGTTTTCCTTATTTCTTGGATGCTTTTAGTTTACCATACTTTATTGGTTTAAATATTTATAACTTTACCTTAGAAGAATAATCTGTTTCTGTATATATACGTTATTTAATGAAGAAACCTTATGGCAATGTGTAAATCACTTACTATTTGGTTTTATATGTTATGCATTGGTTTAGTGTATAAACTTCTTGTGTAATATTTGTTTTTGAATATCATGAAGATTTTACAAATAGAGAATATCGAGAATTTGCTTTATAACAGTAGTGTGGAGTGACAGTGTATCAAGTGATGATTATGGTAATCAAAAACTGTGTCATAGATTTCTATTTCCAAAGTCAATTAGTTTCTGATGAATCTGTTAGTTAGAAATCCACTACAACCCCAACCTCCACCACCCATAATGATCTGGGGACAATTGATGGTCTCGATGAAATACAGTATAACCCAAATCAAATGTTGATAGACTTTACAAAACAAGGTCTTTTGACGATGTTGTGGATAATGCTGAGTATAAAGTTTGCATCGGACAAAAGTGTCGTGGTGTTTCTTGGACGTGTCACCTTCTGAGAATGTCTAAAAAAAAAATCTCATCGATATGGAATAAAAATGTTCATGCTTTGTGTTAACCCTGGTTTTGGCATATGACTAAAATGAGCCGTGGAAGCCAGTGACGATTGACAGACAACTGTAAAAAACTCTGATATTGCAACTCAACATTAGGGTTACTTAAAATCATCCTACCGAAATAAATGTTATTCCATTGTAAAGCTGACGTTTCGCAGATGCGTATACATGTAATCAAAAGTTCATAAAACGCTATAAATATATTTAATTAATTGGTAAAGTTTGGTGTATTTTAGTCGTAAAAATGGTGACTCGCCAACTTTCAAAGCTGTGTAGCCTGAATTTCATAGAGAGAACAGAAAAGACAGAAATATTTCTCGTAGTTCGGCAGTTTCGCGAAACGGCACAAGTTAATGCCAATTCCAGGGTTAAGGACTATCATACATAGATTTGAAGGTGTATGTTAGCAACTGGAGTTTCAGTATCAGAGAAAATTGTTATGGATTTCATACCTGGAGTTTGGAAGAACCCTGTATGTGGATAACTGCTATACAAGTGTATCACTTACCAAAGAACTGAACAAGCGGAGTCGGAATCCTAAACAGAAAACGGAAAAACAATCCAGTATATGTTACTACAAATAAGTTTTAAAAAAGAAGAAATGGTTGCCCAAAAGAATGAGAACAATGTGGTAGTTAAAATTGCATGATAAAAGAGATGTTCTAATGTTAACTACAAAACACAGGGATAAAACAAGTGTAGTTATGCTGCATGGTAATGAAACCCTAAAGCCAAATCCAGTCATTGATTACAAGAGAAAATTTATTCACCTTAGTGACTAAATGGGTTTATACTCATCATGGTCAATAAAGTGGTACCGAAAAATTGTCTTTGAACTGCTATTGAATGATAGTGTGTGCGTGCGTTCCCAAGCAGTCACTCATACAAGTACTAACCGCACTAAATGTTGCTTGACTTCAGTGATCTATAAATTATTGAATTCTGTAGTTTTGAATTCGTAATTTTTCGGTGAAAAAGTTATCTCTGAGTTGAAAACTTATTTTATTATAAATAAATAAGATTTAAAAAATCGTCAAAAAGACCACTTGTAGTCACAGTAAACAATTACCAATTTATTTTATGTAATTCCATGTAAACACATGTGTTTTGTATTTGGATATTATAACACAATTTTTTTTTTTTTAATAGCCATCTTCAGAAGTTTTAATTTATTGACATCATTCTCAAACTAGATATGACTATCTAACCTAACAAAACCGATTACAATTTGCCACCACTATCCATGCTAATGTGACAACATGGACAAATCCAACACAATGAATATTTGACATCTAGAACAAGTTAGGTAAGGTTAGTTTAGTTTTATCTGGCAAAAAAGAGACAACAATAACAAAACATATGTAAATAAAACTAAGCTTACCTTAGATTCCAAATATTCATTACATTGGATATATAGTAGCATAACTTACTGCATAACCTAACCTGTATTGTCAGTGTCCTCGCATTGATAAAACAAGAAGATATTTGTGGGTCACATGGCTTGGGGACGTAAATTTACTTCTCCGAGCCACATGATCGTGTGATACAAAAGTAGATTCCATTTTTATGACAAATGGGGTGCATGGTCTCAGTAAGTCAAATGTTTGATATTGCACTTGCACAAAATTGTATAATATTGTTATATGAATCATGTATATTGAGACAACCTACATGGCGTAGTGAAGTAAACATTAGAAAATGGCAGGCAGTCAACCCGTTTAAGAAAAGAAAAAGAACAGACAGAAAATAAAGGAATAATCTACAAAATGCATCAACAAAACTACAAAATGAACAATAATATGTAATGCAGATATAAATCGGAGATATAGAGAACCAAATGTTTTATTACAGTATATATAAAACGTATATAAAAAATATAAATAATGAATTATTTTTATTCGTATATTTTCGAACGCCCTGTACTGAAAATACACGAAAAAAGAAATTCTCAAATATGTAAAGAAAAAATGTTGTTTATTCCATAGATGAATTCATGGAACTGCCATCTATTGAACGATGACACTGTATATTATGATGTTTTGTTGTTCCTGTATTTTATTTTTTTTATTTTATGTAATTTGTATTTAGATTTTAAAACTACCACAAGCCACAATGTACAAAATTGTCTCCTAGCTGCTAAATAAATAAAAATTCATTAATATTAAAAACTACAATGCAATTCTGGTTTTAAAGACAGTGACAGATTGTCTGTGTTATTAATATAGTTAATAATAACTTGTTCAAAAACACAAAATTATAAATTACATAAAACACTGTTGCTAAAGTCTTAGCTAATGATTTTAAACACTAATTCTTATTCTAAAAACCGAGATTTTGTTTCATTAACCATTTTTATGAAAAATACAAAATTACAAATCTATTCATAAAATATTATTGCTAAAATCTCATTTCTAAACACTAAGTTTTACTGTAATAAACAACCGAGATTTTTTTCTACATTTACAATTGTTCGGAAAACATATACAATTATAAATGTAGCTCATAATAAATGTAATAAAATTTTTTAAAAAATATAATATAATCCTATATACAAACAATTCATTAGTTTCAATTGTAAAAACTTATTATTAAATGACAAAATGCTGTAACACACTACGAAAATAAATAAAAACTATAGTAGTCAAAAAATATAATAAATAAAACACTATTGTATACATAGAAACTCTTGAGAGTGTCTAATAATATTCGTATATTTATGCTTTCAAATACACATAGTTCCCCAACTTTGAAATTTGTATTTAGGCGCCAAAATTAATCAAATAGTCGCCACAAAATCTCTTGAGGTGTACACTTCAAATTACTTTCGATACTGAAATTATTTCAATACCTTCAAAATTCAAATTTAAATACACAATAAACTATGCAAAAACATTGCAACCACTTTCTCACTCGCTCTATCGCCAAAACCAAATCAAAATGAACCGAAATTAATTCCCACTTTAAATGTCATTTCGATAGTATTCAATCAAAAAAAATAATAAACAATGCAGGCTGCCTTAGAAAAAATATTTATAAATTTCAGTTGCACCACATATTACGTATATGTTATATTATATTCACTTGAACAATAAACACTTCCACAATGCAACTCATATTTGATTGATATCGAGATTTTAATGGCGGCAGTCAGGGTTCATTTTGTCAAATAAAATCAGAAGCGTAATAGTTTTTTACATGCAATTTTGGACACATTAATCTTTATATTTCACTTAAATTTGATTGGTAGGGCCAATTTTGAGAAATTATGTATAACAACCCAATGGTCGATTTTTTAGGTTTTTTACCGATAACTCGTGAACCAGCATTTTTGGAGAGATGACCATTACGCATTGTTTGGGTATTTAGAGGCTACTCTTGGATATAGTTTTCAAAATTAAAAATATTTCATTAAAAAAAAAAAAAAAAAAAAAAAATTAAATCAGCTTATGCTAAAGAAAAATATGGAATTAGATTAGACACAGTTTTACAAATTTAAATTTCACACTATTCACCACCGACACTTACTTATTTATTTAAATCAGCAGATAACGTTAAATCTATACATATCCGAGGGTTGTACTTTGTCAGCGTTGTACTTAATATTAATCACAATTATTATTAAATTCCGAGTTAAAATATTAGCTGTGACATAAGTTAAATTTTAGCAGTTAAAATATAGACATAAGTTAAACAAGATAACAGAATATAAACAATAATAAGACTGAGGAATAAATAAATATTGAGCTTGACTGTGAGATAATATCATGTAGAACAAAAACTCAAACACAAGATCTCACAAAAACTATGTTTATTCAATCAAATGTAGTTTTTGTGAGATCTTGTGTTCAAGTTTTTGTTCTGCAAGACTGAGGAAGTAAATTTAATGATCTATTGTACAATGGAAAGATGAAGATAGTGAAATTTAAAAAAGAAATTCTCAAATATGTAAAGAATAATATTGTTTATTCAATTGATGAATTTATGGAACTGCCATCTATTGAACGATGACACTGTATATGTTTTATTGTTCCTGCATACTTTTTATTTTTATTTTATGTAATTTGTATTTAGATTTTAAAACTAACACAAGCCACAATGTACAAAATTGTCTCCTAGCTGCTAAATAAATAAAAATTTATTAATATAAAAAACTACAATGCAATTCTGGTTTTAAAGACAGTGACAGATTGTCTGTATTATTAATATAGTTAAATCAGATATTTACCATTATTTGTGTATATACAAAATTAATAAATGATTTTTAAAGAGTATCAATCAATGTGAAAAAACCTAGAATATGCTAAAGATAAAAATGAGCCTTGCTCATTATATACAAGAATTTTACATAACACAACATGCGTAAAAGTTGGCCAAAAATCCTATTAGCTAAGGAGGAGAAGAAGGGGGAAATACCTGGGCTTTGACAGGGGTTGCAAAAGTGGTGCATTACCAAGATCTAATTGTTTAAAACTAAACTTCAATCCTTATTGATTAATCTCTTAATTTTTAACATTTATAATGCGTTTAACTTTTTACCTTAACAAATTACACATAGAAATCTGTATTTGAATAAAAATCAGAAATTTTATACATTTTTAGATTGGAAAAACTAAATCTACATTGTCCAGCTAACAACTTCTTTTATCAAGGATAAAATAAAGCAAAAGCTTAAAGTTTCAAATAATTTTTAATATATAAAAGAGCTACAATTGTTTCGCCTTGCGGCATCATCGGGCAACTGATAATTTACAGGTATAGACAACTATTTAAACATAAGTAACAGGAAACTGAAATACAATAGAGAAATCGGGAAAGGAAGGGGGTTGACCTATCAGGTAGATAAAGGTTAATGAACTATGTTACGGATGGGTTTTAGAAGAGGTGACGAATTTAATACAATTTGGTCATTTAAGTTGAGAA
Organism: Aphrophora alni; assembly: GCA_963513935.1. Taxonomy (NCBI): domain Eukaryota; kingdom Metazoa; phylum Arthropoda; class Insecta; order Hemiptera; family Aphrophoridae; genus Aphrophora; species Aphrophora alni. The sequence goes on along the minus strand of OY740774.1, from coordinate 85,738,392 downwards.
TAGGCCTAAGTGAAATAGATCTATTTATTTCTAAACATTCTAAATTATTTAATCTATTGCTTTTATTTTCTATATGTAAGAGTTTAACATTCAATTTTAGATCAAAGCTATGACCCGAGTCCAAAAGGTGGTTAGCAAAGTTAGAGTTTCTATAGCCATGTTTCCAGCTATTTACATGTTCTTTAATTCTAACTTTTATAGATCTACCTGATTGACCTATGTACTCAGAGTCACAATCTTGACAAGATATTTTATAAACTCCACTATTTTCTAACATTTCTTTTTTATCTTTATTATTGACCAACATTTTCCCTAGATCTTTTGTACAATAAAAGGCAACTTTACGATTACATTTAGTTGAAATAAGGTTACTGATTTTATAACTAGTTGTGTTGATATAAGATAATTTACAATATCTAACTATTTCAATGCTCTCGTTATGGGAAGAGTTAAATTTTCAGCTCTACGCTTTAACTTTTTTCTTAAAATATTATCTATTAAACTAACATCATACTTATTATTAACAGCAAGGCGAAACAATTGTAGCTCTTTTATATATTAAAAATTATTTGAAACTTTAAGCTTTTGCTTTATTTTATCCTTGAATATGGAGTTTCAACAAGAAATATCTGCTATTACGTTAAACTTCTTTTATGTTCATTTATTATAATTATAAAACTACGGTACGACAGTCTTTTCCAAATAGACGGCATTATAGATTTTACAATTATTTAATTTATACACACCACCTTATCTTTAGAATTATTTAAAGTATTACCCAAACACTTTTTATTGTAATATGCTTGCCTACAAAGTTTTCCTTTTCCAATAACTTACCAACAGTAAGGCTAATCTTACCAATATGTTATCCGATGCCATTTTTCATTGTTCAATACAAATATTGGAAAAAATATTTTTTTTAGCATTCTTAATAAATTTATTTTTAAACATTATCTCAATAAATTTATATTGTAATCATTGTTAGTAGCAATCAATTTTATATAATTAAGATCTTCGTAAAATTCATTAACACTATGTTAAAACTCATAGTGATGTTAATTTATTTGTGGAAATACAAATTGTTTTATTTATTATAAAATGAAATATTCATTTTCGATTTTGCAAAACAACAACTTCATGCACAAAAATAAATAGATAATTTTTTAATAAATTTATATTCATATTCTGTAAACTTTTGTGATTACAGTGATAATACCATAATCATTTTATTAAAAATTATTATTTTTATGGTTTATTTATTTTGTGTACTCATAAAAATGATCCAGGGTGATATAGTGATCAATGAGAGCATTAAAATTTTTTTTTTAAATCCAAGTATGTTGTATTAAATATGTTTATTCAAGAATATAAAGTTCTGTGGAGTTTTACGAATAAAATGATATATAAGATTATGTTATAAATATTTAGAATTTTTTATGAATTTTTCAATACATGAAAAATACTACAAAAACAACTCCCAGTTTCATAGTTAAAAAATCGTATCTCCCCCCCCCCCATTTTAAATAATTCTGTTGTTTCATCTACATGAGTTTTAACATTTTTGCAAAGAAACGTAAATAAATCGTAAAATCCAAAATAAAATAGCAGATCAGATTATATTAAAGTAAAAGTAAAAATATTTGTATATATATAATAAAATTGTTCACAGGGGCCGATTACATAGAACCTCTGTGCAGTACCAGTTAGTCATATTTTAAAATAAATAATAAAGATTTCAATAAAAAATAGAATATTCTTCTATTGCTTACAGAAGTCAAATTAAAATTATTATTTATAAAGAAATCTTTGCTACATTAAGCCAGTCAACTTTGGTTTGTGTCAATATAAAATAAATACTAAAAACCATTAAAAATGGATAAAACACACTTTTTAAACTTTCGATAATTTAACGGCAGCAAATTGTTGTCCCAGTAATTTCATCACGTCTCCATGTGGTAATTTACCATTTTCTTTTTTAACCTTACCGTAATTTTCTTTTACAAACATGGCAAAGGCAGATGGCGTCCTTGGTATTTTTGCTGAGTCAGACTCGCTAGGTGCATGGTCATATTGTACTTTTGAAGTTAAAAATACTTCAAATGTTCCATAACAATAACCGCATCGTTTGCGCTTAAGATCCAAAGATTTTGAATGTCGTCCAATGCTAGAAATAAAAACAAACAGATAAATATATGTGTTATTAATATAATTTAAAGACGAACTTAATACTTATTGTATCTTACAAATTAAAAGATAGTTTTGGGTTAAACAGGAAGAAAACTAAACAAATATAAACATAAAACTAATAGGTTATTATAGTGTCTAATTATAAGAAAATTTAGGTTTAAGAGGTCACACGTAAAATAAATAATAATATGGTAAATCTGTCAACCCTGTTACTTCGAATCATAGAAAAGAGAACAGACAACACTGTCCTGAGCAAATCCTTTTTATACTTCTGTTGACTAAAGTAAAAACCTTCTAGAAACTTCCAAATCCAAATGATGCCATGCCTCTTCAACTAGTTGGTAGTACAAATAGGTAATTTGCGCCTTGGAGAGACGTCGGGCAAAACATACTTCTCAAAAAAACTCCAACTGATGCGGACTGTCTAAGTTAATAAGTTAAGACAGATTATCGCATGGTTGGGAGACGATTACTTTAAAATCTTAGAATAATAACACAAGTTTTACTGATATTTTCCCAATACATTATCCAAAAGTAATACCACCACCAAACTACCCTGTTTAAAATGTGTAACAAAATTTCTAAGTTTAAAAACACTGATCCTCGTTCAAAGCAAATTACAAAGCTCATTTCAGAATTGATATGTTTACTTTACAATGATTGAGTATAGTGGAAAACAAAGGTTTTCGTAATTCATTGTCACACCTTGAACCACGTTTTACAATTCCATCTAGACAAATTTTAGTTAATAAAATTATCCATGAAATGTATTTTGAGATAAGTAAATCTGTAAAAGAAGACTTGAAGGGGGCTCTTACCACTGATATGTGGATGCCCATTAGTGGTAATGACTACATGACATTAACTTGTCACTATTTTAGTGAAAGTTGTGAAACATTTTTAGAAATTGCAACACAAATCCTTACAAGTTGTACTATTCCCTGAAGTTAGTCATACAGTACAAAACCTACTTAAGTTGCTAACCGAAAAAGTTGAAAAATCGAATCTTACTGGTATATATAGCCACAAGACCAGACTTTTATGTACAAACCCATGCATTGCAAACTTCGAAATATGTCATTTTCGTGGTGGAAAAATATGCTCCTTAAAAAAAACCCCTATTATTATGACTAAGGTGTGTACTAAATTTAAAAATTTTAATCTAAATTAGGCCTGAATTGTAAACATTTACCATTATAACTTACTGTATTAAAATTTGATAGAAATTGACAATATGAAGTTGTTATTTATTTATGTAAACGCTAAAACTTAAAGTGAGCCATGTTTACGTTTTCACAACTATTTCGGCTACTTAATTATGGAAGTTATTAAGGTATTACATTTAATTAACAAAGAATAACACTTTCAAACACCAGAAAAGAAATAGAAAACATTCTTTACTTTTATTTTTTCCTGATAAAAACTAGCGACTTTGTTCAGGGCAGCCCAAATTTAGCATAAAATTCAAAAGATATATTGTGTGTCTGAATCCACAAAATACATTTTATATAACTTGTACATAACACATTTTCTTATGGTGGCTAGTTCAAATATCGTATTAATTTTGTATCACGAAAATGAAAGCAAGAAGTTATTAGCCTAACTGTTAACTAGTTTTAAACCTGTATTAAAGTTTTGACTTAATAATATGTATTTTCAGATAATTCCCTTGATAAAGGTAATCACTCATCAAATGGAAACATGTGCACCCAAAGGTTCTAGTTATGGATTTCAAGGGCTAAAGAATGATCTGGTTTCTTCAATGAAAATCAGGTTTACGGACATTGAAAAACGCATTGTCCTTGTACCTGCAACCCTTCTTGATCCTAGATTTAAAGACAAACCATTTTCAAGTGAGAGTAAATTGGACTTTTCTAAACGTAGACTTTTATCTCATATGAAAAGTTCACTTGATAGTGCTGATAACAGTACCGATAAGCACACTAAATCAGATAAAGGGATGGGACCAAATATAAGAACATTTTGACAACATTTTCTAAAAATGCTCCCAAGAATAACATGAATGATGAACTGGAATTTAGCTGAACTCCCCATGAATCCTGAAAACGGTGCCAAGGAATAGCCTTGGAATAGTATTGGGAACATAGCCAATTTTAAGATTAAGAAAATTAGTTTATAAGTTTTTATGTATGCCACCAGCAACAGTGATTAGTGAGAGACTGTTTAATTCTGCTGGAAACTTAGTGGATACCAAATGAAACAGGCTAGACCCTGAACAGGTAAAAATGTTAGTGTTCTTGAACAAAAACTTAAAATGAAAATAAAAAATGTTTCAGTAGGCTATTTCAAAATTTCTTAAAGTTAGTTTATACTTCGGTCAGTAGGTTTAGGTTAGGTTAAGTTAGGGTATAACCAACTTTATTTATACTTATGGTTGTCTGGTAGATCTAATAAAACCATATTAATTGTAACTTAACTTAGTTGAATACTTTTATTTAATTAACTGTACATAGCCTATTTAATCATTTCAGTATTCAAATTAAATGTTATATTTTACTCTCAATTTCTTGTTAAATTCCTTGAATATTAAATAGAACCAGAACCGGCAGAACTGAGACCCGATCTGTTTCTAGAACCGGGAAGCGGAGAAAAAAAAAAGGAAAAAGGAACCGACCCATCCCTATTATATAGTCTTGCAAATGAATGATTTATTTAAAGAACTATATGAATTCGAATTATGATTCAAAGACATTAATTAAAATAGTAAAAGAAATCATTGAGATATATTGACAATATAACAATATATATGTTCGTATTAAAGATTTGTACTTTTGAATTGGAGCCTATATACCATAAATTTAGCATCACTTCAAACACATATTTGTATTAAGGATATAAATTAGAATTTTTAAGAGCTAAGCTTATGCTTCATGTTTTTTTATTCTATCAGCAATATGATTTAGATCTTTAAATCCTGTCTTAACCCATGTATCTTCTCCACTAAACAATAAACAGGGGAAATGCCAATTTTAATTCACAGCCACACAATCAACTGCACTTTTTGTATAAATCCGAATTAAATTTTCTGTTAAAAGACCTTTTTCCAGTTTGGACAATTTGGGTAAAACCAGGAAGGTCAGGTGTAGGGCTACCCAATCATTTGATTTCACATTTTTCTACGCTTGACAGCAAACTGAAAGGTCTTTGAAATAAATTTTCAACAGAATTCATTGTCCCTAACAAAACTGTCATTAACTAATAATTTAACCACATCTTAATCTTAAAACTTAATAGTACTTGGTACAGTAATCGAACCACTCAAAAAATGCACATAACTTCATATAAGAACACTCAGTTTTATTTATTATGAAACAAACCAGTTAAGAATTATTCCAACACCTTTTAAAACAAATACCTAATACTAAAATCAAAATGTCCCTGATATTTTTATTATCAGATGTTGAAAATTTTATCAGATATTATAAAAGTTGAAAATGATCGAACCATTCAAAAAAACACACATAACCTCGAAAACAAATACAAACAGACGACTCGAGTTAATAACTGGATGAACAAAGGAGTGTTGTTGTAGTCCACTCCATAGTAAAGTGTAAACTATGCAGTGCGTATGCGTTTGCAGGCTGCAAACGTTCTGCAACCTAATACAGAGATCGGCCATTGCTAGGCAACAAGTTGTTTTCATGACACAAAGTGTTCCATGTTATTTTACCATTAGAGGGACGGGCAAGCCTGGTGCACTCCAGCTCTGCAATGCAACCTAAGCGATGGTGTCACATTACACAATTCTTTCTTAGTTATCACCAGCTCTACACTGTACTTTTTTAAATTTTATTTTCGTTTAAATGTAGATAAAACCTAAATGTATTAATATTTTCAAAAAATGTTTAGATTTAAAAAAATATTTTTATTGTTTAGATATTATATGGGATGGGGGTTGTGCAACCTTGCTACCGAATCACGAGCCGCCACTGCAATATGTTAAAATAATTTAAAAACATACATTTAGAAATCACATTTAAATGTAATGAAAAATACATTTTCAACACTATTAATTTTTATGTCACAGTGAGTGACCGTCCACTTTCATATTGTTTGACTGATGTTTCTTCAATCAAATTGTTGATTTTGTGGCTATTATCCTATCAGATCAAAGATCATGTTATATTGAAACTGTGTTTTTTGATCATCCAATATGTTTCATTTGTCCCTCTTGCAATTGTTGATTTGGTAGGAAGGTAGGTGAGTCACCTAATATGTGGCATAAAATTAATATAGTGTCTAAAATTTATTTTTAATTACGTTCAAATGTGATTTATACATGTGTGGGTTTTTAAATTACTTTAACATATTATAATGTAATAAATGTTCTAGATATTCTGATGATGCCTTATAAATAAGCGAAATAGTTGAAAATTTTTATCATTTATATAAAATTGCTCAGGTAAATAAAAGATCTATAAATATATCATTTTGATTTGGTTTTATTTTATGATCATGTGTTTCAGGTTGGATAAAAATTGTTAATATTAATATCTTTTCTGTACAAAATCTGATAATAAATGTATGCATTTCAGATACAATGACTATGTTTTAACTAAAACACATTCTTCTAAAAAATTAATGCACTAGATTAACTTTATTTTTTTTTAAATAGTACATGTTGGCACCCACATGTTGGTACCCACAATTGAGATAGTATGAATACATAGGTACAAAGTAAAGTAGTGGTAGAATAAATAATGTTAAATAAGTAAATTCGTTACCAGACTAGTGCGAAAGATTACACTGGTTTTAAAGTTATTTGATAAAGAGGATTGTTCATATTATTAACATGATTCAGTCGGACATTTAACACTCATTTGTCTATATAAAAATAAAAACTAATACACATTGTTTTGAAAGTATAAATCAACTCTTTTTATCAAGTGATAAACCTAAAACATAAAAAAGAGAACAAAACCACCAGAATAGTCACCTGTTAGTTCCGCGATATTAGCTGAAACTGACATCGACTGTATTGGAAGAAGGACCCAAGTAAATATCTGAAGTGCTGTTTGTAGGGTTAATGTTTAAAAATAAACAGCAAATGTTATATCTGTGATTGTAAAAATATTAATTGATTTTATTTTTAAAAAGTCTTTAAAAAATACTGTGATTTAAGAAAATAAGTTTCCTTTCAAACATTTCCTATAAACTTATTTTCTGAGATATCCCCTTCAGAATGAAATAGCTTATACACACTCAGGCCAAACAGAAGGGTTCTTTTTTGCTGCAATATTTTCTCTGGCCAGGTACATTAATATATGGCTATTTGTGTTATGTGTAATTTTTTGTTTTAAATCTTAATGTTGTCATTTTGAAATTGTTTACCTGTATCCACAACTCATACATTTGTATGTATACTTTGTTTGTATGGAGTAGTCATGACAAACGGTTATTCTAGGTAACTCAGGAAACCTGTGGCTAGCTTTATCAGCCCTGGAACAAAGTAAACATTTAATGGTTATTAATTAATTTTCACATTAGATATCATAACTTTTTTGATGTACAACAGCTTTCTGGAACCATTAAATGTGCTATAATGGTACAAATCCCATCTAAGATTAAAGTAAATAGCATACAACTCAAAGGCACATAAAGGAACCTAAACACACCAATGTATACAAACTATTTTATGAGTAGGCCAAAAAACATACCCTCCATTATAAGTACCAATAAAGACTAGGTTAAAACACATGTAAATCCAATAATATTTATAAATATGAAAGAAACTGACTTTGGTAAATAATCAGATGCCTTTAATGTATTAATAAACTAAACAATGTAAATTTTAATAGGCTAGCATAACAAATCTGCAGATTATGTATGTAAATTTAAGCCAAATAGTGTAAACAACAACATAATTAACCTAAAGAGATGTAAATAATATCACAAAGATGTAAAAATAACTACTGCACAAGTGGTAATTAGATATATCATTTACTTATTTAATATAATCTTTATTCACTGTAAACATAAGTTGATATTTCCAAACATAAATCAATTCCAATCTTAACAAATTGTCTAGATATGGGACGTAAACGCCAAATAGTGTAAACAACAACATAATTAACCTAAAGAGATGTAAATAATATCACAAAGATGTAAAAATAACTACTGCACAAGTGGTAATTAGATATATCATTTACTTATTTAATATAATCTTTATTCACTGTAAACATAAGTTGATATTTCCAAACATAAATCAATTCCAATCTTAACAAATTGTCTAGATATGGGACGTAAACAAACCAGACACCTTAAATACATTTTAAAAAGTATAATGTCTTGCCTTGGACTGTTTAATATATAATATAGTTAATTACCTTTGAGGTTGTCCTCAGTCCGTATTATAGTTATGGCTACAGCGCTGTTTCGCCGAACACTGTCGGCTTCGTCAGGCCCACACTAACACATAAACACGTAACACAACACAACACTAACACATATAAAATCAGAGTATGACTCTTCGTACATAAATAATAAAATTGTTTGTGACCACATTATAAGGTCTTACTTGTCCAGCTGCAGGTATGTTAGTGTATTAGTGCGAGACTGACGAAGCCGACAGTGTTCGGCGAAACAGCGCTGTAGCCATAACTATAATACGGACTGAGGACAACCTCTAAGGTAATTAACTATATTACTTAAATACATGACGTCATCAGAAATCAGGTTAGTGATAACAGTCACATGTTAAAAAACATTATTATTGAAATTTAGTCGTGGCGCTGGACTATGATAAAAATATGTTTATTACAATTAAATTATCAGTAAATCACTATTATTTCACGTCAGAGATAGTAGTAGTACAAGAATAAGTCAATATTAGAACTGTATATCAGATGACAGAACTCCTCCATATGATATCTTGAACCCAGAGTTATTCAATGGTCGGCAATGACCAAAATTTTATAAGTAAATAATATTTCAACATTAGATAAATCAGAAGAAAATAAATGGAAATTTACATATTAAACTATTTTTTAATACATAATAATTAATAAAAAGAAAAACTTCATAAGAATCTATCATAATCTCGACCTAAGTGAGTCACGTGATTTAGCTAACCAATTAATTGGAATACAAGACGACCATTACGCAAACAAAATCTACCGATGGAAGAAGGTAAAAGAGGCAAAATTTGAATGGTACGAAATAGCGTCCTTGCAGTAGTGTCCCGGCGTTTGAAGACTGCAATTGATGAAGCGTTACTCCAAGTTAAAAGTGTTTTCTTTTAAAGTGAATAAAAATAATAAACTCAGTGTTAACAGAGCAGAACTTTGTATATTCTGTCAATATTAATAAGATAAATGCAGTGAACTATAATGAATTTTTAATAATATATAAAACTTTGAGCAATTTTCACAATTTCCAAATTCAAATTATGAAAGCATCATTTACAAGTTTGTTCATGACCAGCCGAGTGACTCTCCAGAGATATTAAAATTCTTCTTTAATTATAAATTTTATTTTTTAATAAATAAATATATATATAATCAAACCTATAAACTATATTGTAATGAAATGATAGACTGAACTATGCCAGTGAGTTACATTTGAACTATATTTGAATTTAATTATTTAAACCTTGATGCCATGATACAATAAATGTCTAATTAAATTGCTGCAATGAAGTCTATTATTGCAAACATATTAAATGTAATATTCTTGTTAATTAATCTAATTTATTTCTAGTATAAGTTTAGTTGAGTATCCTTATATATATATATATATATATATATATATATATATATATATATATATATATTGAAATACAAATATATTAAATTATCAATTCGGCTAACAATTTTGGAATTCCCACAAAGAAAATAATAATAATAATAATTAGAAAAAAAGTTTATAAAATTGCACTGATCATGATTTTTAGGGGATGATATCAAGGGTTGTTCAAATTGATGTATAACAGAGTGATTGAAGTAAGAGTATCGGGTGGTTCACTTTGAAACAATAAAAGTTGACAATTTTTTTTTTTTTTTTAAACTTCAAATGGTGACTCTCTGGGACTAATGGACTAGATAACCAACCAAAACTATTCGACACCAACAATATCAGTTCGGTAGTTGTCAGTCAAAATATGTTGAATTGCAACGACGGATGACTTGTATTGGGTCAGTTGACGTGTGGAGGGTTAAAATAAAGTCATTATCAATATTGAAAAATTACAAATCTACTTAAAGGAAACGGATTGATCAAATTTAAAATTAAAATTTTAAAATTTAATAATTATTAAAAAAGAATTTACATTGTTTAGAATTTTAAGTTTAGCAGGATAAGTATAGAATTAAGTGTATATCAAATTGTTGATAGAAATAACGTTTAGATTTCATATGTTAGAATAAGTCAACTCAAGCAAGTTGTAATGATTTTAAAGAAATAAGGTCAAGTAGTATTTAACATTCAAGTCTGAATTTTGTTTCAAAATTAATAAATCTGCTATCTGTTCAAACTTGTTCTGTATTTTTAAAATAGCCTTAATTCAGTAAATTTCCTTTTTGAAAAAAGAAATCAAGTGTCCTAAAGAAAATTAAAATTAAAGTAAAGTCAAATTTTTATTTTGGTGAGATAACAAGAGCTCCAAAAGGCACACCTTTGAGATAGAGTCTAAGGAAACAAAAGTTAAGGTAAGATAGAAACAGATAATTGAAATTATTTTGTTACAATTTGTTAGAATAAGAATTTTCAGAATATTTATACTACTTAAATAAAATAGAGTACGGTATTTTAAGAAATTGATAGGGGAGTTAGGGTATAGGCTATGAAGTGACAAATCCTCTATCTTTCTCTCTTGTTAAATTCTTACGTTCGATCGGTATAATTAAGAGCCCAAAAAAGGGGTTTCTCCGAATAAAGAAAAATCCTTCTTAAAGCCGTTCGGCGTAACTGGCGCACAGAACGTAGGGCTTTTCTCAATAAATTTAATATATTCCTCTTACGCCCACCGTTCGGCGTAATAGATCCAAAAATGCTTTGTTGTTGAGTTACGGCTAGCAAAAGATTTCACCCATATTTCTGATTCACCAATATGCGGTCATTTCGAATATGCGAATTCACAGTCATGGCATAAATTATGATGCAAATTTTGTGGTCTTGTATATTTTGTGACCTGAAAATTTGTAAAAAATAGGTCCCAGATTCGTACTTAGTTTATTGGGAAAGTAGGTATTTCCATACCTATGTTTATATGAACTTTTTATCTTATTTTTAGCTATAGAATCATTTTCCGAGAAATTGTGCTGCAGTTCCAAATCACCCAGTATACACTGTATGTGATTTGAGTGTATGTCAATATTTTGATGTTCTATTGATGATCTCAATTTAGCGAGTGTAAATTCTGATGATGAGCTTACAAATGATGATGCCAAAACAAATAAATAAAAAATATATACAGTACAACCTCGTTTATCCGGACTAATTGGGACCGGAAGTGATCCGGTTAATCAAAAATCCGGATAATCCAAAATTATAGAAAGATAAATAAAACAAAATATAAAATGATAACTTACCATTTATAAGTCATGAAAAAACACAATATTTACACAGTCATTCAATTTACACAATACACGAAATTACACAATGACGAAAAACATTTTATTTACATACCTGAAATATTTACACATGCTTTTAATTTACACAGGGTTTAGTTGTTATTTACAAAAAAGTCATTTATCTTCCTCTGTTTTAATTTGGTGTGACGTTTCAATGCGGCCCTGTCTATACGATTCAATGCGTCTAACTTTTGGGCCATTGTAAGCACATTACGTTTTCGTTTCGTCGCCATTTCCACGCACAAACGCTAACACACGAATATAAATAAATAGCAGTAACAAAGCCCACCTCTAAATACTATGCCGATTCTCATTCACGTCCTCGATACTCCCGACTGGTGATGTGCCAACTGCCAAAAAAAAAAAAGAACGGGGGTTCCCAAGCTGGCGGCACCGCTTTAAGATGTGACAAAATGTTCACATTTACTGATTTACACCCTTGAGTCTTAGCAACCCGACAACAATAAAGTTGTAAAAATGACATGATGGTTCATGATGCGTTGTAAACATGCACCTGGTTTGTATTTATTTCATACTGTCATGCCGCATCGGGGTAGGGGGATGGTGACACAGAGGTCATTGCTCCTCCACTTTCTCTTCCCAGTGCATCAACAACCCGCCCTAATACCTCGAGGCGACACTGTAGTGTTGAGGAAATCACGTTTTTATCAACATTAATGTAATAGCAGATATTTCTTGTTGAAACTCCATATTCAAGGATAAAATAAAGCAAAAGCTTAAAGTTTCAAAATATTATAAATATTATTTAAAATATTATTCAAAATACAGTAATTATTAAAATATTTTTTAACTTTAAGCTTTTGCTTTATTTTATCCTTGATTAAATTTTTATTTTTTGTTCTGGATCGATCCGGATAATCCGGACATCCGGTTGAATGAGGTCCGGATAAACGAGGTAGTACTGTACAAAAGAAGTTATAGACAGTATAAAATATATCCTTTGTGTTGTATTAAAAAAGCTGGCTCTTCTGACTTCGCAGGTTATCTGCTAGATATTATTGTGTCACTACTTCTGAAAAAGCACCATACCAGAAAACAGTTTCCAGTTTATGATCAGAGTAATGTTATAATTTGGAACAAAAATTTATTTTTACCAAGCTCTCCAGTGCGACCCATGTCCTTCACTCATTCCATTAATCAGCCATGTCGCTGCATGACATAATTCATGTATCAATGTATCACGAAGTCTGGCTGGTCTGTCCAATATCTGTGCAAATTATAATAATTAAGTTATTATTTAAAAAATACAGAGTTTTTACAGCAATAACTAAAATAAAAATAAAAACTTTTCCAGATACAAATTCTGGGTCTTTTCCATTATTTCACTATATCTACTTATGTTTTACATATGTTAGATTAGGTTAAGGTTTCATGCATATAAACTTTAGGTTATGTTTATGTATGCATGTGTATATATACAGTGTTTAAGTCTTAGTATATAAGTAGGTGTAGTGAATTATTAGAAATATAACAAATCTTTACAAGCTAATTATATGATTGATGAGCATTTACAGTTAGAGCTATCTCTAATGATAACTGTATCATTAGAGACGTATCTCTAACTGTTGTTAGAGCTATATCTTACCAACTGTATACATTTGGGCATTCAACGTTTATTTCTCAAAAAAGAAAGGCTAGGAGGAAGTTTAGTTTTAAAACCATATATAAGCCTAGTATATGTTATTGTTCTATTCACAATAAGTATATATTATTTCACAACACTGTTAACATTTTAAGCATTATTTGATTACATAGATCTGATCTATAGGTATATCTTTTAAATGATTAAAACACTGTGAATAAAAAAATCATAGGCCTAATAGCCTATAACAAAAAAGAAAAGTATTTTACAAAATATATTAGAAACTAGGCTAATAATGAGTCCAAAAAGTTTTGTTGAGCCTTTAAACCTTCGCCAATTTTATATGTGGTTTTTTAGTTCAATTAACTTTGCCTCAATTTTATTTTCAACTCCCTTGAGATTTTTTAAATTTTTATTACTGGCAATTCTTCTCAAGCTATTTGATTTTGATATTAAGGTAAAGTTGCTTGATGTTTCTGCTTTTTCAGCAGATCTATCACCTGACTTTGTAAGAGATTCTACGTTCTCTAACAGCCTTTTGTTTTGTTTTTAATTAAGTCTTGTAATTCTTCCATAATAGATTTTCTTTTTTAAATTTCCTTAATCATGACTTGTTCCCTTTTTCGATCTTCCAAAAACTGTTCCTACTTTTGTAGAGCACCTGCACCATGTTATAGCATATCTTTTGTGATTTCTAAATTAAAAATTCCTTCTAATGTAGATATCTGTTCACATATTATTCTTTGAGCAATTATAGAAAATCCTTTCATATTTTCTAATTCAATCTTTTTGTTTACCAAAAAGACTCTCTCTACAGGAGCCTGACCATAAGACAAAATTAAAACAATTTTCATCACTTCCCACAATTTATCATACTTTGATGATGATAATTTGCACTCAAACAAAATTTCATCGAGGCGATCTCTCCCGGGTTTAAAGTTCTTAAACTTTGCTGTAAATCCAAATTCCAAATTCTGTGATTAAACAGTCACACTGATTTTCAACAATCTTGTCACATTCATTTAATGTATTGAGTAATGAACAAAAAGTTTCAACAGATTTTGGATTGTCATCATGCATATCTCTTGAGATCAAAACAAGGGGAAAATTGTATAACAGAGTATTTTATAGGAGATTTTTATAACCTCAATCAGAAAACTTTGACAATCTTTGCGAAGCAACAAGGCTCCGGATTATTTTATTAATCTTTTACTAAAAAGAGTTTTAAAATTGTTTTCAGCAGAAAACCCTAACTCTACATTGTGAAGAGGCATTTTATTTTTCATCCAAATTGACCTCTGAAAGTCTTTTAGAGCTAATGTTTATTTCTTTAAGACACTTTTCCATCAGTTTCTAAATCTCTCTAAATCTTTGGCCATAAAAGGAAGCAGTCTAATACAAACACAAGAATGGTTCTATAAAGTTCGCTATAGAAACAAATGCTTGAAATTTAACAACTACTGCAGTATCATTATCTACTTCCTTCATTATTTCAAAAGTTTTTGTTTTAGGATTTGGAAGCTTGTTATTGTTTACAGATTTTACAATATGAGGTCAAATATCAATAGCTCAATTAACGACAATAGTATTTTCTACCAAACGGACCTTACAGAATTTTAATGGAAAGTTTGCCGAACCTGTGACTTTAGTTAAGTCTTCTCTCCTTGCTGGTGAGTGTTTGAATAATTTGTATAGATTGTATAGACTAGACAGTACATCACAAATACCCCATTTTGACATCACTTCACCTTTTTTGAATGTTCCATGGTTAATATGAAGTCCACTACTACCCGCGTGTAGAATGTAGCTATTTACATCACACTTTAGTTGAACACAAACAGTGTCGTAAAAACTTCCAATTAACATTTGGACCATCCATTGAAAGCTGGGTTAAGAAGCATTTTGGTTAGGTTATTATTTGCAGACAGTAATTTATTAAAACATTCTACCAATATATCACTTGTTGCATGGCCAAGAAGTTCTGAATGAATATAGTATGTTTTAACAAGCTTTGATTCTTAGTGCACAAGGAAATCTAACTGTTTCTCTTGCATTTTGTGATTTCTTGTTTTATCAAAAAGTATAACATACAATGTATTTGTGGGTTTGTGAAACAACAGAGATAAAATATAAGGTGCCAGCCCAAAACAGATTAGATACGCACATTTGGTTTCACTAAAAGCAAAATTTTGAGCTATACTACTGTCAGGAAATATCTGTCTAAAAATACTTGCATTAGAACACGAGTTGTAAGAATAATGACTTGTACATACTTTGAGCGCCCATAAAATTTCAGCCTTTAACCCTCCAACCGGCACGGCGACCTACAGTAGGTCGCCCACGTGCTCCCAAGTGATTTCACCAACTCTTAATCACGTATTTTGCCATTCAACGTTACGCCCACTTAAAATTGTCCCATCGCAATAAATAAAATACCGTTGGAAAGCTAATGTTCCGTAGATGCATATCATGCAAAAAAATTACCACAAAACGTTATAAATAATATTCCAAAAATTGGCGAAGTTCGCATATTTTTGATGCGAAACGTCCAAGTTTTACGTTAACAAGTTTTAAACAAAACATTCGTCTCGTTTGTCAATTATTCCTATTTCGAAATTTCAATCTGTCACATCTGACATAACACTGCTTGATAGATTGCGTCTTTCTCTTCAAAACCGTGTTTTTCAAATGTTTCCAACTAGTATAGTTTTTATTATATAAAAATTAAACCAAATCAAGAATTTTAACGCTATTTTACACGCTAAAAATTACATTTTTTGCAATTCAACTTTTATCCTAGTAGATATTATATTATCGAAATGTATTCTATACCATTGAAAAGGTAATTTTTCAATCTTTCATAACCAGGTTTAGAAAAATTAAACTTGCGTAAAATTGTAATACAAGATTTGACTGAAGTTGAGGTTCATAACGCTAGGCTGCGACAATTTGCCGCGGCGAGTTTTTATCACCTATATGTTCATATATTTTTTCGAAATGGTAAAACTTGTCCAAATATTACAAGTTGACAATATTATATAGTATTTTTCTTCCTCTTTCGAACTATGAAGACGAAATCATCCTAAGTTATATAGTTTACGAGTTGTATACAGTCTACGATGTAGTTTACTGAATATTTTGATCCTTCTCTTTACTTGGAGTATTTAGACGCTATTCCATATTTCTACATTGACGTCATAGATTTTACTGTTTTATTTTACATCATTCCAAAGATGAGGTTTCAATCTTTAATTTTGTGTATGTTACAAACTTGTGCATTGATAATAAAGGTTTTGTTTGAGTCCGGAACATACGCAATGGTGTGATGAAAATACTATAACAAATCACTTAGCGCTGTAACAGTTTGGGAATACATATCTATTTTATTTTGAAGGTTTGTTTATACAAATTGTATATATTTTGTATACAAGTTACAATATATGTGTTTTTATATCTAAAGATTATGTTTTTAGTGAATTTCTAGTTTGTGAAAGGTTTATATTTGTCATAACCTAAAAGGAAAATGATAAGTCTAGGCTATATGCAAATTGTCTTATATTTAGTGTTTTATATGAGTATACAAGTGAATATGTGTGTTATTCTTTGTAAAGTATATTGTATTAGTAAAATCTAACGCTTTTGTTTTAGGCCTAGCTTTAGAAAAATACTAATTATGCCTAAAAGTTTGACGTGTCACCCTAACCTTCAAGCGCCAGAATACAAATTTTTGAAAAATCGTCATTTTTATTTAGAATATGTAACATATTATTATTTTTTTCCCCTAAATATATTCACAAATATATTAGAAATCTCAAGTAACGGTTAAAAAAAATTGCAAAAATGTATTAGTATGTTTTTGATCACCATTTCTGTGAAATTTCTGCTTCGTTACTCTTAGATTCTATGGCATTTGACCAAAAAACTCCAAATGTAATACATGTAACTTTTTTTGCACTACACAACTAAATTCTATGCACCTTTCTGGACATAATGATATATAGAAGTTCTGTATAAAATATATTTTACAATTTTTTGTTTTTTGGAAAAAATAAAGAGAAAATTCAGTTTTTTCGTATATAATTTTTTTAATTTTTAAAATGTAACATTTTTTTTCACTTTTTTTTTTCTAAATATATTCAAAAATATTACACAAAACTTTTGTATATCTTAGAAAAAGGTAGAAAGCTATTGATTTAGGGTGATACAGATTTTTCTGAAAAAAAGTTAATATCATTTTTGACATCTAACATACTTACTCCAAAACCGTTTCAAAAAAATTTTTTTTTTATTACATAGATGAATTCTATGCATCTTCCTGAGAAAAATTATGTCTTATAAGTTAGGTTTTGTATACAAATAATATATTTTATTAATTTTTAAACAAACGAAGAATTTTCAAGACAATTAACATTGCCGGTTGGAGGGTTAAGGTTTCATGTCTAATCAAAAACCACTTAGGCCTACACTTCAAACACTACAAGTACACACATGAGGGGTCGGCCTATTTTGGGTGTGGCTTATATCAACTACTATGGAACTTGCCAACTACTACACTTAGGTCTAGAGACTGGCTATGAGGAAGTACTAGGTCTATTAATATCTATGACAGGCTTACTTCCTAGGTTAAAATGTACAACATTAGGCCTACTAACACATGCCTTAATACCCAAAGATTTTTTCTTTAAATCCACTAAACTTGTGTGTTTTTTTCCCATTCATGTGACTGTTTATGGCCGATACACCCATTTTCGTTATATCAAATACCGTACCAAAAATTCAGCACTTCGCTTTTATTTTGTCATTTTCCACTTCTGCCAAACAATCACTGAAGGCTTAATTTTTAATCCAAAGGGGATTAAAACAACAATTTCCTGGCATGGAACACTCTCACTTCACTATCACAATCTCACATAACACTGTAGACAACCTTACAGAATCAATCAAATAATTACACAGTAAAGTAAAATGGTTGCAAGAGTCGAATGCACTAGTGATCGGCAATTCGCGAAAGAATCGTTTGAATTGAACGATTCGTCAGATGAATGACTCACAGCTACAATAAATCGATAATTTTGTGAATAGAATTGCTGTATCATGCCACCGTACACAGAGCTTTCTCGAGCCATATGAATCATTGAATCAGTTGAGTTGGATGAATTGTTGACCAATTGGAATATTTCGTTATGATGTAAATGAATCGTTGGAAAGAAATTACTTGAATCACCAAAAAGAATCGTTTAGGCCTTTACTAGAATATAAATGGTATGGAGGGAAGAGTAACACAACTGCTCTACAGCAGCGGTAGTCAAACGGTAGTGGCTGCATGTGATGATGACTGTTAAAAACAACCAATTACGATAATGTCATCTGATATATAGAAAAAATTCAATTCCTAAAATTCCAGGCCTTCAAAGACCGCATGACAAAATTCAATGACCGTACGAACCCTGAAAATAGTACATTTCACAACATAGTATCGTTTTAAGAGGATTCTACTATTAAAATAGATATCAACTCATTCAACTGTAATGAGCTACATTTGTGGAAACTTCAATCAACAAATAAATGAAAATAATTTTCCATAAAAATCACTTTATTTGTGCTATACAAATACAAGACGACATTTCAATGACTGTTATCATGCACACCCTACTGATGATAACATAGTCATTGAAATGTCCTTTTGTATTTGTATAGCACAAATAAAATGATTTTTGTATGAAATTATTATATTGGCAGTAATACATACATGTAATTTATATTACATAAGTTTTGAGAGGGTGGGGATTTGTAGTGTCCCATAAAAAAATTATTAACTTACTTTTCCTCAGCGGAAACCAAAATATTTTAGTTTATAAATTACTTACTATAGAGAGTACATTTGACAAATATTAATTCATACCAAGTTGTCTAATATATATATATATATATAAGCACTTCATGACAGTGCAGTCTTCCGACTCCTACATTATTTAATTACAAGTGAATAGGGAAAACAGTGCTATTTAATGAATAGGGAAAGTTTAGAGGAATTAATTTAAATAATTTAAGGAATAAAATTATTAAAAAATATTGACTTTGTGAAAATTGTGTTAGCTATTTAAAAATAAATAGGAACATGAACATTTATTTGAGTTGATTAAATGTTAATCTAATTATGTTTCTATTTAGTCTGCTCAGATCTAGCTTAAGGATGCCTAGGTTCCTTTCTTAGGTTATAGAATTAGTTTTGGTTTCCAACATAGCCCTAAACTACTCCTGATAACAGGAGTTGATTTATAAATACACAAATGATGGCAAATGTCCAATTAAATCATATTAAGAACATGAACAATCCATCGTTATTTAATAACTTTAAAAACAAAATAAATAGCAAACTTACTTTAGTCGAAAGAGCTATTCGAGATGATCGTAATATTTCCCCTTTGGCCATGATTGATCGTTTATTATAACAAAATCCAGAAGTGCTTCTCATCCGTGAGTTCCACTGAAGTGGCATGTCACTTGGTAGCTGAAATCAATCACAATGTAATTTTAATAAATACCAGTATACATAGTACACATAAAGGGAAAAAAGTAATACAGTGTAAATCGTTTATTGTGACATTGCTTATTAAGATGTATCAGTGACTAAATCTGAAGGTCCTGGTTGAATTCCATATGAGAGTAGTCCTTAAAAAGCAGTTTAGACAACATCACTTATAACAATATATCAGTTTTAGTGACATGTTAACAACATCACATATTATGACGTATAGATGACTAAATCTGAACTTGAAGATCTGTACTTAAAAAAACAGTTTATGACATCACTTATAACAATATATCAGTTTTAATGAATGTTTATACTGATTTTTTATGGAATTAATTTCCATGTAAAAATGACAATTTCTGTAGGTAGCGTGCATAATTAATCCCTATGGAAAAAAAAGACCGGAGTATACAAAATAAACTGTCTAGATTGCAACAAATATTATACTAGTGAAACCAGGAGAACATTAAGACTGATATAAAGAACATCTTCCCCGTAATAAATCCAACATTACCAAGTCTAATTATTCACGCCACCTTACAGAAAATAACCATAGACAGGGCGAATTCTACTCTAGTGTATGCATTTGTGCACAAATGGCAGGATAATGAATGCTAATGAATAAGAATCATGTTGATAGTATCCAAGTCACTTACTTATATAATAATTAAATTACCTTTGGTTTCCGCTAGGTGACTTCTCAATTTAGCAAACATACTGAACCCATTAAAAATCACAGAATTAATTGACCTATTGAGGATAATATTAGATCAGAACTATTTCACTTTTGATAACAACTACTTTATCCAGAGGGAAGGCTTAGCCATGGGTTCACCACTTTCAGGTATTTTATCTGATATCTATTTGAATCACTATGAAAATGAACACTTGCTGTCTGATATGAATAAATCATCTAGCCAAATTATATCATATACCAGATACGTAGATGATACCTTTATAATTTTTAATGGCACATTCAGACAAATAGAACACCTAAAAAATTGTATGAATGGCATAAACAAGCATATTCAATTCACAAGTGAAATAGAAGTCGGCAATAGGCTAAACTTTTTGGATATAACGATTGTTAAAGAGAAGGACAAATTCCGCTACAATATATATAGGAAACCCACAACCACTGTTACCACCATACATTCTGATTCACATCACCCTATAACTCAAAAAACAGCCGCATACAATAGTATGATACACAGATTGGTTACAGTACCTTTAAATAGTGATGACTTTATTGAAGAACTTAATACCATCAAATATATAGCCACGGCCAATGGTTTTACAAGTCACATGATCGATAAATTATTAAGTAAAAAACAAAAGAAAATTAGACGACCATTTGAACATAAAGATAAGAAGACCTTCATAGCAAGTGAATACGGAAATATACTACCAGCAATATTATCAAAAATTTTTTAAAAACTCAATCTTACTATGGCATTTCGAACCCACAACAATATTAAGAAATTGCTCAGTCTTAAACATGACAAACATCTGCAGCTAGAAACGGGAGTTTATAGACTGAAATGTGACCAATGTGATAAGTTCTATATAGGCCAAACGGGAAGAGCTTTTCGCCAAAGGTTTAAAGAACATCTGCCAAAAAAGAATATTAACAGCAATAAGTCAAATTTTGCAAGACACCTCATTGACGAAAACCACTCCTATACAGATTTTGAAACCAACTTAGAACCACTACATATATGCAGAAAGGGGAAATATATGGACGCGGTTGAAGAATTTGAGATATATAAATCATTTAAGTATAACTCACACAACCTGTTGAACGACCAACTAAACTTCTCTTCCAACAAGATATACGACACGGCAATTAAGGTCCAAGAAGTAATCTTAAATAAACATACAATAAATACAAGACGTTAGTTGTCCTAAGACATTGATGTGATACGCATCGCAAGTGTCGCGTTATCATAAGTGATGTATTAATTTATAAACATATATATGTAGTGTCCGTGTGTTTTTTATGTGTTATTTTAATGTATAACGACCTCAATCGAGTGAAAAAGATAATAGAACTCTGAAGATGGAGCGTACGCTTCGAAACGCGTAAGTGTATATAAAAAGAAGTCACCTGGCGGAAACCAAAGGTAAGCTAATGAATAGTTTGAAATTTACAGAGCATTCAAAAATAAACCAGACGACATTTTGAACAATCAGCTTTCATTCCAGTATCATCATCTATACGATACACAGCCCTCAACCGCTTATTGAAGGTTAACAGAGAACAACATCAGAAGGACTCATCGCTTATACCGATAGTACTTCGCCAGACATGCCAAGGTGTATACCTAGTGTAAGACATGAATGTTTTAATTAATTTTTGTGTTCCTGTAAGTGTTATATAATTGTAAACATTTTAATGTGCAACGAGCTTTTCAGAGTGAACGATTAAATGGATGGATATCTGATGATGGAGTTAAGACTCTGAAAGATGTCATAATATAGAAATCAACTGAAGTCACAAGACGGACCATACAATTTAATTTATTATTATTATAGAATGCGGCGTAACTCGCTCAATGATTTCAACAAATTTGAAAGGACAGATAAAATAAAATCTCTTTTTGAAAACAGCTCTTTGACAATGACAATGACAATGACCTTAGGTAGTACTGACAAACCACAGGACTTATCAAAGTGATCAAGATCTTCCAAAATAAAGTTTCTGAGAAGGCTTTATTATAGTGGTTAAAATTAAGGTTATATTCTACATAAATAAGAACAGGACCTGCATTACTTGTAATGATTGTACAATATTTTCGTAATAAATTGTTTCTTCCAGTTTCCTGTATTACAATATTTATTTAAAAATATATGCCCCACATGTTATGGAGTTTTTTTTTTTTTTTTTTTTTTTTTTTTTTAAATAGGCCTACTGTACAGTCTTATCATTTACAAAGACCAAAACTGCACAGTCCCTTGAATATCATTATAACCAATATGGAACATTGTTTTAAAAAAGCACACAAAGAGTACAAATGATATCATTTCAGTTGCTATCATAGTGTAGATAACTGAACGTTGTATATTTTTATGGTAAACTGAAACTAATTTTAAAAATTCACTGTTATGAATTACACTTGTGGAAACTACAAGTCAAAACTAATGTGAGAAGAGTTTGACAATGTCTGAACGTGTAGCATTTGGCATAAGGACCACTAAGACTACCAGAAAGCATACGATCTACCTGGACCCATCAAAATCAACAACAGTCAAAGGGGATTCTGCCATACGTAAAATATAATAGACCTAATAAATCAGCCATGTCTGAACATTGTTTAGAAGAAAAACATTATTTTGAAATAGAAAATACTAAACTTTTGGAAAATGTTCTAAAATTTAATTCAATAGATGCTCCGAAAACGTTTGACATTAACAAATATCATAATGTAAATGTATATAATGAATGCCTTATACAAAATTCTATATTAATATAAAATATATGGGACATGGCACAGTACTAGGTTAGTTAGTTTGATTATTGTAGATTATGTATCACTGAAGATGGTGACATATTTTGTTGAAATGCATGAGTTAATAAATGTATTATTTCTGAAAAATTATGTTAGTTTTATTATAATTTTGGAATAATTAGGTTATTCTTTTGGAATAAGAATGCACAGTGATATTATATCCCAACGTTATGTAGAGATGATATTTTGGAGCCGAGACTTGGTGAGTTTCCAACAAGATAGAGTCGTGGTTTAAATGGCAAGGGTACCTATGGAAATTTTCCATGATCTAATTGAATAACCACCCCACCCCATGCCTACCACCGATGCGCAGGAAACCAACATTCACAGTACGTGTTGTGACAGTGGGCCTACTGCATCAAGTTTTAAATGTTTAAAGAACTTGTGTGTTTGTTATGAGTCGTGTGTTTGTTATGTGTCGTGTGTTCGTAATTTGTGATTTTAAACTAAGACAACAGTAATACCCGCATAACACTTGAAAATGGCTGAATAGCCGAAACGGCCGTAGTGATATAACTACAGACAAAAATAGACTATTGTGACGGTAAGTCTTATTAATATATCTAATCTAATTGACATCAGTTGACCAACTTGCTCACCAGATCTATCCCCCTTCTTATTTCTTCTTGGATATAACTGAAGTCTTTAAACGTAGGCCAGACACATCTTACAAATTCAAAGACGCTATTCATTAGGAAATCATAACAATACAAGTAACTGCCATAATAAATAAAACAAAAAGGAAATATTTTTCACTCCTATAATGAAATATTATTTTGAATAGGTAATATGTTTCGTGTAAGTTTCAAAACCGGGAATCATTTTGCCAGATCCTGTACAAGTCTGGGAATAAAACATTTGAAAACTTTAGTATGTTTCCTCCAAATATTCTTCAATGTGGAGACTACAAATGGCACGGACTGCACCTAAATGAATGAGGAAAAGCTAAACTCGTCAAAGCTCTAACAAAGTAAACAGTTTTTTGTTGGACTCTGATGAATTATTTTCCATATATAAATTTCTACCATCCTACCCAACTCTGAGATCTGGAAACTTACAATCTTATCCGACTCTGAGATTTGGAAACTTATCACCAACTAGATACAATTTCGGAACCTAAGAGAAAAACCGCTATACGAGGTAGCTCGGCAACGACTTAGTTCACACGCTCGGAGGCTTCCTGTTTTCCTATATCCTGGATAAAGGGACTACAAGAAAACTGCGGAAAATGATAATGCCTCCTTTCAAAATTCACTATCTAAGGGTAGTGAACTGTTTTTGGTGAGACTGATAAATTATCCGGAGCATTCAATATCATATCCAAAAATCAGTTTGGGTTCCAAAAAGGAAAATAAACCACAGACGCCTTGACAAGTCTTATTGATTATATAGTTGAAGACTTGATATATAAAAAAGAAGAAGAATAGTTAGTGCATATTTGATTGTGTTGATCATGAACAACTTTTTAACAAATTGGAAATATATGGAATCAGGGGTCTTTCATTGCCATGGCTTAGATCCTTTGTGACCGCAAGTCACATTGTGTAGAAGTTGCAAGAGAATTTTCTGGCCAGGCTCAACTGAATTATGGTGTCCCGCAAGGATCGGTTCTTGAGTACTATATTGTTTCTATTATATGTTAATGGCTTGCCATCCTAAATAAGTATTGATAAGATAATACAGTTTTGCATATGACACAACACTAGTCTTTCAAGCAGACTCAATTAGAAATTTGGAAATAAAGTTATTTGTAGATTTTAATATTCTTCACCTTACTGGAGAGCTTTTAAATAATAATATATTTGTTCTACTTACGTCTGCTCATCCAAAATTGTTTCAATGCATTACGGCCATTTCGACTATTTATTCAGCCATGGTCACATGCGTTATTTTCGGTACTATATATAGCATATATATATATATATATATATATATATATTTGTATATACCTTGTCAACATTGTTATAAAATCATTTATAACATTAGTACGTGTTTGACACACATTTATTACACTAACACATTTACACACTTTTAATTTCTTTTTAAAACACTTGTTTAGTTTATATGGAAATAACTACATAATCAACCGTATCTGGCTGTGATTAAAACTGAAATTAGAAGCAAAGGGCGACTGACAAAAAACCGGGTCAGTACAGTTTTAATCACAGCCAGATACGGTCCATTATGTAAAGTTATTTCCGTATAAACTAAACAAGTGTTTTAAAAAGAAATTAAAAGTGTGTAAATGTGTTAGTGTAATAAATGTGTGTCAAATACGTACTAATGTTTTAAATGATTTTATAACAATATTGATGAGGTATATATATATATGCTATATATAGTACCAAAAATAACACATGTGACCATGGCTGAATCAATAGTCGAAACGGCCGTAATGCATTGAAACAATTTTGGATGAGCAGACGTAAGTAGAACAAATGAGTTGTTGAGTTTCAAAAGTGGCCTTCTCCAAAAAAATCAATATTGAGTTAAGGATGGTATATTGTCAAGTTGGTACACCTGCATCATTCTATGCAAGTCTTTTGTCGCCAAAAAATCCTTATCCCTGGTTATTTTACTATTGAAAACTGGGTTTGGTTTCAAAACCTGCCTTATCCAAACCAGCAATACATTTTGTTTCAAAACTTGCTTTATCCAGCATTTTGTTTCAAAACTTGCTTTCTCCTTGTTTGCAAAACTGGAAAACAGTAGATGAATAACAAGCGTGTTTTATTATTGTATCATAACCTTAAAGGTGTAAGTCTGTGGTTATTGTTTTAATTAAGGCCTACAGTGTTTCTTTTTGTGAAAAGTGATGGAAAGTAATGAAGTTAGAGATTTTACTCAAATTGAAATGAAAATTGGGAAAGGTAGAAAACGTATACCAATGAAACAGATGTGGAGATGTGAACAACTGAAAGCTGAGAGGTAAGTTTGACTAGGCACTAGCTTAGAAACATAGCATGTGACTTATTACCAGTAGGTTGTTAAGACAATAAACTACGTAGGCTTATATACCTTGAATGTTTCTATCTTTGATTTTTGTAATGATTATGTCTCTATAACCTGTAAAAACTCAACCTAATACAGCCTTACCTAAAACTATTTAACCTAACATAACCTAACCTAACCAAAACCTGCTGTTACTAACAAAACTATTTAATTACTGCTTTGTGTAAATTTATAGGCCTATATATATTTTTTAATTTCAGGCACAAGTCAAAACGTCCTCCAAGGAAGCCTAATTGTAATCATGCTAAGAAGATGTTTAAGTGTAAGGACATATCCATGCAAGATGTTAGGAGATTTCATGAGGCGTTCTACAGTTCTTCTGATAAGATTACTCAAGACCATTTCATACTGAAGTATATTGGCCACAACCCACCACAAAGACGGCGACCTGGCAAGGACAAGCAGGGACCTTCCAAAAATTTAACAATTACATACTATATCAAACTGCGATCTGGAGGAAGTGCACAGGTATGTGCAAAATCTTTTTTATCTATATTAGGAATATCAAAAAGTATTCAAAATGTTGCAAAAGAACACATGAAAACTGGTTTACCTCCGGTTGAAAAAAGAGGCGGAGACAGAAAGTCTGTGATGTTTGAAGAGAAGAGAAACAGAGTTAGAACGTACATAAAAACGCTAAAGTGCGTTGAACAGCATTATACTAGGGAAAAAAGTACTAGACAGTATTTCCCAAGTGACTGGTCTAAGAAAAAGCTTTGGAGGGCTTACAACAATATTGTTGCTCCAAATCTCAAAGTCAAGTACCATTTTTTTTGGGAGATTTTCATGACTGACTTTAACATTGGGTTTAACGCACCTTCAACAGATGCTTGCTCTGAGTGTCTACGTTTGAAAACCACCATTATAACAGAGAAAAACAGCAAAAAGAAACATGATCTGATTACTCTATACAGGGTGCATAAATTGAGAGCAAGATCTTTTTACAATATAATCAAAGACGACTCAGACAAATCTATTCTTAAAATATCGTTTGATTGCGAAAAAAACCTTGTGTTGACCAAGGTACCTGATCAAGCTGCCTACTACTCTAGGCAGCTTTATCAATACAACACGACACTTTGTGAAGGAGGATCAAAAACCAAGCAGACAAAAGAAAAAGTTAACATTTTTGCCTGGTGCGAAAATGAAAGAAAGAAAGGGTCCAATGAAATATCCTCAATTGTCTACCACTACCTTACAAACAAAGATTTAAGTAGCTACAGAACAGTCCAGCTGTTTGCAGATGGTTGCCCGGGGCAAAATAAAAACATGGTAATGGTTGGTATGATTGGTTTTTGGTTTAATAAATTTTCGCCATCTAACATCAAATCCATACAGCTTATCTATCCTATTGTTGGTCATTCTTATCTTCCACCTGACCGAGTTTTTGGTAATATTGAAAGAGTGTTGAAGAAGAAACCCACAATAATACTACCAAGCGAATACAGAGAAGTATTTGAGAGGTTTGGGCAAGTCAAACAACTAGGCCAAGAAGTTCTTGTTTATGACTGGAAAGCTGCTGTTGAGGGAACAGTGAAAGCGCCTGGCAATCTCCACTTTAAGTTCTCTAAAACAAAAGTTTTTACAATAAAGAAGTCGAAAACTGGAACTCTAATGATAAAAGTTGAACCTAATTATAGATTTGAAACATGCACATTTAAACCACTGTTGAAACCATCCAAATCTTGGACAAACGTTGAGCCGGAGCATTTGCCAAACAAAGTGCCAGTAAAAGCAGCAAAAACTAAGGATGTAAAACAACTGCTTCGTTTACATTTTGGGGACAACTGGGAAGAGCAAGATGATCTTATATATTACAAAAACGTAATAGCCCAGCAGAATGACGATGTTGGCCTAGATGAAAACGAACCAGAAGAAGTGACAGTAGAACTTGAAAATATGGAGGAAGATTATGAGAGTCATTATTAAAACAAGCATATTATAATGTTTAAAACGTCCTATTTTTATGCTTTAGCTTTATTAACTTTCTTTTTTGGTAAATTCCGTACACAAAATTGTTTATATTCATATTATAACAAACTTGACAAAAATATTTTATTTTTTATTTCATACAATTTTTGTGTCAAAAGTGGTCTTATCCTGGATGTTTTGTTTCAAAACAGGCTTTATGCAAAAATTGGCTTCAAAAGTTGCCTTATCCATATTTAAATCATATATAATGTCAAAACTAGAGCTTAAACCTTAAAACTGGTCTAGTTTTTTTTTATAAGAGTGTACGTGTTAATAGGTAACACACTATCCAATGCTCTTGAGCATTACAAAAACAAAATAACAGTTTTTTGCGATTTGCCAAAATTTAACTTTTTGGATAAGGCCACTTTTGAAACTCAGCTACTCAAATATACTATTATTTGTAGAATCTAATATCACAAGTCAGTACTTTGCTAAGAATAATTTATCAATTAATTCTAAGAAAACCAGTCTAATGTATTTAAGACTTTAAAATTGTAACATCCAAATTCAAAACATCAAATTCGTAAATAAATTCATTCACTCGTTCTTCCATATATTCAACTTCCGTCGCTTGACAGATGCTGGCACCTGGCGACCTTCTCCAAAACTAAGCATCGCATGACATCTAAGTACAAAGTACAACGGCTGGTCAGCCTAGCTGTTCTAATACCCGTTGTCAGTCTACCTGTAATTACTCACAATGTTCTACATTCTTTCATAGCTCCATTAGATATAATTTTTTTGTTCTCAAAACTTACATCTCAGTTCTTAAACGATATGTTAATGTACAGTTTTGTGCGTTTTAGTTTTCAAAATGTTAAATAAATTTTTGTTTTCACGGCACAAGCTCACGTGAACTGCGACAGGATTTTCCAGGTATTCAGCTTTACAGATTTTATCATATCTTAAATTTTGTTAATGTTTTAAAATAATTTGTTAATTATCATGTATTCTTTAAAATATGTATTTCATGTTTTATTTAATATTCTATGTTCTTTTTGAAACCGAATGATTATAAAAATTTTCTTTTCTTAAAACATACTTTACAAAACCTTGCAAAGGCACATTTTAAGTTTTGAACAATTATGTGAAATAGGTGCAAACTAATGTTGAACATTAAATGATCAGAATATCTTATTGAACATGTCAAATATAAAACAATTAGAGAAATCTCTTCTAAATCAGAAAATTTCGTTTTACAAACTTTTGCAGATTTTTACAAGTCTTATACAAGCTTTGTTTTAAACAAAACTAAATATATATAAATAGATTTATAGTCATATAAGAAGCTTTTAATTATAATCTTAACGAAGTTCTGTGATGCAATCAATTTTCTTTAATTTTGACATATAACCAGATATTGTCTTCAATAAAGAACATTAATGCTACAACATGTCTGATTTTGCACAGACGCTAAAAAACGTGTTTTTTTTGCCATAGCTAATACGCTGGTAGGAGAAACCCAGCAATTCTTGCCTCACATTGCATAGACCAGCTAAAGATCTTAACATGTTTCGTCCTGTTTGCAAAACACGTTTTGTTTAATATACCTTCAGAGTTTCATGTGCACAAAAGTGATGTTAATAAAAAAAAAACTGACTTTACAGAACTTTAACTAAACTCATATTGTATACAGTAGACTCCCGTAAGTTCGGCCTCTGTTAGTTCGGTCTCCGCTTAGTTCAGCCGGCTCACTGTGAGCATGAGTCACGCGCGCCAGCCAGATGCGATAGCAAGTCTCTTTATTTTTGTACAGTACTGTACTGTATTCTTTGTATTCTTTTGGGTCATGCAAAAGAAACATGACACTTTTTTTTTGTCGCCGCCAGCCAGAAAGTGAGATGTTTGCCAGATGTGAGAAACAAAGCATGTCTTAGTGTAACTGTATACAGTATTGAATTCTTTGTTTAGTTCATCAGTTCGCATCGGTATTCATACTGTGCAGTCGTGTGGCGCTCATCCTTACAGTCAGTGATTTTTATTTTGTACTTGCGTTTTTACTGTTGTTTATATACTGTACTTGTTTTATTGTTACTGTACGTCTGTTGTGTATTGTGTATTATATTCTGTACTTTTGTTTTTGAGTGTTTTTAAAATTGTGTACTGTTTTTAAAATGAGTGAAATACGTAAACGGAAGTACAAGTCAATGGAACAGAGACTACAAGCTCTGGAAAGATTGGACAAAGGAGAATCCGTGCAAAGTATTTGCAAGGATTTAAACGTGGGCAAAAGTACAGTCAACGACTGGCGGCGCAATAGAAAAAACATCGAAGGCTTTTGTACACAAATTGAAAGTGAAAAAGTTCTAGAAAAGCGTTGCACGCTGAGGAAGGCCAAACATGAATTGGTGGAAGATGCTCTGTGGTTGTGGTTTGTTCAAGAACGAAGACGAGGAACGCCATTAAGTGGACCAATCCTAAAAGAAAAGGCTATGATCTTACACTCAAAGCTTCAACCAGAAGAGGCGTTCTCGGCTAGTGAGGGATGGCTCTCTCGATGGAAAAAGAGACACGGAGTCCATTTTATCGGAGTTTGTGGTGAGAAGATGTCAGCAGACCCAACAGCGGCCACCAATTTTTCAGCAAAATTTAAAAAAATCATCGATGATGAAAACTTGAGCCCAGATCAAATATATAACATCGACGAAACTGGGTTAAATTTTAAACTTCTGCCCAGAAAAACCTTTGCCACCCAGCAAGAAACATCTGCTCCAGGGTTTAAAGTCAGCAAAGAGAGGATAACGGTCGCCTTGTGTTCAAATGCTTCGGGGACTCACAAGATACCCCTATTTGTCATTGGCAAAGCAGCAAAACCGAGAGCGTTTAAGAATATAAACATGGAAACTCTCCCAGTGTATTATCGGTCGCAGAAATCAGCGTGGATGGACACATATTTGTTCAGGGAATGGTTTGTCTGCGAATTTGTTCCCAAAGTGAAAAAACATTTGGCAAAATCAAAACTGCCCATCAAAGCACTTCTAGTTCTTGACAACGCGCCTACTCACCAGGAAGATATTCAGTGTGACGGTGAAAAAGAAATTAAACTGCTGTTCCTGCCACCCAATGTAACCAGTCTTCAACAGCCGATGGACCAAGGGGTCATTGAGTGCTTCAAGAGGAAATATCGCCGAAAACTACTTTCTGAAGTTCTTTCCAAACTGGAGGCTGATGACAGCTTAGACCTCTTAAAAGTGCTGAAGTCCGTTAATATGAAGGATGTTGTGTACATGTCGGCCAAGGCATACGACGAAATACCACCGTCGACATTTGTAAAGTCTTGGAAAAAACTTTGGCCAAATATAGAAGATAAGATTGACCAAGAAAACACAACAGACGATGAGCCAAACAACATTCTTGATAACGAACCTGATGACAATGCAGCTCTATTGCACGACCTTGAGCAACTACCGAACTGCGGTCCCATTGTTGAAGAAGATGTTTTGGAGTGGATCAACTTTGAAAAGGAGCTAGACAACGAGGTATTGAACGACGACGAAATCGCCGAGTATGTCATTCGCCAGGAAAATGAGAAGGATAATGACGGAGATGCTGCTGAGATTGAAGAGGAAGATGAAGAAAATAAAATGAGCCACGCTGAAGGCAAAGCAGCTTTGCAACTGGCAGCTACCTACATCGAACAGCAAAAAGAAGCAACTGCCGTCGATGTAATGTTTATTAAAAAGTGGCGTGACTTTGCACATAAAAAATCATTAGAAAAGAAAGTTCAGAAAAAAATAACAGATTTTTTTTAAGTGTTTAAGAAGCCAAACCACCAATGTACAGTACAGTATGTAATATTTTTAAAATTTTATTAGACCTACAGTTCTGTAAATATTGTTTTGTAGTGCTTTTGTAACCTTCTGTATTTTCATGTGTGTTAAATACTGTATATGTCAGAGTATTCCTCTGCGTTGTATTCTACAGAATGTGTAAGTGTTTTGTGTTTGCTAACTTTTACTACTGTATACGCATCGATTCACAACACGATCCTTACAAACAATAAATAGTACAGGTATGTAATATTTTAAAATTTTATTAGACCTACATTTCTGTAAATATTTTTTTGTAGTGTTTTTGTAACCTTCTGTATTTTCATGTGTGTTAAATATAGTTATATATTGATGATTGGTTAGTTCGGCCACTTTTAAGTTCGGCCTAGGGTCCGGTCCCGAGGTGGCCGAACTTACGGGAGTCTACTGTATGTGCCTAAATTGCTTCAGCGAATATGTGTTTCTTAAAGCTATCTTTAGATGTAGACTTGTGTAGTTATTTGTAAATTATATAACAAATCATTGGGTGGAGCCTGCATGCAAACTTTCGGTCCTAACAACCTCCAAGAGGTTATTTTCTAAATTAATATAATTGACGTCAATTAATAAAATTTCAATCTTCAAAATTTTATCTATTTTTTTTTTTAATAAACTTCTCATTTTTATAATAAATTCTTGTATTTAAAATATATAAACTTATTGGCCAATATAGCACTTAAGAAATTTATCAAACAAGTAATATTATGTAATTTTTAGTCTAGTGATGAACCTGATTACAATTGATATGAATTTTTGAATTTAAAACATCAAACTCAATTATAATTTTTTTTTTATTGTTAAATTCTGTAAGTGTTTAAAAACTATCATCTCATAAAGTAAAAGGGGGGGGGGGAATAAATATCAGTATCTTTTCATCTTTTTTTTATTTTGTAATTTTTACATTAAGGGCGTATAATCTTTTTTTTTGTTGGATTAATTATAATCCTGTTAATTATTAAGCTGTGCTTATTGTCTTTTTTTTTATTGTTAAATTTTGTAACTATAAATATATATAAACTAAAAGGGGGGATAAATTTTCAGAATCTATTGATTAATTTTTTTTTTTTAAATTATTATATGTTACATTAAGGGCGTATAACTTTTATCAATTATAATATTGTTAATCATAAGCTGTTTATGATGATTTGTCTCAGGATGTCTTTCTAAGTTGTAAATGATAAAATCTGAACCGTCGAAATTTCTTTTGTTTAAATAAATTTGAGCCTTGTTAATTACTAAATTTGTCCTTGTCTTTTTTATTTTTATTTTTTAAACATTGTTACCATTTTGGTTCCGCCTTTTCTTAAATTTAAGTCCCCTGGTAACATGTTTCTGGTAGCAGAGCGTGGTTTGCTTTAAATTCTAGCTTGGTTATCTCTAAATTATAGAGTGGTTAATTTTAAAATTCTGGAACCTTAGTTAATTTTCAAAATTTTGCATTGGAACCATCTAAATTTAAATTCAAAAAAATTCTTGTTAAACAAGGCTCAATTTTTATCTTTTGCAGCTTTTTTCAAATACTGCACAACTATTGCTGATGAAATTTTTTTTTTTTATTTTAAATATTTAAATCTATATAAATCTATAGTCTCTTTTTTTTATTATTTATTTTTCATATAAACACTTACACAAAAACTTCTAAACCAATTTCGATAAAATTTTTTTTTTATTATTTTGTCTGCTTAAATATTTTTTTTTATATATATATATATTTACATACACTGCACTCTAGTCATTCACTGAATTTGATCCAGACAGCGGGCTCATTCGGGAATTCCAAAAAAATTTAAATAAATAATAAAACCCAAAAATAGTTAGAAACAAAAAAAAACAAAAAAAAATATTCAAAATTTCCTTCAAAAAAATTTTCTCGAGTTTTCTTTCGCTTGTCTGTATTAATTCATACTTACACACACACATATACACAACAACTACACTACATATAATTCTTGAGTCATTCTCTGGTTCTTTCACTTCATTTTTGCATCATCTTAAAAGAAATTTTTTTTTAAATCACTTTGTTAATTTTTTTTTATCAGCAATAGTTAAAATGGCAGTGGATTTGCTGAGATTAGTAGACTCGTTAAAGAACACTGAGCTTGCTTTTGAAGTGGTAGCTAGAGGTGGTGAGAAAGACATTGTAGCTAAAACGCGAACCTCTCTTAGGTCCCTTCTACAGAATAGCGTTGAGCCCGAAATGGGAAACTTCACCGAAGATATCCTCTTGCAACAGATAGCGTTAGCCCGGAACTCCTTGTTTGTCTTACAAGACGACCTGGAGAACCTCGATTCTGAAAGAGGAATCAAAATGATTCGTGTTCGTGCGCGCATGAACGTATTCGGAAGACGTCTAGAGTTCCTAAATCGGGTGCATACTGAACAACTAAAAGTTGCAGATAACAACGTGCCACGGGATCTGGCCGAGCTACAGAACAATTTCGCTACACTCAAGGAAAAATTTAAAGCTTTTGAGCAAACCATTGCTCCTCTAAAATTAAACGTAAGCATTCCGCTAACGCCCTCTGGGGGAACCACTAAAGCTAGCTCTGCAGAGCCCTCTCGCTCTAATGGGCCAAATCTCCTTGCGGACACGCCGCAGGCCGATGCTCAGCAAGCAACTCCTAGCAGTTCAAAAGGCTGTCCATACATCTCTTTATACGGAAAACTAAGCCATCCTGCCGAACAGATTATTAAAACCATTCCTCAGACAGATGGGTTCGACCTTGATAAATTATTAATTTTTTTTTAAATTGCCTTAAAGATAGTGAAAACTTACCCGGACGTAGCTGTAAACATTAATAATGTTCTGATGCCCTATGCTCAGGGCCCTATAAATTCATGTCTGATTAGACATCAGACATTTAAAACTTTTCACAAAGAGGCCTTAAGTCTCTTTATACCTTCGAAAAGGTTGGCTTCTCTAGTGCAGGAGTTATTCTATAGGCCCCAGAAGACTAACGAGGCGGTGCACATTTTTGTAAACCAGATTAAAGAGGCTGCAGAAACATTAAATTTAGATAAGTCCGAATTGGAGGTCACGGACGTCATTCTGGAGGGACTGTCTCCGGAAGTCCGCAACTGCTTAGTTTTTGTTGCCAAACCAAAAAATTTTGCAGACTTAGATCGACTCTGCGCTCATGTTAACAATGTCATGTACACTGACAGGCAAAGGGCTCCATTAGCGAGACCCGAAGTTAGAAGTCCTGACTTAAGACCTACAAGACCAGTGGTCTGTTACAGTTGCGGTCAGCCGGGACATAGAAGCCCAGAATGTCGGAACCGGCCTCCAACAAGGCAATACCCTCCAAAAAAACGGAGGCAGGTTTGGAGTCTAGTTGGTAGCTCCAGGCCAGCCTCCCGTCCTAAAACCAACCACATCGGACTTAAACATAACTTAAACCCACATTTCACTAATAAACAATCTTTTCAAAATTTAAATTCAATTTTCTATCAAAGAAGAAACAATTTCGGCAATAAAATTCAAAATTACTTTACTCCCATTTGTTATCATTGTGGCATACCCGGTCATTATATCTGGGGTTGTAAATTCTTCTCTCTACGGAATAGGCCCAGGCAAACCTATTCCAGCTCTAAGCTTTCCAACTGCAAACTTCAAAAAAAAAATAATATTTCTCTTAAATCTAGGGGTCTGAACGATCAGTTTTTGCCTTTGGTGGAAGTAGCTTTTGGGCAAATTAAAGTTAAGGCTCTGCTGGACTCCGGTTCAGTAAGATGAGTCATTTCTAAAGCCCTTTTTAAAAAATTAAAGAACACCAAGGCATTTAAATCCATAACCAGGGTGAAGGCTGATTGTGTCACGGCTTCTGGAAAAAGGTTGCCCATTTCCTACTCTTGTCGCCTTCATCTTAAAATGGAGCATTGTAGTTGGAATGTGGATTTTCTGGTGGCGCATAAGTTATCGTGTCCTCTGATCCTCGGGTCAGATTTTATATCTAAAACGGGACTGGTACTTGATCTTTCAGCAAAAAACTTCTATTTTAAATTTTCAAGGTCTATTGTTTTTCCTCTGTGTAATTTCAGTAATTCTGCTTATAAACCTATAGTGTCTTCAACATCTGAACCTACTGCTCCTGATCCTTTAGGACATCTTCAAAAGAATGATAAAAACGCCATTTTAAAAATAATTAATGATTTTCCTCAGGTACTCACAAAAAGGTTAGGTCTAACACATCTAGTTGAATACGATATTCAACTGAAGGACAACACTCCGGTCAAGTGTTCTCCATACCAATTGGCACCTCCAAAAATGGAATACCTCCGCGAACACATTAACGAATTGTTAGATTCAGGAGTAGTAGAACCTAGCCGTTCGGCATATGCATCCCCTGTTTTTCTGGTTCAACATCCCGAAAAGAAAACAAGGATGGTGATTGATTATCGGAGGCTCAATCAAAACATCGTCGTCGAAGCGGTGCCGCTACCTAATTTACATCAAAGTTTTAACTGGTTTGTCGGTGCCAAATATTTCACAGTATTCGATCTAAATTCAGCTTATCATCAAATCCCTTTGTCTCAAAAGTCCAAACAAATTACCAGCTTTTGTACTCCTTGGATGCTTTATCAATTTACTCGAGTCCCTTTCGGACTCTGTACTGGTGCCCAAGTGCTTACCAGACTTTTGGATCAGGTCTTCCATGACATCAAATTCAAATTCATTTTTAATTATCTGGATGACCTAGTCATCTACTCCAAAACTTGGGAAGAGCATCAAAAACATCTTCGGGAAGTCCTTACTCGTTTGCGGCGGGCTGGCTTGACTGTTAACCCAGATAAGGTCCGTTTCGCTGTGAATGAGATAAGCTTTTTAGGACATCTAGTTTCTTCTCGTGGCGTGCAAATCGACCCATCTAGAACCAAGGCAATTAGAAATTTTCCGCAACCCAAGAACCCTAAGGCCGTTTCCAGATTTATTGGAATGGTCAACTTCTTTGCTAAATTCATTCCTAATTTCGCGGAGCACGCTGCGCCTCTAAATCTGCTTCGGAGGAAGGGCCAAAAATTCTCTTGGCAAGCTGAACAAGAGAAAGCTTTCAAACATCTTCGAGAGGCAATAACACAGCCTCCGGTTCTCCGGATGACCGATTTCGCCAAACCATTCATCCTGCAAACGGATGCGAGCTCGGTGGCCCTTGGAGCAGTTCTACTCCAAGAAATTGACGGCTCACGACAGCCCATAGCGTACGCTTCACGTACTTTAACACCTGCAGAAAGAAAAGCCTCATCTGCATATGAAGCCGAATGCCTAGCAGTAGTTTTTGGAGTGGAGAAATTTAGGCAATATCTAGAACATCGGGAATTCCTATTAGAAACCGACAACCAAGCCCTTTCTTGGCTTTTAGCACGTCCTCGTCAACTTGGTAAATTAGGCCGATGGATTGCCAAGTTGACTTCATTGAAATTTAAGGTAGCGCACATAAGAGGAACTCAAAATATCATAGCAGACTCCCTCTCGCGCATGTTTGAACCGGAAAATTTCAACGAAGAAAATGTCACCTTTTCGTGTACCAGTCTCCTCACAAATTTTCCTCTAGCTTTTCATGACATCCAGACTCATCAGAAGGCCGACCCTATTTTGAAAAATATCATTGCCGACCTTGAACAGAACATCTCTTCGGAGAAGTACTGTTTAAGTAAAGGTGTACTTTGCCTGAAAAATCATTTGGAAAAGCCCACCAGAATTTATTTACCTCAGTCCTTAGTCGACCTGGTGATTAATTACCATCACGACTCCGTTGTGGGTGGTCATCTTGGAATACTTAAAACTTTGTTTAAGGTAAAGGAGAATTTTTATTGGCCAACTTTAAAACAGGATGTCACCTCTAAGGTGCGAGCTTGTTCGGTGTGCGCTGTAAGCAAACCTGCTCACAACTCCAAATTAGGATACCTTGCCTCAACGGTTCCCAATCGTCCCATGGAAAAATTACATATTGACTACGTCGGACAGCTTCCTAGGACAAAACAGGGCTATAACATGATACTGGTCGCAGTTGACCAGTTCTCAAAATTCATCTGGCTCATGCCTGTCAGAGATGCAACTTCCCACAGTACAATTAAGGCCTTAAGCCAAAACATTTTTCAAAATTTCGGTTTTCCAAAGATAATAATCTCTGACAATGCACAATGTTTTGTATCACATGTCTTCCGCAACTTTTGTTTTTCTCGCGGTATTAAACATGCAACTTTATCCCCTTATCACCCCCAACCTAATAATGCGGAAAGACTTAACAGAAACCTTAAGGCAGCCCTCATCGCCTATCACTCCAAAAATCAATCCTCTTGGGACGACTCACTTTGCTGGCTTCAGCTGGCCTTCAATTTCGCACATCATGAGACTCTTAAAGCAACACCTTTTAGTATTCTTTTTAATTTTCTCCCCAATACACCACTGAGTCTCAGCTGGAACATACATGATCTCCTTCCAAAACCTAATACTATCACAAGTTTGGCGCCAGGCCAAAGACAATATAATGAAAGCGCACCAAAAGGCCGAAAAGACCTATAACAAATTCAGGAAGCCTCATCTGTATAAAATCAACGATCTTGTCTGGTGTAAAACACACCCTCTGAGCTCCGCTGTAGACAAGCGAGCTGCTAAACTGATGCCTCGATGGTCCGGCCCCTTCCGGATCATTGATTTTCTTACTCCGGTTACCGTTGCGCTTTCTTTCGCCAATTCACCTCGTTTCATTAAAAAAGCACACGTCGAGCAACTCAAACCTCATCATATAAATTAAATATTAACAAAATTTCTATAACCTTCTCCTTTACGATTTATTCTTCTTTCTGATCTTTCTTGGCCCGCGCAAATTGTTATCTGGTAGTCTTCTTTCTGTGCACTGCAGAACATAACAAAATACGGAACCAAGCCGTATTTCCTCTAAGCCAAATGCACATCTGTATGTTTGGGCATCGGTGGGCTGAGCTCTCCTAGAGCCCCTCCGTGCCGTAATCTGTATAGATGTTTGCAGGCGAAGAGATCTTGATTTTCCTTGTCCAGTGATACATCTCACTGTTTCCCGGACTTGACGCTTTTCAACCCATAGTCTGATCAACTATGAGGTTCCACTTTACGGCAATGGCCGCTACATGTACCTGACATGTTTCCCTATCTAGACATATCTTAACATCGAGCACTCCGCGGGTGTAATCGATGCGACGAGAATATAGAGAGCGTCATGAACTCTTCTGTTTCTTCGTCACCATAACGTCTTCGGACGAGGACATAGTGAGTCCATTTCCTTAATAGTTAAGTTTGGTGTATTTGTTCTTTGTTCTTTATCTTGGTGAAGGTATACTGACCGGTTCTGTCGAACTACATATAGCTAATGTGGCACTCGCTATGCATGTTAGTCTTAAGTTTTTTTTTGTTTATCTCGAGGTCTAAAACACCTGTCTGAGAGAAAATTTTTTTTTTTCTCACCCCTTCACGCACACTCTCTCTCTCCTTTTTCAAAATTTTGCGGGAGGCCCTTCTGGCCCCTTTTCTTTTCCACTCTAACTCCGTCTTTCGGGGGGGGAGAGCTGTAACATCCAAATTCAAAACATCAAATTCGTAAATAAATTCATTCACTCGTTCTTCCATATATTCAACTTCCGTCGCTTGACAGATGCTGGCACCTGGCGACCTTCTCCAAAACTAAGCATCGCATGACATCTAAGTACAAAGTACAACGGCTGGTCAGCCTAGCTGTTCTAATACCCGTTGTCAGTCTACCTGTAATTACTCACAATGTTCTACATTCTTTCATAGCTCCGTTAGATATAATTTTTTTGTTCTCAAAACTTACATCTCAGTTCTTAAACGATATGTTAATGTACAGTTTTGTGCGTTTTAGTTTTCAAAATGTTAAATAAATTTTTGTTTTCACGGCACAAGCTCACGTGAACTGCGACAGGATTTTCCAGGTATTCAGCTTTACAGATTTTATCATATCTTAAATTTTGTTAATGTTTTAAAATAATTTGTTAATTATCATGTATTCTTTAAAATATGTATTTCATGTTTTATTTAATATTCTATGTTCTTTTTGAAACCGAATGATTATAAAAATTTTCTTTTCTTAAAACATACTTTACAAAACCTTGCAAAGGCACATTTTAAGTTTTGAACAATTATGTGAAATAGG
The DNA here is from genome assembly GCA_963513935.1 of Aphrophora alni. Lineage (NCBI taxonomy): Eukaryota > Metazoa > Arthropoda > Insecta > Hemiptera > Aphrophoridae > Aphrophora > Aphrophora alni. The sequence goes on along the minus strand of OY740774.1, from coordinate 85,698,029 downwards.
TGCAAACTAATGTTGAACATTAAATGATCAGAATATCTTATTGAACATGTCAAATATAAAACAATTAGAGAAATCTCTTCTAAATCAGAAAATTTCGTTTTACAGACTTTTGCAGATTTTTACAAGTCTTATACAAGCTTTGTTTTAAACAAAACTAAATATATATAAATAGATTTATAGTCATATAAGAAGCTTTTAATTATAATCTTAACGAAGTTCTGTGATGCAATCAATTTTCTTTAATTTTGACATATAACCAGATATTTTCTTCAATAAAGAACATTAATGCTACAACATGTCTGATTTTGCACAGACGCTAAAAAACGTGTTTTTTTTTGCCATAGCTAATACGCTGGTAGGAGAAACCCAGCAATTCTTGCCTCACATTGCATAGACCAGCTAAAGATCTTAACATGTTTCGTCCTGTTTGCAAAACACGTTTTGTTTAATATACCTTCAGAGTTTCATGTGCACAAAAGTGATGTTAATAAAAAAAAAACTGACTTTACAGAACTTTAACTAAACTCATATTGTATATGTGCCTAAATTGCTTCAGCGAATATATGTTTCTTAAAGCTATCTTTAGATGTAGACTTGTGTAGTTATTTGTAAATTATATAACAAATCATTGGGTGGAGCCTGCATGCAAACTTTCGGTCCTAACAACCTCCAAGAGGTTATTTTCTAAATTAATATAATTGACGTCAATTAATAAAATTTCAATCTTCAAAATTTTATCTATTTTTTTTTTTTAATAAACTTCTCATTTTTATAATAAATTCTTGTATTTAAAATATATAAACTTATTGGCCAATATAGCACTTAAGAAATTTATCAAACAAGTAATATTATGTAATTTTTAGTCTAGTGATGAACCTGATTACAATTGATATGAATTTTTGAATTTAAAACATCAAACTCAATTATAATTTTTTTTTTATTGTTAAATTCTGTAAGTGTTTAAAAACTATCATCTCATAAAGTAAAAGGGGGGGGGGGAATAAATATCAGTATCTTTTCATCTTTTTTTTTATTTTGTAATTTTTACATTAAGGGCGTATAATCTTTTTTTTTGTTGGATTAATTATAATCCTGTTAATTATTAAGCTGTGCTTATTGTCTTTTTTTTTATTGTTAAATTTTGTAACTATAAATATATATAAACTAAAAGGGAGGATAAATTTTCAGAATCTATTGATTAATTTTTTTTTTTTTCAATTATTATATGTTACATTAAGGGCGTATAACTTTTATCAATTATAATATTGTTAATCATAAGCTGTTTATGATGATTTGTCTCAGGATGTCTTTCTAAGTTGTAAATGATAAAATCTGAACCGTCGAAATTTCTTTTGTTTAAATAAATTTGAGCCTTGTTAATTACTAAATTTGTCCTTGTCTTTTTTATTTTTATTTTTTAAACATTGTTACCATTTTGGTTCCGCCTTTTCTTAAATTTAAGTCCCCTGGTAACAAAATAATAATCATAATAATAACATTATTGGATCATATCTTATGTTGGGTGAGACTAAGATATAGGAGGCCCAGTCAGCAAAGTTGCTGGGTCTGGTTGTTGAGTGAATTAATCTGGAAAAAGCATATTGACAGCATCTGTCAGAAGCTGTGGTTCAGGGATTTTTGTGTTAAGAAATGTAAAATCATATGGCAGCCTTAGTACTTTAATGGGACGATTGTTCGGCTTGGTGATGTTGTTCCTTGTCCAGAGATTAAATTTGTTTCTACTTATAATTATAATAAATTGTAATGTCCTATATTTATTATATTTAAGTTTTTAAGGATTTTGTGTGCATTTTATGTATTATTATTTAGACGAATATATGTTATTAATAGTGATACTTGGAACAGCTGAATGATTTGGACATGAACAAGCCTTTATTATAATGTGTCTTATTTGTATTTGTGTTGTTCTATAGTTACTTGTATTATAGTCACTTAATTATAGCTGTAATTTACAAAGATTAATTTGTTAGAGAGAATAACTTTTACATAATATGTATTTTGTAATATGACTCTTGTTATACAAATTATCGTTGTCAAAACAACAGAATAAAAATAAATAAACTAACCACATTCAATCTATGCACTAATCAGCTTAGTGAGTTCAGAGCATATTGAAACCAACCCACAGTAACAAAAAGTACATGTTATCAAAATAATTCTAATCTATTTTAAACATGTAGAGTGATAAAAATAAACAGTATTTTTTTTTCCAAGCTCCTGGGGATTGAGTAAAGTGAATCCCTAAAGAAAGTGTTAATTTATTTCCCTGGTGAAACTGTGGTATTGGTTTTCCATAGTGGAAATGAGCTTGGATATTGCCATTGTATTCTTTTTCATTTTGTCTCTAGAATGAACTGCACCCAAGTTTCATCATAAATTACTATAGAGTCTATAAACTTGTAACTTTTTTTAAATTCTGCAGAGGTTGTGTCCTTGCAACAAATCTTTTTCCTTTGTGTTCAGGCTTCAAAAGATGGGGAATCTACCTGTCACTCATCTCGCTAAATTTACAACAATTATTAACTAATATTTTAACAGCACCAACTATCAAGTTTCTCAGCAATTTCTCTGATAGCGATTCTCCAATTGTCTCAAATTAGTGTTTAACATAAGTCAGCTTGTCTCCACTGATTGAAATTTTCAGCTGACGAGCATGTGGTTCGTTTTCAACTCTTACGTGACCTTCTTTAAATGACAAGCACTAATCATATAATCTTGACTGAGAAAGACACTAATCTTCAAACTGATTTTTAAGTCTTAAATAAAAATTTCATTTGTCAAAAATCTAATAGTTCATTGTGCAACACCACCTGCTCTGATATGTTGAAAACGACAGTAAAGAAAAACTAGAACAAATAATAACAAGTTGAAACATGTATTTACCTGATATATAAGTTATTTTACCTTGAGCACTTTAAAGAACACAACATTTGAACCCCACATATTGTGTTACTACTTCAACTCACCTTGAGGTCAAAGATTTCTTTGTTATACAAATTAAACAATTTTTTAGCTAATTCTTCTTTTTTCTTTTTGAAATTTTTCTTATATATAACTGCTTCCGGGTGACATTTCAAATTACCAGTTATTTCTGAAAAGAAATGAGCAAATAAAGATTAAATATCAATCCAAGTATAGACTATTAATAAACAGGTCGCTTATAGAGTCATAACATCTCTCTTTAAGTTCTGTATGTATATAGTGACGTGTTTCACACACTCACAGATAGATTTTTTTAGGTTACTTATGTTCCCTGTTATCTTAAACATTAGAACATTGCATAATGCTATAATAAACTAATAGTACCTAACTAGATATTGATAATACAATTATTAATATACGGTGCAAAAACACTGTACAAACTTTTTCAATCGATTATCTCCGAAACCAAAAAGTGAAAATTAAGGATGGACGCATTCTTTGAAAAACTATTTATATAATTTGAATAATAAACTTAATAATTTAAAACTAAAACTTGCTTTGTTTGTGCCATAAACATGTCCTCAACGTAAATAATATTTGATTAAAATAAATATTTTTATGACAACTGTTAAAGTCAATTTGGTTTTTACCCAATTATTCCTGAACTGTGATATTTTTTTACTTGCGATTTTACATACTAATTTGTCATTAATCTTCACATTTCAATAAAATTTGAATCAAATCGATGAAGTCAATTTTGAAAAATTATACATTTTATAACCGCCACATGGCAGAATTTTTTTATTATAATTTTTTTTTTTTTTTTACGGAAAACTCATGAACCAGCATTTTTGGAGTGATGGCGTCATATTTTGTTTGCTCCATAAGAGCAAAATTCGATAAAAATCTTTCAAGCCAATTATAAGGAAATTATAATTTAGCCTGAAATGTAGTTCAATTTTATAAATTAAACTTCGGTTGAGAGTCAGTTTTAAAAATTATGGATTGGTTAGGATAGAAAATCTCAAATTTGTAAACCCTTACATTAAAGAAATAAGAATATCCGAGGTTTGTCCCAAAAGTAAGTGTACTGCCGGAGTGATTTCCATACATATGACTTGGCAATACTGCACCTTGTTGATGTATATCAACGCATTGTACTTTTAACAACTTAAGTCAGCCGTTGTTACTAAACTACAGATCCTTTTGTATGGCAGTGTTTTATAATCTCGTAACATTTTCATGAATTGTCATATGATCATACGCTAAAGATAAGTCTGTTAGGGTCATAAAAGTTAACAATATGTTTTGAGGGAATAAGTGGGAAGGTTTCTACATGGTTTTGTCCATTAATGTGTTTTTAGTTATTAGGAATGTGTGTTTATTATTTAGTAAGTGAGTATATAAGGTTTTGTAACATATATGGTGGATAAACGACTTCGATCAGTACAGCGCTGATCCCCTTCCAATTCAGAAGAAAGGTTGCAATGGAACATTTCCAAGCGAAAAAGGAGTTTCTTCCATCTGCCGCCGAGTGACAGTTGACCTACTACAGTATTGAGCTTAGTCCATGACATTATTCCAAGTTTATATAATAATAGGAACACAAATGCTCGTAGTATTCCTGCATGAATTAAGGTATCTTAATTAGTGCTAATCATTTTAAATTTGTTTTTGTGGTAATAGAAAGTATAAGAAAGTGTTTGGTTAAAAGGAGAGTTGTTATAATTTAGTAAAGTACGAATCATATTTTCCAAACATAATTCAAAATCAATTTCTTAAACAATTAAATCAGATCCATAAAATTAAAAAACAGAAGTAAAAATACTTAAAAATTCAGTTAAAAACTTTACAAATAGAACATTAACTTACTGAGATCACATGGTCAAAGTTCTATAAACTTAGCTTCTATCTACCGACATTGTTCGCATAATAAATACAAATTATTGTTTAATACTTATGACTTATTAATTAACCCTTTTAAAACCTAAACTAACTGGGTTTTTGTTTTCTGTAATACATGTTATATTTCTGTTATTACAGAAATCATCATTTCATAAATAAATATATTTGTTATTACATTATATTTCATGTTATTTTTGTGAATGTTTTTCAGGTTGTAAAACATATTGTTCAATTTATCAGTTTTAATAAATAATTGTGTGGGTTTTTCAGAAGCTATATCTTTGTTTTATAAAGTACATTTTCCTAGATACCACAACTTCAGTAAATACTTAAAAGTCAATTAAAGTGTATAGAAAGTGCAAGATTGTACGTTACCAAAACATGATGGTGCCCAAAATCCTAATTTAAAAGTTAGCCCAGCCAGTTAAAAATAATGTGATAGACAAAATCTACAACAAAATGTTACGAACACACTTACTTTTGGAATAAACCTCATACATATGTTATAACTCTCACCTGATAATGAACTAAGAAATGACAGTGTTAATCCCGGCGAGTCATACACACCAACGTTTTTCCTAAGTGTAGGCGCAGGTGTATTCACAATATCAATCGGATTCGGTATCTTAAACTTTTCGTTTTCTTTACTTTTTTTATCACTATTAATTTCTGTCTTTTTGAAAGGTGTCAAGTTTGCTATCACAAAACTGGAGTTAAATTGTATTTTATTATCATTGACATTAATTTCTCTAAGATTCTTCTTTTTCGAAGGTCCAGTAACTGATTTTGTATCATCTTTTGGATTAATTTTTATAACTTCACCAGAGTCCTCATTACCGATAACTTTCTTTTTTAATGTTTTTCCAACAGATTTTGTTGGTGTTTTTGGTTTTAAAATATTTTCAATAGATTTTGTTGGTGTTTTTGGTTTTAAAATATTTTCAATAGATTTTGTTGGTCTTTTCAAAAAAAAATCATTTTCTTTAGATTTTTTACGTTCTTTTCTTTTAGGTTTTAAAATATTTTCAATCGGCGAAGTACAATCTTTTGGTTTTAAAATATTGTCCATATCATTATCACTTAAAATAAAATTAATTTCACTGTCTTTACCGATAGACTTATTACTATCCTTAGTCCTAGGTTTGACCCCATCCTTCTTTAATATATCTTTTTTTGTAGGTTTCGTTCTTGTTTTTACACTTTTTATTTCACTATCTGTAGAGCTTGTAAACGAGAGTCTCCGTTGTTTCCCAGTTTTCTTTGTTTGTTGTAATGTAGTTAAATCTAATTTATTTTTCCTAAAACAGTATGACAAAAGATAATTACTAAGGTGTATCAATAAATGTAATTAAAAACAATTTGTTACAATATGCTAAAACTAAATTCTAAAAAGAAGCAATACAGATGATTAATCTAAATATACAATTAAACGCACGATCATTTTGACTTTTACTCAGTTACAATAACAGAAGCAATATAACTTATTAAAAAATGCTAAATAAACAGTTGTTCCATGCTAAGCCAAAGCAATGAAACGAAAAAAAACAAAATTAAAATATATCAAAACATAATAATTCTGAATAATACAAGATAAAAACTTTTGTCCAATGTAATTAAATAGTTTATTCCATTGTGATAGTCCATGGATTAGTGAAAATTTAATTTTGATACTAATATATGTTACCAATCCCTTTATTCAAGTATCTCTTACTTTATACTTACTGCAGTTTCAAGGAATTTTCCATCATCAGGACAAACACAATTAACATATACATTCAAACAAAAACAAATGTCACTCCATGTGGAGGTCGTAAATAGTTCACACATAAACAGACCTACAAACAAGATAAGTTTTCAAAGACTTGCGAGTTGACACTGGGATAGGTTCTGTCATCCTGTTTCTCATCATACGAACTTTGTGCTAAAATGACGATGTCGAACATGATATTTGACTGGAAGGGAAGTCTAATGTGGCATCGAGAAACTCCTTCACAGTATACTTCAGCAACCACTTCCATTGTTTTTAAGGAATTTTGTTCATAAAACGGATTCCAATCTCAGATGGTAGCTTTTCAAAAACTTTCAATCTGTGCTGTTGCATATAAGTCATATCGATGATGTATGTTAATCAATATTTCTAGTCACACAACTTTATACTTGTAATATAAAGTTACTTCAAAATAGTTCAAAAATGTATATACAAGGAAAGGTCAAAACACCTAGTTTTCTAAGTACATTCCTACATGTATTTTACAGCCCAAATGAACCATAATTCTTACTACAGTACTACCGTAAGGTGGGGTTACTTTGCTCCATCAGGGGATACTTTGCACCATTAAAATAAAAACATTTGCTGCCATCTATTGGTAAACAATCAAACTAGATCAACATAATTCTTAATGTACCCTGTAGATGGCATTCCAATGCATATTTTGAATGCAAACAGATGCTATCCAAGCCAAAGTTTGTAACTGAGATTTACAAATGAAGTTTTGTTGTGATAAGTGTGTAAGAATACATGTTCATAACTTTTCTTGCTACATTCAACTGTATAAGAGATTATCAGGTAAGGCCAATTTATTTCTATTCTGTATTAGCCTATATTCATATAAATTTAAGTGTTTTTAGAAAACCTTCAGTGAAAAGTTCTTAGTTCATATAAAACCATGCTCTATCAACAATTTGGTTAGTTTGGGGATACTTTGCTCCAGTAAGAAAATGGAGCAAAGTAACCCCAATGTATTTTTAGCAACAAATGTGTTACTTATAACTAAAAATATCATTAAAAATGTATAGAATTTGCTTGTAAAGTTTGATTTAATACATATTTAATCTTTCTTGATTACAAATATTCTGCTTATATTTATATTTTCTTTAAAAATGATCGCATAACCTGCTTGTAATGTTTTATCCAATATATATTTGGCCTAGTATATTCCTGGTTATAAAGACATTCTGTTTCTCTTTTCTTTCATTTGTCTGGTTAATGAACTAAAACATGTTTTGGTTTTTGTTGTGTTTCAGGAGAAATATGCCTAGGAAATACGAACGAAAGCTTGGAAGTAGGCAATACATGGACTACTCTTCGGATAAGTTGAATGAGTGTCTATCAGCTATTCGAAATGGAACCATGACAACAAGAAAGGCTGAGGCACATTTTGGTATTCCCAGACGTACGATTATTAATAAAATGAAAGGGTATCATTCAAGTAAACCAGGAAAACCTGCTATTTTTAGTGTAGAAGAAGAGAAAACTTTTGTAGATTGTGTTTTTTCCATGAGTGAGTTCGGATTCCCTGTTAATGAATTAGAATTGAGATGTATTGTCAACGCTTACCTATCTAGAATTGGAAGACAAGTTAAACAGTTTACGAATAACTTTCCTGGAAAAGAATGGCTGAGAAGCTTTTTAAAACGAAATCCTGAAGTAACTGTACGTTTTGCAGCAAATATAAAAAAATCTAGGGCATCAATAAACGAAGTTACACTTAGAGAGTATATTCAAAATTTAAATCAGGTTTTAATTGATGTGCCACCGTCCAATATTTTTAATTATGATGAGAGTAATTTAACCGATGACCCGGGTTCGAAAAGGGTTCTTACTAAAAGAGGCGTAAAATATCCTGAGAATATTCGCAATGCTTCCAAGGCAAGTGTGTCTTTAATGATGTGTGGTTCTGCAATTGGTGAAGTTTTACCCCCATACATAGTATATAAATCAAAAAATATGTGGTCAACTTGGACTGAAGGAGGACCTGTAGGATGTAGATATAATAATTCAAAATCTGGTTGGTTTACAACAGAAATATTTACAGATTGGTTCCAAACTATCGTTCTTCCTAAGTTAAAAAAGCTTGAAGGGGAAAAGGTGCTTATAGGAGACAATTTATCCTCACATATAAATGACATTGTTTTAAAGCTGTGTATAGAAAATAATGTCTGTTTTGTATGTTTGCCCCCCAACAGCACCCATCTTACTCAACCGTTAGACGTTGCATTTTTCCGTCCTTTCAAATGTGCTTGGAGAAAAATTTTAGGATCCTACAAAGAAAGCCAAGCCGGAATTCAAAACGCTGTCCTCCAAAAGCAACACTTTCCTCTACTATTAAAAAAGTTAATGGATGCAATGGCGCCAACATCAGTTCAAAATTTAGTCAGTGGTTTTAGAAAATGTGGAATTTTCCCCTGTGACGTGGACGTCCTTCTAGAACGTTTACCTGGCATTACATGTGAGAAAGAAACAATCGAGGACAGTTTTAAAGAGTTTTTATCCAAGAAGAGGGATATCGTTGTAGGCAATACAGTTCCAATGAAGAAAAAGAGAAAAGTGAATGTTGCAGCTGGAAAAAGTATTGCTCATGAAGTTTATCGGTACGTTGATGATGTGGTACCGGTACCAGTACCGGTACTAACTGATGTTGGTTCGTCCAAACAAGTCAGTATTGTAAACCAAGAAAAATCTAAAGAAAGTCTTCAAAAAACTGTTGATGAACATCACCTTAACACTGTAGACTTAATTAATTCAAATAAAATTGTAAATGTTCAAGAAGTATTAAGCGAAGTTAAGATAAAGAAAAAGAAAATTAATAGTAAGCAATCATTAGATTACCGGTACCAATCTTCATCAGAAGGTGAAGATGCTTTTTCTCTTCATGATTCATCAAGTGGAATAGAAGATTTTCAAGATTTATTTCCTGAGAATAAAGAATTACAAAATATATTTGGAAAAACATTTCGTCCTTTAAATAAGAAGATTGGGGAGTATGTGGTATTCTCTTATGAAGGTGAAGTTTTTCCTGGAATTATCGAACATTTTACTGATGAAAGAGTGGTCATTTCATCAATGCAACGCTCGACAAAAGCTTGGAAGTGGCCCACCAAACCAGATAAAATGGTGTATACTTGGGACAAGATTTTGGGTTGCATTAATCCACCAAGACCAATAAATAAAAGAGGATTTTTCTTGGTTCCAGAACTTTCAGACATTTGGTTTTAGCTGATTTTTATATGTGACAGAGATGCAGTTTTCTTATCCAAATTAACATTTGTCTTCATTTTTAATGTAATCGTAATAGTTTTGTTTATATGAGATTGTTTTAAAAGTGCAAAGTTTCCTTATTGTATTATAACATTGTACCAAATTAACATTTCCCTTCATTTTTAATATAATTGTAATAGTTTTGTTTATATGTGATTGTTTTGAAAATGCAAAGTTTTCTTATTGTATTATAACATTATACCAAATAAAAATTTCTCTTCATTTTTAATAAAATTTTAATAGATTTGTTTATTTGTGATAGGTGTTTAAAGGTGCAAAGTTTTCTTATTGTATTATAACATTGCACCAAATTAACATTTTCTTTAATTTTTAATATCATTTTAATTGCGGTGCAAAGTATCCTCATCCTATGGGATACTTTGCACCACTTTTTATGATGTTATAAAATTAACAAAAACAAAATATAATTATATGAGCTTCTTACCCATAGTAATACAACACTTGGACATTTTGTAGCACTATCAATTATACATGTGCCATAAATATTTTAAAAGTTATGTTAATTTTATCAAAAAATGTGAAAAAAGTGGAGCAAAGTAACCCCGCCTTACGGTACCTCGTTTATCCGGACCTCATTCAACCGGATGTCCGGATTATCCAGATCGATCCGGAACAAAAAATAAAAAATTTAATCAAGGATAAAATAAAGCAAAAGCTTAAAGTTTCAAAATATTTTAATAATTACTGTATTTTGAATAATATTTTAAATAATATTTATAATATTTTGAAACTTTAAGCTTTTGCTTTATTTTATCCTTGAATATGGTGTTTCAACAAAAAATATCTGCTATTACATTAATGTTGATAAAACCGTGATTTCCTCAACACTACAGTGTCGCCTCGAGGTATTAGGGCGGGTTGTTGATGCACTGGGAAGAGAAAGTGGAGGAGCATTGACCTCTGCATCACCATCCCCCTACCCCGATGCGGCATGACAGTGACCTTGTCTATTGTCTATGCCGGCGGGTAGTCCATCACGTGCTAGCGACCGGAATACATCATTACCATAACGTGCTGTGCCGTGTTTAGTTTCTTTACATTTTTGATCGGATACGGTTAATAGTATTATCAGGGTGTTTAGCGACCGGGAAAAGTCAGGGAATTTGAATTTTCTGGAAAAGTCAGGGATTTTTTTAAAAAACCGGGAAAAAAATAAAGAATGCCTGATATTTTAGAAAGTGTAATACAATGACGATGCCTGTAACGGTCCTTAAAGAAAATGTACAACTGTGAAATAAATACAAACCAGGTGCATATTTACAACGCATCATAAACCATCATGTCATTTTTACAACTTTATCGTTGTCGGGTTGCTAAGACTCAAGGGTGTAAATCAGTAATTGTGAACATTTTGTCACATCTTAAAGCGGTGCCGCCAGCTTTGGGAACCCCCGTTCTTTTTTTTGGCAGTTGGCACATCACATCCCCAGTCGGGACTCGGGAGTATCGAGGACGTGAATGAGAATCGGCATAGGATTTAGAGGTGGGCGTTTTTACTGCTATTTATTTATATTCGTGTGTTAGCGTTTGTGCGTGGAAATGGCGACGAAACGAAAACGTAATGTGCTTACAATGGCCCAAAAGTTAGACGCATTGAATCGTATAGACAGGGCCGCATTGAAACGTCATACCAAATTAAAACAGAGGAAGATAAATGACTTTTTTGTAAATAACAACTAAACCCTGTGTAAATTAAAAGTAAGTGTAAATATTTCAGGTGTGTAAATAAAATGTTTTTCGTCATTTACAGTACATTGTGTAATTTCGTGTATTGTGTAAATTGAATGACTGTGTAAATATTGTGTCTTTTCATGACTTATAAATGGTAAGTTATCATTTTATATTTTGTTTTATTTATCTTTCTATAATTTCGGATTATCCGGATTTTTGATTAACCGGATCACTTCCGGTCCCAATTAGTCCGGATAAACGAGGTTGTACTGTACTTGCTTTTCTAAACTGAAGATCCTTTGGGTCGTTTGCTATGTGGAATTACCCCCACAGAGCAATTCCATAATTTAAAGTGAGAAGAAAATAGACCAAAGTATGATACTTTCAAAATGTGATCTGAACAGAACTGTGACAATGCCCTGATTAGAAAAACCACTAAACCGAGTATTTTACAGAGTTCATTAATGTGCTCCACCAAAGATAAGTTTGCTGTCTAAGAATGAGCCTTAGAAACTTTAATGATGATATAGTCATAGATTATTTGCTCATCCAACACTATGTTAGGACTTAAATCATACATTTGGTCTTCAATGACTTTACTTTTGAGATTATTTCTATAAAAATAATAACAAGAAGTGGTTACTAGAATAAATGCATTAACTTTAAGAATACAAAGTCAGTGGCCTTTCAGATTTAAAATCATATCATCAGCACACTAATTTAGACCCTAACATTGAAATTTAGATCTATTATATAAAGGATAAACAATACTGGACCCAAAATGGATCCTTGTGGAACTCTATAATTAGACCAATTAGATCAGATAAAGCAGTTCCGACCTGAACTAGTTGTTTTATTTGTGTTGCCAGTCATTTCTAACTTATTAAATAATAAATGAAAGTCAACACAATCAAAAGCCTAGACAGGTCAAGAAATACAATATCCTCCTGGCTATCCATGGCTATTAATAAAACAAACTAAAAAACATCAATTGTTGACTTTCCTTTCAAAACCCAAAATGATTCTCAACAAAAATGTTAATTTTGTTTAGAATTTTTTGAAGACGTTTCAGAAAGGGTTTTTCAAAAACTTTACTGAATGCAAGGAGCAAGAATATAAGAATAATTTAAATTGAATTCAAAATTGTTTATAAATTCTGAGACTGGTTCATTTATGTTTTCAATTTTTTCAAGATGTCTCCAAATGTCTTCCTCCAATAAAAACTTCAATAAGACAATGTTAAGGTTGTTCAGTTTTTTTATAATATACGTATGTAGCTCACATCGTAATATGTTTAGGAGAGTCAATCAACCCCATGAAACAGGTCAGTATTTTGAAACAGCTCAGTATTTACATTTCAAATAAAATTGTAGTCACTTCTTACGAATACAGTCCCTCCTCCTTGTTTTTCTAATCGGCAACAATTTGATCCTAGTTCATAATTTAGTACATTACATTACTTAACCCTCCAAGTGTTGTATGTTAATTGGGTCTTAAAATTCTTCGTTAGTTTAAAAATTTATAAAATATATTATTTGTATACAAAACCTAACTTATAAGACATCATTTTTTCTCAGAAAGATGCATAGAATTCATCTATGTAATAAAAAAAAAATTTTTGAAACGGTTTTGGAGTAAGTATGTTACATGTCAAAAACAAAGTTATCATTTTTCAGGAAAAACCTGTATCATCCAAAATCAAAAGCTTACCAGCTTTTTCTAAGATATACAAAAGTTTTATGTAATATTTATTAATATATTTAGGGGAAAAAAAAATTTGTTACATTTTCAAAAAAACAAAAAATGGTTTACGAAAAAAGGGAATTTGGTAATTTTATTTTCAACAATTTACCAAAAATAGTAATATATATTTTATACAAGAGTACTATATATCATTATGTTCAGAAAGGTGCATAGAATGTAGGTGTGTAGTGAAAAAAAAAATGTTAGATGTATCACATTTGGAGTTTTTTGGTCAAATACCAAAAAATCGAAGAGTAACGGAGCTGAAATTTCACAGAAATGGTAATCAATAACATACTAATAGATTTTTTGGAATTTTTTCAACAATTACTAGAGATTTATAATATATTTGTGAATATATTTAGGGGGAAAAAAATTTGTTACATTTTCAAAATAAAAATACTGATTTTCTCTAAAAAGGTAACTTTCACAAGTGCGGTTAGGTTTGACACCTCGACAATTTACGCGTAATTAGTAACTTTCTAAAACTAGGCCTAAGACAAAATCACTAAAACAATAAACTTTATAAAGAATAACACACATATACACTTGTATATGCAAATAAAACACTAAATACAAGAAAATTTGCATATAGGCTACACTTACAATATTCTTCTAGGTTATCGGAAATATAAACTATTCACAAACTAGAAATTCACTCAAAAACATAAACTTTAGAAATAAAAACACATATATTGTAACTTGTATACACAATTTATATACAATTTGTATTCACAAACCTTCAAAATAACAGAAATAATAAAAATATTACACAAATCCCACGCCCTTTTGCGTGTATTTTATTTCACGACATCTCGGAATATAGCCGTTGTTTTGGACTTGAATAGAACCTACAGAATATATCAGTTGGTATATCAAGTGGTACCAACTTGTAGAATGAAATTTCCTCTACAACATACTGTAAAGAAAAGTACGTTTTTCAACATAGAAAAGGGATTACGTCATTTCGTAAACTGCACCGAATGCCAAATGAATTTCGTCCTGTCAAGTTTCTTCTATGGTCAAGTAGAAATATCTCTGGATCTGTGAGACGCAGAAAAATTTGTAATCTACGGTTTGAAAGAGAAAGATATGATCTATAGAACAGTGTTTTGGTCAACCCGTTTGATAGAAATATAGATTTGTAATCAAATCGGAGAATATGGCGTCGCGTTTACGAAAAGGCGCAGAGTTGAGATTTACGATTTAACGCATCAAAAATATGCGAACTTCACCAATTTTTGGAATATTATTTATAATGTTTTGTGGTTTTTTTTTGCATAATTATGCATCTACGGAACATTACTTTTCCAACGGTATTTTATTTATTGCGATAAGACAATTCTAAGGTGGGCGTAATGTTGAATTGCAAAATACGTGTTTTAGAGTTAGTGAACTAAGCCATGACTAATGTCGCGACCCGGTTATTTGTTAAAACCGGGTCGCCTACCCGTTCCAGGGTTAATGTTATCACGATTAAAAATAAGCTTAGTAATGACGAACTTGTTTGATTTTATGGAATTCAAAAGAATATCTAATTCATCCACCTTATTCATCACACAATAAAATTAAATTAAACCTAAAACTATGATAACCTGAGTGCAAGCTAAAATCCCTCCCACTCCACAGATCAGTTGACCAGTAAGATCGCACTCAGGTTATCATAGTTTTAGGTTTAATTTTATTTCATTAGTAGATATGTAAGTTTAGATTTAGTTTTTAAGCAAGACCCTCCGATGATGATAACCGTGTTATCGAAATGTACATCAGGGCATTTAGTGGAAATAATTAATATTAATCAGATAATTGTGTTTTATTTTAAAGTCTCTAGTGATTGTGGTTAGGGGCAAATTCGAATCATTATTGAAATAGATTGTTAAGGTCACCACAATTATTGTCCTTTATAAATCTTTTGACTTTGGCCCTAGCTAACTCGATAGGATTTAGATCACATGAGTATGGTATGATCCTAACAACTTCATGGCCTAAGCTAGGTACAAATCTAATTTATAATTTTTGTACCTAGGTTTATGAATATTTAATAAACGGTTAAGTTGTTCCTTTCTTATTGTCATATCACTCTGAACACCTTTTTTTCCAACCAGTTTACTATATCTGCCTTGACAGATCTCTTCGTTGGTACTTTTTGTACTAAAACAGAGTGATATGGAGCATTAACGATCACGGAAGACGGTGGAATATTTGTTAGTATTTTTTCATTTAAAAAAATTTCTTTTGATTCATTTGTCCATGATAATCACCACTAGTTGTCCCCGACTTAAAGAGAAGCATTGAACCCTTAAGAAATCCCTCCAAACCTCCTGCATGTCATACAATTAAACGGTAGGCTGCACTCAAGTCATCCGGTACCCCAAATACGTCATCTGATTTCCACCATTTTTTTAGAAGTCAAATTACTATCAACCCATGTTTCAAGGTAAAATATTTTGTTCCGGGAATTTCTCAAAGCTTTTATTTTAACTAAATATTTATAACATAAATAAATATTGGCTGGCCTTTCAACTAACAACTTTCTTTTATTTTTACATTTACGCCAAGAGAAACCCATTTTAGTGACTATTCTTAACAAGGAATTTTCACCCCACGGGAAATGTATACTTTGTTTTAAAATGGGTAACAATTTTGGGATGGATGGCACAGTTTTCTTATTGATATAAAGTCTTGAATTATAAGTAGTAATGCATTTTTGTTGAAATCATAAAATATTTGTTTTAAATGGATACAAGCAATTTTGTATGATAAATTATAATCTGTTCACAACTTCGACGTTATCCTCAAAGAGTCATGCCTTACATCTGGGGAGGGAGGGGGGAGAGAGAGAGAGAGAGAGAGAGAGAGAGAGAGAGAGAGAGAGAGAGAGAGAGAGAGAGAGAGAGAGAGAGACAAATAAGCTCTCAATACACCAATGTCTTCAACAAAAGTTAAAAATACAAGTCTAAAATGTAAAGTAAAATCATATTATAATGTGAAACCTAAATGTTAAAATGTAGTGAAACATATTCAAGAACGGTTTAATTATTGTTAATTGAAATAGCTCCTAAAATAATTTTTGATGTCCTTGTTACAATTCCTCGTTAGGCTAAACCGTTCATTTTCCACAAAACAGATAATGCACCATTATTTTTTACTCAAAATTAAGTTTCTAAATGAATTTTAAAATATTTAGTTATTATAATTAATTTTCATTAACTTCTTGTGAAATAATTTTCAACTAAACCATGTGCTCATGACAGCTTTGTATAAATCTGTCTAAATCCGTTTTTATCTTACTTTTTCAAAGGTTGTCTGATGTAAAATAATTTTTAAAAATATTTTCTTTAAATAATTTTTTTGCATTTAACTCTTTAATAAATGAAAAAGGGTTTTTTCTATAAATTATTCAAATTAACGTTTTAGCAATTCATTAAGAGATTTGTAATAAAATAAAAAAGAGTACTTCAGTTTAATTAAAAATACTAATTTGGTGAATCAAGTATTTAGAGTCTGCCATGATGACCCTTCATTTTTACTTTTCAGAGTTTTTACTGGTCCAGGGATCTGGTAAAATAAAGAAAATAAGAAAAACCACCCATCTAGCTTGAGATCACCTGCTTTTGGGAAATTGAAAACTAGCAAAGAAAATGTGTAGAAATAAAAATTTGATGATGTTAATCATTGTTTAAATATGTTATTAATTTAAGTTGTTATATTAAAATTGTTAATATTGTTTAAAAAAAATTTAACGAGTTGTCCAGCTAGCTAATTTTTGGCTTTCAGTGTCTAAGAGAATATTATTAAAAAATAGAAAAAAAATAACAAAAATTAGTTTTTTTTTAATTCTTTTAGATGTCTATAATATTTTTTTCTCTTTCGTTGGCCAACAAAATATAATTCCTTTTTTTTGTAAAGTTCTAAAATAAAACTTTTCCTTTTTTTCTTTCAAATAATAAATAGCTTAACAAACCAAACAATTAAAGAATGTTAACATGTTTTGTTGATCATAGTTGAACTTAATTTCTCAGTTTGAGATTAACAGTATCTTGGTTCCGAAAAGTGTATGTACATACTTTCCTTCTTGTGTATGTAAGTGTTATCTTTAGAGGGCCCTTTTAACATGAGTGTAACAATACAAAATTTCAAGAACTTCATGTACAATATTAAGCACATGGGATGAGGTGATAACTGAAGAGATGGTAATAATATCAACAATGTTGTGTTGGATGACTGTCAAGTGAGGATAAACGAGATACGATAGGCTACAATGATAAACATATCATGGGAATGTATTTTTAATATTCTTCACGAAAATTTAGATATTAGAAAGTCCTGGCATTATGGATGCCACATTTGCTCACAATTGACTAAAAATGAAACCTCACAACCATTTCGTGTGCTTGGATATGTTTAAGGGCAATCCAAGTTAATATGTGAGACATTATGGTAACCATTAGTAAAACATAGATCCATTAAAACACTCAAGAAAAAAAAAAGAGGAGTTAAAAGAGTTAATTTCACATTGCTTCAAAGAGGAATAACAATGGTTCCATCAACCAATAAATAATTTTTTAACAAAAAAAACCGACCTCAAAAAAAGAACAAAAATAAAAAAATAAAGAAAAAATATTATCAACATTAATGTGAAATAAATATAATTTAAAAAAATATAACATGTAACTAAAAAGTATTAAATAATAATGTGTTATAATAGTAATTCCGACTTCGTAATAATTATATTCGTGAAATGTAAACTGATATTTACAGAAACTAAAACGAGTGTTTATATCTTGTTTTTTTTCTCTTTTTTTTTTGAAGTCGACGCCACGATCGATTCAACGTTGTAATTGCTGAAGAAACAAAAGTTAATGACAAACCCCCCCCCCCTTCTTCTCGTTGCATTCAATTTAATGAGCACACCTTTCGAGGTACCTTTTTTCATAATTGACCGTTTGAACTTTTCTAGTGTCAAAAAATAGGACTACTCGCTATTTAGCCTTTATACCTAAAATATATCGTGCACTCACAAGAAAAATACCAAACTGTATTTTCACAAGTATAGTAGTAAGAGAAAACAGACATAATTTCAAAGAATCGTGTCATAGAGTATTCGGTATAATAGCTCATCGCTTGAACAATCATGGCGTCGACTTCAAAAAAAAAAAGAAAGGAAAAAAAAAAATATATAAACACTCGTTTTAGTTTCTGTAAATATCAGTTTACATTTCACGAATATAATTATTACGAAGTTGGAATTACTATTATAACACATTATTATTTAATACTTTTTAGTTACGTTATATTTTTTTAAATTATATTTATTTCACATTAATGTTGATAATATTTTTTCTTTATTTTTATATTTTTGTTCTTTTTTTGAAGTCGGTCATTTTTTGTTAAAAAATTATTTATTTGGTCACTTTTAGTGCTTTTTCTATTAAAGATACCCTTTCCCCGGTTGAAAAAAATTATTGATCTAGTACTGGTAAGTATTGATGATAACTTGACATTACTGGAAAGGTATTGGCTCGGTGAAACATTTTAATACTAGACAAAACATGTATTAAACCTTGTAAATCCAATTAATTCTTTCAAATTCAACAATATTTATTTATTGATAGTACTGGCTCAGTACTAATAAAAATGTCATATAAGTACTGGCTAGTTAACATAAACGATATACCATTTTCAATATTATTCAATATTATCAATATTAAACAATAATATTTCCAATTAGTCTTGTCAACCAGGCGCCATTTTGTCATTGTTTTGCAAATACTGGCCAAGTACTGGCTCAATCAAGTCAGAAATGAAATGGGGCCATCTCGGGACCATACCCTTTCAAATGAAACCACCCCCAATGAAATCGCTCGAGCCGTTCCGGAAATATGCAGCGAACACATAAAAATTAAAAAATCAGATCGAATACAGAACCTCCTCCTTTTTTGAAGTCGGTAAAAAAGAACATAAAATTTTCTGGGATTTACATGGCATCTTCATCGACTACCTAGAAAAAGGAAAAATGATACGAGATTTTACCTCTTTACCAAATCGATTCATGATGAAATGGTGAATTCGGTGAAGTGACCTAAATTGGTGAATAACAAAATTCTCTTCCATCAACTCACGAGTCTGCAATTGCCATGGGAAAAATAACCAAAATGCACAATAGTTCTCAACCACCCCTTCCAGGTGTGGCCCCTAGACGTTTTTTTTGTAAACATGAAGAAATAGCTCTACGGAAAGAATCACACTGAATGAGTTGCTAAAACAAACACTTTTTTTGCAAATTTGAGAAATAATTTTTTTTGGAAGGCATAAAAAGTTGGATAAATTGTATCAAAGAAAAAGCAGACTATGTAGGAACAACAATCGAATTTTGGAAAGAAACAAAAAATTTTAAGTTATTCACTTGTCAAAGAGACTGAATTAACATATTATTGTTGTAAACTATAATTCTTATATTAACTTACAAAACACTACCAGCATCTGATTTTACATCGTTCGCTATGTGAAAATGATACATCGACAAACTCGTATCGTTTTCAGATGAGGAATCATTGATGAAATCACGTGTCCTCCTCGTATTCTTAACACTGTGTTTGCGATTAATTTTACTTTTCCCAATATTTTCCAAAACTGAAACAAATTTTAATACATATCTATAATGATTGTTAGGATAAATCTAGAACAATAAGATAGTTTGTATAGTACCCTAACATAAACTAATTCAATAACTTTTAATCAAAACAACCGTTAAGTAAATGTTTTGACTAGCATTATTAACAATTTGAGCAACAGTTGTGAAGGCGATGATGTTTGTCCAGCAAGTTATTTTATTCTCACATATACGTAGTACAGGAAAAGTTAGATGAGCCAGAAATCAATGTTGAGTTTATTGTAGATTAACTGTTTTAAGGTTCTCCCCACATCTCCTGAGTAAAAAAAAAGTTGTGTTTAGAACAATGTCTTTCTGTCTGTCATATGTGCAATTCTCTACAGCCCAAACGCAAGGACACATTTTAATTAATGAATTACTATCTTAAATATAGGTAAGGCCGAAAACAATTTGTGCCACTTTGGAGACTTCTCTAGCAACAAAATGGCTGAAAACTGTCTATGTGACTGCGAGTTAAAGAAACATCCCCCAGAACGATCATAAGTTTTGCAAGGAGCTTGTTTCTGGACTGGATACAATATTATTAGGATTAGTCATCCAAAATCCACCTGGATATCTGTAACAGGAAGCAGAAATTCCTAAGGCACAAGGTAAAGACTATAAGTAAAGTTATAAAAAATGTTTGTCGTCCATATATTTTTAAATATGTTCATGTTTGTCTTTGTATAGTGTTAATTTATTGACTGTGACATTTGAGAATGACTGATAGAGTTGAAACGCATCATGTGAATAAGTGTGAAATTAAGGATTGATCGATAGCATCACCTGAAGGTCATTAATAAAGTTATACAAATGACTAAAAAGCTTGCAACTTCTCTATTAACACTATTTATTTTGTTTTACGAAAAAAGGTAAATTTATCCTTTTTTTTTTCAAAAAATCACCAAATATAGTAATATGTATGGAAAACCAACTTCTTTTATTATTATTATATTCAGAAAGGTTCATAGAATTTAGTAGTGTAATGAAACAAAAGTTTGAAAAATAATTTTGGAGTCAGTATGGCAATGAACAAAAAACACACAAAAATCAAAGGCTAACTTTTACTTCAAAGTCAAATTGAGCATAGAAATAATTGTTTTACATTTTTCTTCAAGATTAAAAACATTTTTCTAGTATAAATGTGAATAACTATTGGTAAAAAAAAATCAAATTCTAAAATTTTCAAAATAATAATAACGTTTTCCCCTAAAAAGTGGTACTCGACAAGTGAGGTTAGGTTTGAAACCTCGACAATTTAGGCGTAATTAGTAACTTTCTAAAGCTAGGTATAAGACAAAATCACTAGATTTTACTAAAACAATAAACTTTACAAAGAAAAACACACATATACACTTGTATAATCAAATAAAACCCTCAATATAAGAAAATTTGCTTTTAGGCCTAGGTTTACAACTTACCTCTTGGTTAGTCCAAATATAAACCATTCAAAAACTAGAACTTCACTCAAAAAAATAAACTTTAGAAATAAAAACACTTATATTCTAACTTGTATACACAATTTATATACAATTTGTATACACAAACAGAAATATAAATAATCCCAAAACAAAGCCATTGCCAAGCCTCTCCGTGTCAATTTATGTCAAAAACTTGGCATATTCCGAGTTCAAAACAAAAACCTCAAAGTAAGTCTACGATATATCAAGTAATATCAACTTGTAGAATGAAATCTCCTCTACAACATTCTGTAAAGATCAGTTACAAAATATCGATTCAAAAATCGATTATCTTATTTAGTAAACTGCCCCGAATGCCAAGTGAATTTCGTTCCGTTAGGTTTCTACTATGGTCAAGTAGAAATATCTTGCTATCTATGACACACAGAAAAATTTGCACACAACGGATAGAAAGAGAAAGATGTGATCTACAGAACAGTGTTTTGTTCGACATGTTTGACAGAAAAATAGATTTGTGATCATATGAGAAAAAATGGCGTCGGTTTTACTAAAATCCGCTCAGTTCAAATCTTTGAGGTTATACATAAAAAATATGCAAACTTCAGCAATTTTGGAATATTATTTATAACTTTTGTGGTATTTTTTATGCATGATTATGTTCTACGGAACATTAGCTTCCCAACACTATTTTTTTTTATTGTGATAGGACGATTCTAAGTGGGCGAAATGTTGAATTGCAAAATACGTGTTTTATAGCCAACTTGTCCGGGAGAATGGGTACAATTTCGGGTTTTTAACAGTTGGAGGGTTAAGAGTATTAAATGGTTGCAAGTTTTCTATTTACGCTTTGACAGATTTATGACTTTAAACAATACATAAAATTTTAATGTGTCTTGTCAAAGCAGCTGGAATTGGTCTAAGGCGTTAATTCGGGGGATAATGTAATAATAAGTGTTTAAAATGACGTGCTGGAGACTGTGGCTGAGTTTATATTTAGGTCCTACTAAAATAAAATAAAAAGACACTTAAAATACTTACATTGTTCAAAACGATCTTCACTGGATGATGAAGAGAATACATCATATATTGACATTCGCTGCTTCCTGTAAAAAATAAAAAACCAATAAACTGCAGTTCTTGAAAAGAACAAATTCTATAGAAAGCAATTACAAGAAAATATTTTTGTTTTATGTTCAAAGCGAAAAACCATGGGAATCATTATCAACTTAAAGAACAATGACCAGGAGGTTGACAAAAACTAAAGAATCAAACTAAAAATTAACTAACAATAAGATAAAAAGTTTAACAATATTAAAACTAGTTAACAATGGTAAACTTCAATAAAATTCAATAAACAACAACATTTATACTACGAACTTGTCATTCTTGACAAGTAAAATTCCAATAAATGAATTGCCACAACACCTAGTGACAAACATGACCAACAGTAGGCCTACATTCAATTCTTATTCTAAAACCCGACTTTCGATAAGAATATAATGAAACAAAAATATTTCTTGATACCTTTGACCCTTGATCCTCATATCAAAATCATTCTAAATTATCATTACTATCCAGGAAAATTATTAGACAAACATGACACGATGATTCCAGGCTTATATTCAATATTATAGTATGAGTAGATAGGCGAGAAATTCAAGAAGTTATAGACGGAAGGCATCAAAATAAATTAGTTTGTAAGAAACGGAAATTTAACTAAAGAAACTAATGGTACCAATACATAAAATGAAATTGACACCTGTAAGGTTGTTCACAAAAGTGTATATATAACATGTAGAAATACATTTTTCGGACATTTGCCATCATTTGTGTGTTAGAGATCAAAACACGACGTTTCGGGAATAAGAATCAATTCCCGTTATCAAGTGACTAAAAACTAAAGAAACATGAAACTAGAAACTAAGCCTATGTAAGAAGTAAAATTAAATAAGAATACCACCAACCTTAATATCTAAGCATGCATCTCAGAGCTTAAACTGAGAAGTCAAAAAACACAATCACGGTAACACACAACTAACGTCAAATACGTGTTGTTGTATCAAAGATACAGCAACAAGTGACATGGTCCAGAAAGCGTGACCAACTATTAGGGGAGTGGCTTATTGTTAGTTGTATTAAGCTTCCTAGCATGAGAGCAGGTTACAACCCCTTGTGGTGATTTAACAGGTGAAATTTCAGCTTGTTTTTTAGTTATAGGGATATTATAATCAAATTTTAGTTCTTTTTTTAATAATGGCAGCCATAATGGCCTTACTTCTATACTTGATTGGCTGTATAGTCCACTTAGTCCTGTTTTTGCCAATATTTTTATGGAGGAATTCGAAAAGAAAGTTATTGATTCTTCCGAATTTAAACCGAAAATATGGCTCAGATATGTGTAATAAATCGAAGGTTTATCCCTCTAAGGATGGTAACTATGTTATCGAAATGTACATAAGGGTTTATTAAACTTGCTAATGTTATTTGTGTTATTGTTTTATTTGTGGTTTGAGGATTACTTCTTTCATATCGACATGAACATATTGATTTTGTTAAAATTTAAAGACGTATTTTATGAATGTTTTTATTTGGTTAAAATATTAAGACTTTTTTATGAACATTCTGATTTGGTTTTATTTTATGCACATGAATTGGAATAATGTTAATATTAAGTATTTGTTTCTGTTCTAAATTAGATAATAAATGTATGCAGTTCAGATATCATGACTGTGTTTTAATTTAAGTATATTCTCCCCAAGAATATGTGCCCTGGGACTAACTTTCTTATTAAAAAAGAGTACACATGTTCAAATGTTTGCACCCTACACTTTAAATTTAGATAGTATGAGTAAAACTTTAAATCAGTTATGCGGAGAAGGAAGGGAGCTTATAATATGTATTCCCTGCTAAATCTGTTGCACATTAATTTGTGTGCATTACTACTTCAAGAGGTAAATAATCAAATGTTCCAAATACTCATTAATATTATACCAAAATGACTTTTTATACGCAAGTTATTCATGCCAATGTTAACAAAATAAATAACTTTGAAACATGTAGATTTTAACTCTTTCTTTAATTGCAAAATTAAATTTAAAAAATCATTTACAACAAAAACAATTATCTTTCAAACTTGATGCACTTAATAATTATACAATTAACATCTTAATCTACTACTTATTCTAAGTACATAGATAAATACAAGTTACTTATTCTACAATGTCTTAATCTAAAATAAATAAATAAGAGTGCATCAGAATTTTTTTTAAATTTTTTAATTTTAATTATTTTGATAAAATGCTCCGGCTAACTGAAATTTATTATTAATTATTAATTTAATTTACTTTCTCTTTACGGGTTAGTTAGGTTCTTTGGTGACTATAATTTACTTAAAATATAAAATAAAATTTGGTGGTAGTTTGTTTAATTGAAATTGTCCATTAATTTGTACTTATCGACTCTGAAGTTCTATTACAGTTCCAATGTTCCCGGTTCCTTGAACGTGGTTCCCGCATAGACTGCCAGTAGATGGATTGATTTGCCGTAATCTTTTTTTCTTTTTTATTTATACTTTTCGACAAATCTTCTTTTCTTCATACACTTTTGTTTTTACACACTTTTGTAATTTATTCAATGATTATTCCTGTTTATATACTTGTAGAACGACGCTATTACTCACACACTTTTATGCCGACGACTCTTTTTAACTTATAAACGACGATATTATCATTTAATTATACTTCAAAGATTATTATTAAAGACTTGTACAAAACGACGCAGTTACTATTTAATTTCGACGGTTGATTTCGGCTAAATCTTTCACATTTTTTTCTTTTTGCTACTAAGAGAAACACTTTCTCCGGAACAACCTTCTTCAATACGTTCGACACCAAAAAGACCCCTTGCGCTTCTCTTCTACCCTTATTTACAATTTTTATTTTCAAACTGCTTTATTCTGATCCTCTGCCTTCATTGGCTTATTTTAAATATTTTACGTTACTTCAGAAGTGACGCAATTCCTTTCATTGGTCCTTTTCAAATAATTTCGGTTGAAGCCATTAAACTTTTGAATGCTTTCTTTGACTCCTTGGGGTCACTCACTGACTGACTGTAGAATCATTTTTTCTAGTTGTCAAGCCTTTCAACTCTTCACAATTTATGGCCTGCCGAGCACTGACCTTTTGGGACCCCACATTTCGTTGCAATATACTATTTACTACTAATTGAAGGTACTTTGTAAAACTCCATGTTAAATGAAACCCAAACACAATATTTAGTAAAATGCTACAATTTATAGAGTCTCGCCATTTACAAGCCAGCTTAACACGACACAGAGTATGTGTTAAGATCCATCGTAAATGCTGTAACTGGCTAAACTATGAATGGCAATACTCAATAAATTGTAGAATTTTACTAAATATTGTGTTTGCACTTACAGTACAACCTCGTTTATCCGGACTAATTGGGACCGGAAGTGATCCGGTTAATCAAAAATCCGGATAATCCAAAATTATAGAAAGATAAATAAAACAAAATATAAAATGATAACTTACCATTTATAAGTCATGAAAAAACACAATATTTACACAGTCATTCAATTTACACAATACACGAAATTACACAATGTACTGTAAATGACGAAAAACATTTTATTTACACACCTGAAATATTTACACATGCTTTTAATAATTAAATTTTTTAATTTACACAGGGTTTAGTTGTTATTTACAAAAAAGTCATTTATCTTCCTCTGTTTTAATTTGGTGTGACGTTTCAATGCGGCCCTGTCTATACGATTCAATGCGTCTAACTGTTGGGCCATTGTAAGCACATTACGTTTTCGTTTCGTCGCCATTTCCACGCACAAACGCTAACACACGAATATAAATAAATAGCAGTAACAACGCCCCCTCTAAATACTATGCCGATTCTCATTCACGTCCTCGATACTCCTGACTGGGGATTTGATGTGCCAACTGCCACAAAAAAATAACGGGGGTTCCCAAAGCTGGTGGCACCGCTTTAAGATGTGACAAAATGTTCACATTTACTGATTTACACCCTTGAGTCTTAGCAACCCGACAACAATAAAGTTGTAAAAATGACATGATGGTTTATGATGCGTTGTATACATGCACCTGGTTTGTATTTATTTCACAGTTGTACATTTTCTTTAAGGACCGTTACAGGCATCGTCATTGTATTACACTTTCTAAAATATCAGGCATTCTTTATTTTTTTCCCGGTTTTTTTAAAAAATCCCTGACATTTCCAGAAAATTCAAATTCCCTGACTTTTCCCGGTTTTCCTGATTTTGTCGGTCGCTAGACACCCTGAATAATACTATTAACCGTATCCGATCAAAAATGTAAAGAAACTAAACACGGCACAGCACGATATGGTAATGATGTATTCCGGTCGCTAGCACATGATAGACTACCCGCCGGCATAGACAATAGACAAGGTCACTGTCATGCCGCATCGGGGTAGGGGGATGGTGACACAGAGGTCATTGCTCCTCCACGTTCTCTTCCCAGTGCATCAACAACCCGCCCTAATACCTCGAGGCGACACTGTAGTGTTGAGGAAATCACGTTTTTATCAACATTAATGTAATAGCAGATATTTCTTGTTGAAACTCCATATTCAAGGATAAAATAAAGCAAAAGCTTAAAGTTTCAAAACATTATAAATATGATTTAAAATATTATTCAAAATACAGTAATTATTAAAATATTTTGAAACTTTAAGCTTTATTTTATCCTTGATTAAATTTTTTATTTTTTGTTCCGGATCGATCCGGATAATCCGGACATCCGGTTGAATGAGGTCCGGATAAACGAGGTAGTAATGTATTGATATTTATAAAACCAAACAGTTGTTCGGCATTTTCACTTACATTTTTATTTTTTTTTAACTGTTAACAATACTGGATCAGTACTTACTTTTCTGTCCGAGAAGTCTTCTTGCGGCCTCTCTTGGGTTCACTCTGAGGCAATACTTCACTTCTTTGTTTTTGCCACACAGTTCCATACAGTTGGTTTAATAAATTCTCAGTGATACCAACGGATTCACTGACTACACTGCTACTGGAACTGCAGCTCATTTCAGTTTCGTCTTGTTTAGTTTGATCTTTGAGTTTATTCACACTATGAAAATCAAGAAAACAATGTATCCAATTGGTTAGGTTGTTAACCTAATTATGAAATAAAAAATTCATGAAACAATACATTGAATAATTCTGTTCTGATGCAATAAGGATTAACATACAAGGTTTCTTTAAAAAAAATCCTGCCAGAATTATTAATGCAGAAACACATTCATGGGAGGAAAATCTTTGGTAGTGAAATGGAGAGTATCTTTATGTAGCTACGTGGACAAAAATTTTATCTGTTCACAGAGAGGTTCAATCATTAACAGTTAGACACTACTTGACGGGAAATACTTAGCACCCATTAGAACATAGTTTTTTTTTGAGAAATGATCAAATGACTTGAGCATCTGTATTAAATCAAGGGAGGCGATACCACAAGAATAAACAATTTGGACGATTCAGCAGACTCTCAGTGACTACGCCATGAACATCACACAAATTAAGGAATGTAACTACGACTTCAAAGATAACTGCACTTCAGTAGAAAGATTTGCTTCCACAGAAAAATGCAGGTAGAATACTTCATTATGTTCTTACATATACATAGAATAGAGAAAGTTATGTAATGGGTTAAAACACTGATATGATGTAGAGCATTTGCTGGACACATTCAAGTTTAACGGCTCCCCCAGTTCAAGAATGTTTGTTTTTTTAAATATCTGTCTGTGCTTTACAGTCCAAACACATGGATCCAATTTTAATCAAATTTGGTGTGATCATATCTAGAATTTTTTTTAAAACTCTGTTTATTTATAACTTAAAATTTGGGGGTAACTAGGGTAAACGGGGGGAATGAAGTGGGGGGGGGGTAATTGGGTGGTAATTTTTTTCCACTTTTGTTTTTCTTTTTTTACACTTTAATTACATGTATTTAAAGCCCAACTCTTTAAGAATGACCTATAATTATTTCAGATTTTTGGAACCAGTCATTTATCTACAGTGTATACTTGTAAACACTGTTGTTATTTCACCTGTTAAAAGTGACCTGCTAACTTTGTCGCCCTATAACATAAAATGCATTATGCATTTTACCCATGTGAAAGTGCTTTGTATAACAGCGATAATATGAATAAAAATATCCCAAGATATTACCCAATGCTTCAATTGGCTATAATATTAGCTCAAATTGTTCTTGGAGGGGGGGAGAAATTACCACCCAATTACCCCCATGTGAGAAATTGGGTGGTAAATTTTTTAAATGAGTCAGAACTATTTTCTTAATTTATTTTAAGTTGAAAATGCATTAGAAATAATATTATGTGGTTGAGACTCATAATAGGTTGATAGTGTTCGTATTTTTTACCTCTACCACCCCATTACCCCCATGTGTGCAAAGGGGGTTTATCAGTGGTTTACCAGTGGTTTATCGCAAAGGTCATCAGGACATCCAACTTCAATAGCCATCCGGATATGATAACGTATTACCATCTAGAATTTACACAGTGCAAAGGAAGTATAATAAGTTTATCTGGCCTCAAAAAGTGGATGAAGTTCCAACTCTGATGTATTATGCATTGTTCAAGAGCCGATTCCCGTTAGTTTATGGCACATTGGACTAGTCGCAGACGACTACAAAAAAATTTCAAAATTCTACTACAACTACTTAAATAGAGAATGTAGCAGCTCAGATAACCTTAAAGCTCAAACTGGTGTTATTAACTTTATATTGAATAATTCATATGTTTACTTAGGTGTTATATCATGCCAAATGGACAAATTGCAGTTCTTGTTTCAAAGTTTTAACAGCATTATTTATACTTTTGCCTTAATTAAAATTACCTTTCATGGTTTTTTTTCTGTTATATATGTTAAAAGACTATTTGTTTTTGAAATTTTCTAACCTGTAAGTGACAGGATTAATTTTTTGTCAACGTTTAAAAAAACAATGAAAAGTTTTGAAAACTTAAATTTATGAGTGTAAAATTTATCTAAAAAATAAAATAAATTCACTGAAAAATGTTGCTTTTAGTCTTATCTATACCACCCAAAAGCCCACAATAATTAGCATTATGTACTTATAGATTGCTGGCCTATATTTATTTTTATTTTTTTGTAAATAGTGGAAATGATTAAAACAATGTAAAAAGATTGTTCTCAGTTCAATAAATATAAATAGGCAGTAATATAACCAAAACAACCAGAAAATAGGTCTAGCCTGATCAATTTGTAAAACATACCACCCAATTCCCCCCCCCCGTTTACCCTACCATAAGAGAAATAAACACATATTTTTAATGAAAATTGCCTACAAAGATTTTTTATCAAAATGTAGCCTATAGAGACCTAAACAAAACATATTAGTCACCATCTCACAAAAAAAATGCAGGTTCGTGAGGTATTGGCAAAAATCAACAAAATCTGCCATGAAGCTCTTTTGAAATACATAATTTTTCTAAATAAGATATAACAATTAAAAATTGAAAATTTATGACTCAAATCTGTGTGCAAAAACACAAATACAAAAATATTACGGTTAAGGAAATTGGCAAAAAATTTAAATGATCCCTGATCGATATCATTAAAGGCTCAATTTTAATCAAGTATGATTTACAATAACGACATGTTTATGACACAAGCAAAGCAAGTTTATGATCTATTTAAATAAATATTTGTTTTCAAAATTAGTGTCCATGATTCAATTTCATTTTTGATTGATAACTACAGAACTGACATTTTTGGTGATAATCGGTTTTGGTTAGTTGTTTTGTTTGTTTTATTTGGATATAGAAAGTGAGAAATTTCCTCATTTTGGCACCATTAATAAAGAAACTCTTTATGTAAGTAAAGTAAAACAAATAACAACAATTTAAGCTTTAAAAATAAACTACATAATTTACCTTAATTTATTATCCAGCCCATGAAACGATTCTAAACTCTCAGTTGGGTTTATCACAACTCTGGAATTTGTATGTTTATTCGTTTCCTGAAGCCAATTATTAATATTTATTAACTTATCCGGTGATAAAGGTGGTGTTACTAAATTTGTTAATGATTTTGTCAGCTTAGGTTTTCCTGAATTTGTCTTTTTAGTACTCATTTTATCATTTCCTTTTAAGAACTTTGGTTTTTTCTTGTTAACAGTATTAACATTTTCATTAGTACTACCTTTTGAAATTTTGCGCAAAATTTTTCCTGGTCCAGTATTTTCTTTTTTATCATTCAGTTGTGTCTTTTTATTAATTTCTCTAAGAATAAGAGGTTCGTTTTTCATTTCTTTCTTTCTCGCCGTCTTTGGAGTAATTATTGTTGGTTCGACTACTGAATCATCAGACGAAACTAGATCAATATTATCATCGGCCACTAGAGGTATGAAAGGATCTAATAACGATGATCGTCTCGTTTTAAAAAAACTTCCAAAACTAATTTTCTTTGTATTTTTTTTAATTCCTTTAAAAAACTTCCGTTCTTTTAGTGTTAAGCTACTATCACTTAATTTTTTATTTGTTAAATTTTGAACAGAAATTTCTCCATTGTTTGGCGATTTATTAATATCACAACAAAGGGTAAACTCATTTTTTATTTTCCGTCTTTTTGGCTTTGTAGAAACAAGTGATGATTCTATTACCGAACTGTCAGGTACTTCTACATCTGCAGGATCACTGGATCGTATTTTTTCCTTCAGATTTTCATCATTTGCTATCGGCTTTTTAAAATCACAATTTTCTACTTCACTTAAACTATCAACACCACTAACTCTACTATCAGAAGACACTCTGTTGCTCACAGCAGATGAGGAAGTTTTTCTTAATTTCCTATATAAATCACTTGCATCACTTTCAGGAGTTTCCTGAATAACTTTCCCTCCTTGTAATCTGGGTATTTGAATATCACTATCAAAAGAACTAACTAAACGACTATCACTATTACTAAGTCTACGTTTTAAAATATTTGATGTTTCGAGTGATGACGTACTATTTTTTGTTGAATTACTATTTATAGTGTTATTTTTACTTGCAATTTTTTTTGTATTTTTTTTTGAAAATTTATGACTACTAGATTGATTAGTGTCATTAAAACTCATTGAGTAAGGATCTTTTTCAATTTCTTCTGAAGAACTGTTAAAGTTTATATTATCAATTTCATTAGAACTTCTAAAAATTTGTAATTTTTGTTTTTGAATGGGGTCACTATGAAAAGAATTAACTACGAGATTCTTAAGCCTATCACTAGATCTACGTTTTAAAACATTATTCGAGATTTTGAGTGATGACGTACTATTTTTCGTTAAATTACTACTTGTATTGTTACTTTTACTTGCACGTTTACTACATATTTTTTTAGTGTTTTTTGAAGATTTACGGTTACAGATTTCACTATGACAATCGTCACTAAAACTCATAGAATATGGATCTCTTTCAATTTCTTCTGACGAACTGTATAGTTTTAAAATTTCATTACAACTTTTTGTACTATCTTTTCTTTCAAAAAATTGTTTTTGTGGTTGACGTTTTCTTATACAGACATTTTTTAAATCAGTCAAATCAGGAAATTCTAGTGAACTATTTTCAACTGAACTCCTTAAGTTTTTAGATTTATTGGCCTTCTTTTTCATTTCATAAGAATTTTGTAGATTACTAGTATTCAAATTATTTTCTTTGGTCCACTCTTTCTTTGCACTGTTTCTTGTAGATTTCCTGTTGTTGCATTGACCAAGCTTAGCAGGAACACTATGACTCAGTTGATTTTCCAAAATCAGTTCTGAAAAACACCAAACATTAATTAAGTTTCGAGTAAAGTAATTTATACATTCAAAGAAATTAATAAATGTTCTCTATATTATAGTGAAATGAAATTTACAATGTTATCAAATATGATTTTGGAAATTCTGTAATTTTTATGTCTATTAAAATAATGAGACTGAGTGTCTTGTAGATGATAATATAGTAAGTGTGAATAGTTTGCAAAGCGAGTAACATTCATACTTCTAGAAACAAACAAAACTAAAATCAGGTTTGTTATATAATCAGGTTCGTACAATGATTCTTATCTCTTCTTAAACATATGTCTTATTTTTGTCTCTTGAAAATACGACAAATTTTACATGACTAATTAAGCATGCACAAAATCTGAGCCAAAATGGCATCAAAAAGCTTACACAGGAGGAAAAAGACACCCAGAAACACATTTACATGGACTTCATGAAATGACTCACAGCGGGCTTGCTGTGGCACGTCACTAGACGTGGTTTTACCATTACAATCTAAAAACAAAGTAATAATTGTTGTTTTGCAGAACTCCAACGTTACCAAGAATAAAAAAGGACAAGACGTAACAAGTCAAAATTGAAATATTTCTGATATTTTCTTAGATATTAATGGTCATTGTTGAATGAGTACCACAGAATCAGACAGTTAATCAGCATCAATATCTTAAGTTTCTGGACAGGCTGAGGAAAAAGAGGCCCAAGTTGCAGAAGATCACTGTCTGGATTCACTATCAAAACAATGCTACAACTCACTCAGTCAATGTTCTCTTCATAGGAAGTTTTTTACTGATAAGAGGATTTTAATGCTGGATCATTGACCCAATAAGCCAGACTTAGCTCATGGGACTTGAATCTATTTCTTAAGGTAAAATCCACATTTATAGGACCTCATCTTCAGTTTTTAGATGAAGTAAAGGAAAATCGTGATAATGCTAAACAGGTAGATTATGAAGTGCTACAATGTTTTCAACCATGGAAATTCGCATAAAAAGATGTATAGATAAGGAAGGGTGTCATAATAAACAACACTTTCATCGGCAGTCTTGTTGTGTAGCTACACCTAGTATTCTCTCTAAAAAAAAGTTAAAATTTAAAGAATTGGTAAGTCTAAAGCTGAAAAATTACTTAGTCATCATCGTCTTTATTAAAAAAGAAGAAGGGAAAAAACTATAAAAGTTGGTTAATGAGAGGGTTTGTGTGAACGTAGCAGCTGAAGATGATGACTTAGTCATTGAAACATTGACTTGTATTTGTGTTGCACAAATAAAGCGATTTTTTTTTTTTTAATTGTGTTTTATTCATTTGTTTATTGAAGTTTCCACAAGTGTACTCATTATAGTTGAATAGGTATGTGTGTCAAAGATTAAAGTATGTAATTAGTTTGAAGCCATAGGTTGGTTAAAATATGGTGCAAGCTTTAAAACTTCTGGATAAGGAACAAGTTCGGAAGGTTGAAGAAACAGTTACTGATTTAGAAAAGAAGATAAAGTGAAAGAGAATTTTAATAAAAAGAAAGCTTGAAGACTTGTACCTGGAAAAAGAAGACCCAGATAACCCATGATACAGTGCTAAGAATTATTAAATGAAGTAGCAAAAATATGTAATTTTTTGACATTTTGTTGATTTTCTGACAGTTACAATTTTAAAGTTTCAGGACACTTATCTTAAAACTTAACTCAAAGGAGTCTAAAAATTTCTGTAACATAACCATTCTGTGACGGAAGGAAGGTATTTCTGTTATCTGTCTATTTTTTTCAACCGTCATCGGTACAGTCCCAAAAACGGTGTTTAATCCAGTTTCTACTGTATTTGCAAAATATAATGCATACTTTAAAAATAGGCCAGGACCACTTTTTTATTGAAAAAGTTAGAAAACCACTGGTCAACCGGATTTTTTTTTTTTTTTATTTTCTTAATGTAGGAGGCATATGAAATATTTTTTATTGGGAAATAAATTTCTAGTACAGTAGAACCCCTCTAAACCGGTCTAGTCGGGACTGACACCCGGGCCATTTGCCCGTTTGGCCGGTTAATCCGAGGTTCCCGTGAAACATCGGTTTTCGTTCAAAGAAAGCTTATTTAATCAGGTAGCATTAAGAATTATGCAATTAAGATGTTATTGCAACTAATTTTATTTTTATTCTACATAAATGTATCGTATATATTATGTTATGTATTTATACATCAAACATGAAAAAATTAAACACTACAAAGCTTTTTTACAGATTCCCCTCTGTCAAGTCTTTTGACACATTTAACCGCGTCTCAAACGAAACCAACACACGCTTCTGTTGAAGAAAACTGAAAAGAAATGTTATATTTTCCATAATGTATACTAAATTGATTCGTGTAAAAAAAGCGGCCCATCAAACGTTTTTGTATGTCTGCTATACTGACGGGTGCAAATGCCGCGGTGTTTTTATGCCGCCGACAATGGGATACCGCTATAGACAAAATCGTTTGACTCGCCGCTGCTTTGGTGCCGCGGTGTTTTTACGTCGCAGACAATAGGATACCGCTATCGAAAAAATCGTTTGACTCGCCGCCGTGTTTCAATTACAATTTATTTTCGGAAACTCTCATCCAACCAGTACACTACGATATAGGCCGGTTAATCCGAGGACCGGTTAATCCGAGGCCGGTTAACAGAGGTTCTACTGTAATGAAATATGAGTATTATATTAGTTTTAATATAGAGTTTATCCTATTTTTTGCCCTTTTTGTTTAAAGGCGAAAAACCATTTGATCATCATCGCCTTATATATATATATATATATATATATATATATATATATATATTTATATATTTATAAATATGTTACTTACGTCATCTCATACACACTGATTATTGTGTCCAACCGATTTCGCTGGTTCAATTAGTCAGCATCATCAGGGTTTATCTGCTACTGCTTCGTCATTAACATAAAAACACTACACAACACACATTACAGACACACATGCGTACACTTTATGTCCTGTCAGGTGGCTGGCCAGTCCCGTACTGAATTTGTAATTCGTATTTTTTTTATCATTGTTCAAATATGCAGAGTAAATACCGTCGGATTCAAACCTTATTTGTTAAGGGCGAAAATAAACACTCAGAGTACGTTGAATAATAACATGCAGTTGATAAAACATAAGAATAAAAAAGAAAGTTATGTATTATTTCATTATGTAGGACAAGAAACACACCGCATTGCTAGGCTTTTTAAACAACTTAGATTTAACTATGAAATAGCGTACAAAACTAATAATAATATAGAAATGAAACTAAATACTAATATAGACAAAAATTGCAAATACAATAACCCAGGCGTATATGAACTAATATGTAAATCATGCAATAGTGCATATATAGGACAAACTGTTAATTTCAAAAAAAAAGTATAAACAACATATGGCTGCAATAAAATTGGATCAACCAGAAAAATCAAATTTCGCGAAGCATATTCTAGATAACATGCACTCGTATGACACAATGGAAAGCACAATGAATATTTTTTAAAATGCGAAAAGGGATATAATATGAACGCTTGGGAGCAGTTTTATATATTTGTTGAAAACCAAACCAGCAAAACAAAAATAATAAATGAACAAATAAGGTTTGAATCCGACGGTATTTACTCTGCATATTTGAACAATGATAAAAAAATACGAGATACAAATTCAGTACGGGACTAGCCAGCCACCTGACAGGACGTAAAGTGTACGCATGTGTGTCTGTAATGTGTGTTGTGTAGTGTTTTTATGTTAATGACGAAGCAGTAGCAGATAAACCCTGATGATGCTGACTAATTGAAGCAGCGAAACCGGTTGGACACAATAATCAATGTGTATGAGACGAAGTATGTAACATATTTATAAATAAATATACTCATACGATAAAAATGCTAATAAAGAAGCTAATATATATATATATATATATATATACAGTATATATATATATAAAAAAAAATGTAAAGAAGAAAAGAACATAAAATAGAAACCCCCTAACCCTTGAATACTCTAATAGTGCCAGGATCAGAAGAAAACAAGAGTTGGCCAAGCAAGACCCAATAGGAAATATGAAAGAGAGGGATCTAACCCAAGACAACATGAAGAGAGATTTAAATTCAGTTTAGGTCCCAAGGTACTTTCTCGTCTATTCTCACTATAGCGAACCACTGAGGGAATTTTAATACAGGCTTTAACCAATTCATTTAATAAACATGCGTCAATTCAAATTGATCGCTAAATCCCTTACAACCTTCAACAAGTGTAGTTAAAACGAAACATTTCAGTACTAACAGAATTTTCTATTTTCATGGCTAAAAAAGTTTCGTTGTACAGAGCATTGTACTCAGAATTGCGAAGTCAACCCCCACATCAAAAATATAATTCTCCAGTAAAAGACCAGCAAATCTGATAGAAGCTATTTGTTGATTGGCGCTCTTCATTTACAGTTTAAAACAACTCCCACCACTCCTGATTAAGGAACGCTATGGCACTTAGGTTGGAAAAAGTAGTCTCGTTTTGGAAACCATCACGTATACTCAGCGTGCCTCTGTACTATATAGTTGCCATTGCATTCATTAGTCTTTTCTCACTCCATATGGAGATCCACAAGTTCTAGACATCAATGCTTAGAACAAAACGCTATGTAATTACCTTACGATTAATTACTACTATTTTGAGTTTCATTACTCACGTCGCTTCAGTGAACCATCTCCATCAGACTCACTTCTTTTCAAATGCATTCTGCTCTATACATGTACTAAATATAACATTTCAATTGACTCAAACATTCAAATTATTAAAGTGTTTCTTAATGAGTAATATCCTTTTCAATTATGACATTGTGGTGTTATGTTTATGTGTTCAAGTTAACAAACGGTTAGCTAATAGAAAGAAAAGACCAGTCGAGAGTGGATTCCAGACTCTACACTTCCAAGATGCTCTCCAAAACGTATGACACATCATCTAACATTACCATGGATGTCACAATCTTTATTTCTTGTAGTAACATTTGTTTGCAAGATACACTATGTTTGTTACTTACCATTAAAATTAACTAGTCCTCTAAATTTCATAAAGTTTCAATTCCTAACACCACATTTAACAATGTTAGTAAAACCAACCAAACCTAACCTGTCATACACATTTACAAATGCAACAAAAATGCTGTAAATACTCTTAATCATATTACAGTAGTTCTATTTTCAATATCATGTGGAAAATAACTTATAAAGTATAAACTACTGTTTTCCTAACAATATAATATAACCTACAAGATTCACTTGTTCAATAACTTGTAGACAGCCAGTGGTGTAGCCAGGGTGAGGGATATCAGGATACATCCCCCCCACCAAAAAATCCAGTAAATGCCTGTAAAAATTATATTTCCCTGAACATAAATTTTGTATAAAAATAAATGTCCTAATGTGACTCGGTCATCAGCTAGGCGTAAGCCCGTCACCAATTTCTGGTATCCCCTTTTCTCCTCTCTGAATGTGGCAAGCAGGTTATTTATAGAACGTCTGTCATTAATCTTATTCTGAGAAAAGGGGCACTGAAGGGTAGTACCTAATTATTCTCACTCGGGTCAAGTGGTTGTGTGCGGGTGTGGATTTAAGTTTCAGTTAAAACTGTGTTGTATTAAATATTAATAATGGAAACACGTATGTGCTTGGTGATCTTAGTTCTTTTAATAGTGTAAGTGTTCCAGTGTTAATATTAGTAAAAGACAAAGGATATTTTACACTTTTTTAAAGGACAAAACAAAAAATCTTGTATTGCACCTGTTGAGAATGTGTGCGTTTTGAGTCATAATAACAATATTTCTATTAGTAATGTTGAACCTTCCAACAATGACAACATCAGCTCCTAGTACCCCAAGTATCCAAGAGCAAGTTACTTTTATTCAAACAAGGCCTGGTCAGTGCAGCAGGAAAGTATGTGTTGGCTGCTCCACAGATGTAGTAAACTAAAAGTTTATGTTTATGGACACTGGAAAAAGGTACATATGATTTTCAATGATATTCAAAATACCTGTATGATCTGTTAGGTTAGTCTGTATTATATTTCTTCTTTGACGTCTAAACATGTTTGATAAACAAGTTTTTAAAGTTCCCTCCGTGGTACATGATTGGTGCTCTCACCCACACATGTTTGATAAAGGTTACGTAAATAAATATTTTAAAATTTGTATTTCTAATAAGTTTTTTCCTATTTTTTGTATTTGTAAATATTTGTGTTTTTCAAAATAAATTATTTTAATGCAGAATTAGTCTTTTAATTCAAAAAACCTTTGTTCTGTAGTTTTAAATAAAAAACAAAGCACTTCAATAAAGAATCAGCAACTTAAATAGCTAGTAAAAACTAAAGGATCTCAGAGGCCCAGGGTTTCGGTTGACGTTAGTAAATTAGGGATTCGGTTGACGTTAGTAAATTAGGGTTTCGGTTGACGTTAGTAAATTAGGGTTTCGGTTGACGTTAGTAAATTAGGGTTTCGGTTGACGTTAGTAAATTAGGGTTTCGGTGAGAGTGTTAAAGATGCCAAAAATGATTTTCAGCATCACAATTTTTTTTTTTTAATAGCATCATAAAAATGCATGTATTTCTGCAAATAACTTTTAAAGAGTATTTGCAAAGAAAATCGATGATGTCTATACTAAAATTGATACAGCCAAAAAAGAGTGCATACTACAGAATAGAAAATGGATGCATCCTGTAATTAAAACCATATTTTATGTGCGGCAAAAAATTTATCTACGTGGACACATCAATTCAGGCCCCAAAAATCTTAACTCTCATCCAGAATTCAAAGATGGAAATTTCATAACATTGTTAAGATTTAGAGTTGAAAGTGAGGATGAATCCCTTAAATCCTATTTGGCAAATGCCAATGCAAATACCATGTACACTAGTCCACAAATTCAGAATGAAGTCATTGATATTTGTGGAAATATTATATTGAACCAAATTATAAGTAAAGTCAATGAATCAAGATGTTTCAGCATTATTGCTGATGAAACATCTGATATCAGTGGTGTAGAACAATTTATGTTGTCAGATATACTGAAAAAAAAAAAATGGTGGGTTCACTTTAAGAGAAGATTTCTTAAAATTTGTTCCTGTCATAGATATTCGAGCTTCTGAATTAACAGAAAAATGATTAATGAGCTCCAATCTATGGGGATAAACATTTCTTTTTTGAAAGGGCAAGGATACGATGGTACATCAGCCATGAGTGGACAATATAAAAGTTGTTCAACTATAATAAAAGAAACACATCCAGAAGTTTTGTATGTGCATTGTTCCACCCATGCATTTAATTTAGTTCTCTCCCATGCTTACACTGTTCTTCCTATTAGAAATGGTTTATGTACCATGAAAGAGTTTATCAATTTCTTCAGAAATACTCAAGGACTAAACGAGTGCTAAACGAACATGCGTCTTAAAATTTTGTGAGACAAGGTGGGTAAAACATCTACATTCAGTTGTTTCTTTCTGAGAACTGATACTGCCCATTATCCAGATATTATCCAGGGATTTGATGATGCAGAATCAGTAGACAAAGCATTTACACTCTCAGCTGTTCTTCGAAATGGCAATTTCATTAGAGCTATTGTAGTTGTAAGATTTTTTTTATTTGGCTTTTGGACTGTACCAGTAGTTACAGAACAAAGAATGTGACCTATCATCAGCACTCAAGTATCCGGAAACTTTAACAAAAGAAATTCAGGAAATGAAAAATAACCCAGAACAAACTTTCAAACAGTTGTATGATGAATCCGTGAAGACTGCTGAATACAATACCCTGAGTGGTTGGCACACAGGTTCAAAGGCAAAATTATGAATGTTCTAAACCTGAAAATTATTTTAGGAGTAATATTTGTCCATTTTCTTGATTATTTTTTACAAGAAATTAATGAAAGGTTTTTAACTCATAAAAGCCTTCTAGAAAAACTATCGTCACTGCTCCCTAAACAATGCAAAAAATCTAAATGACAATGAAATTGAAGCATGTTGTGAGACACCGACTGAACAATGGCCGTCGGTAATAACTGACAATACTCTGTTACAAGTCAAATTTAAAATGTGGGAAAGAACATGGCTTAATCAGACACATTTTCAAGATTATCATAAAGATTTTATTTCATCGTTAAATTAATGTAATGAGGACATATTTCCAACATTGTATTTAGTACTAAAAATAAACGTTACTTTGCTCATCATAACATCTACAGCTGAACTATCATTTTCAACCTTGCGACTAAAAAGTTATTTGAGGAACTCAGTCGCAAAATCAATTGAACGGCCTCGCAATGTTGTCAATTTATAGAGAAATCGACATCAAGCCAAATGAAGTTCTGGACAACTTAGCCATAGAATGGAGAACACTAGATTTTATGCTATGATTTTAAATATTTTCAAATGTACCAGAAATTTGACTTTTGTTTTCATTATTATAATTTTGTTTCTTAATAAAAGCTTAGGAGGTTTTTGGATGTTACTTTTTGTAACTTAAAGAATTAAATAATTGCAAATTTAATTTCTTACGTTTGTTTATATTTGTATTATTGTTTTACTTCTATTAATTTTTTTTTGTAATTTTATATATATATATATATATATATATACACACATAAATATGGTTTTATTTTGTTTAATTTGTAATAATACCTACAGCATCAGCATTGTTAATATATAAAATCAGAGCTGCATACAAGTAAATACCTTTATAAAATCATAAATAGAATACAACTTATATATATATATATATATATATATATATATATATATATATATATATACTTACAACAATATAAATAAGTTTGTTACATTTCTCTGAGCCATTATATGTGGGAGGGTGAGGGTTAAAATATCCCCTCCCAAAAATATTAGCTAGCTACGCCACTGTGGACAACTTTCAAACAAGAATTCCAGTAAAATGTCCCATATTTGTTCAATGATATCGAGTAATTCGAAAAGGACCTGGTTCTAGAAGTTCTCTTGTATATAGGCCTAGCCTACTATTAATTTGTTAACTTATTTTTATTAAATACTGACCATAAATTAAAATATAATTTAAAAACTAGCTAATAGAACTGGTAAATTTTATGCTTACTATTTCCTGTTAGAGCATTTCTTTTCTTTTTGTTCCTTTTAGATGAAGAGGCTGGTTGCAACGAACTAACCAATACAAATGAGAAATCCTTATCCATGTCTGAAAATAAAAATTAACAAATATATACAAAACATCATGGTTAATAAAAATAAAACTGATTATATATATCAAGGTTCTGAGATAGCGTTATACCTTTGGTTGTAATAGAAATAGAAGGAGACAAACGGCGTTTGAAAGTAACTGTTATTCTGTATCCGAGGATGTGCCAAAACATTTGTTACAAGTACTGGGTGTGTAAAAAATTAATAAAACATTTTTATTTCCGACTTTTTAAATGTAACATACTAAGCTTTTTAGTATTGTTAAACCTTCTTTAGAGACACTTATTTGTTTAACTAATTTTCTTTGATAGCTCAAAACACAACTGAATTACATATGTTTGAAGTTTAATAGGAAAATGTCCTGATTCTGTGTTATGAAGGCAATTTATCTTAAACTGTTGCATTGTTTTGATAAATTTCACTTAAATGTAACAAACTTTGGGAAGAGAAATACCAAAAACCTTTAACTATAGGGGATTACATAATGGAGAACTGTGGAGAACTTACTGTTTATGATTTTAGAGTAAATGCTCAAAGTGCTGTCTTTATGCAGCCTGGCAATGTCCCAGTCGATAGTATTAGGCACTCATGGCATTGTAAAGCATTTCTTAAGTAATGTTTCCAGCCTCCTCAACAATTCGCTGCTGCAGCTCCTCTATGTTTGCTGGTTTCGTCTTGTAAACATTGTTTTTAATGACTCCCCCAAAAAGTAATCTAGAGACGATAAATCTAGAGATCTGGCAGGCCACTCAATGCTCCCTCTTCTTCCAATCCCCCCCAATAATGAACTGGTGATGACGCCCATGGCATTTACTCATCCAGTCAAAACCATCCTCTGCTAATTCTTGGTAAAGCTGTATTTTAAACGGTTTAAATTTATTATTCTTTAATATTATGTGGATAAAACTTTTAGAAACATCAACATACAAGAGGCTTTCCCTACTGAAGAATGAAGATCTTCAAAAAAACACTAGCTTCAACACTCCAACAAAATATTAGCCGATAAACACACACCCACTTATCTTTCAAAAACTATTAAAAAAACATACCTATAAAACAATCTTTACGCATAATTTAGGCTATACACAACAATTCAGTTTTATCTTTCCAAAATACAACAAAAATACTTTAAAAACACAAGAAAAACTCTATAGAAACACTGTATAAAAGACAGAAACTTTTCTGCTTAACACAATAGCACCTTACAGCTGAAACTTAGACTGTTGATTAACAAAGAAACACTTGATTTCAAAATTTACTTCAAACTAATAAAATAGACTGTGTTCAGGCAGACTGTTAGTAATGATAAAAATAGCTTTTACATTTATGAAATATGATATTAGACCTTTATCTTGATAGTTAAAAAGTAGTCAAAGTCTAATTCATTAAGACTGTATTATAATATTTTGTTTTAACGTAACGGTTAAAAATTAGATTATTTTGTAATATTTGTCGATATTTCACAGAATTTAAAATAAAATTTAAAAAATTTAATTAAAATTTTATTTTCATTTTATTTATTTATATTTCGATAAAATTAATTTCTTTTAAAATAGGTTTATCAAATGACAATTTTAAAAGTAAATATGGAACGTGCAAATTATTGTTGAAATACATACTGAGACGGTTTGGATTAATACCCAAACTGCTCAAGTCTCAAAAATATCCAAAAAACAAAAAATTAGAAGATTTTAAAAAGTAAAGTTTTTTACTAAGTTAACGACAGGTTGACCAAGCCTATACAATTAATTCTATTCAAGGGTGGGAGTGTTCAATGATGAGTCATCTGCAAGCACAAGGACTGACTTGTTAATTAACTGACCTGTCCTTACAGGAGAGATGAATCATTCTACTGAATAAGATAACATAGTGATATTAATTTTAGTAAAAATTTTAAATTATTTTGGATTATAAACGTTAAGAGTACCTAAATATAGTTAACTATAATAAAAGAATTTTGGTATCACTGTTAGTTTAAAAGTTAATAGTTAAAAAACCAAAAGATGAAAAAACTAAAAACCAAAAGATAAGTAATTAAAAAAAAAACAAAGATGGTATAATAAAGCTTAGTAGGGATAAATTCATTTTGCAAAATACAAATTTTGAATTAAGAAAGATTTCTTTGAAAAAAACGCTGTCAAAGATCACTCGAACGTTTTTCTCAAATTTAGAAAATGTAAGAAAGCTTCGAGGATAGTAAAAACAACAATTGATAAAGGGCATAAAGCAGTGGTGTCAAACTCAATTTTGCAGAGGGCCATATATTAAATTTAGAATGTGTAGGCAGGCCAGATTCAAATAAAAAAAAAAAAATGTACTGAATTATTATAACATTTTATTTATTTAATTTTATAGTATAATATACGGTTGTTAAAAATCATATCAAAGTTATAAAAGAGGGTAATTATTTTGTGCTCGAGGATCCAGATACCTGACTTCTCTTGTTTTTGACAAGCTCATTGACGTCAGATATCATATTCGTTGTAATTATTTTAAGAATTGATTGGATGTGTCCATTCGTAAGTTTTGTGCGATGGTTGTTCTTATTTATTTTCATGACGGAAAACATCTGCTCACATAAATAGGTGCTACCAAACATGCACAGAATGCGTGCTGCATGTTTTTTTTTAAATTCCGGGTAGTTTTCCAAACTCTCGAAATATTGTGTATAAAATGTAAGAGCGTTAACCTCTTTAAATTTTTCTTTCAAAATACTGTCCGATTGAAAATCTATCAACTCCATTTGCAAATGAACTGGTGCCTGTGAAGCTTCAAAATCAAATGGATTGTTGAAAAATGGGAATTCCATTTCATTCATTTTGTGGAAGTCTTCAAAACGATTGTTGTATTCCGTGATCAGATTTTGCAGAAGTTGAGAATATTGATCCAATTTTTTTGGTTCACTGTGCCAAATGATTTTAAATGAGGGAAATGGTCCAAAGTTTGATTTTTTTACCTGATTTTCCCACAGCCTCAACTTTGTTTCAAAGGTTTGAAAACATGAATACATTTGAGTGACAATCAGATTTTTACCCTGTGAGTTTACATTCAGATCTACCAAAAAGGCATTGTCATAATCAATTGGGTTGCCTTTTTCTAACATGAAAGTTTTAATAGGGTCATGTAATGCAAAACAAATCTTTCTAAAACTACTCCTCGACTAAGCCAACGAACGTCGGTGAAATAAGGGATATATCAGAAAAATTTTCGTCCAAATCTTGTAAAAACTGCCTGAACTGTCGGTGATTTAGTCCTCTGCTCCTTATAAAATTTAATATTTTAATTATAGATTGCATGACAAGATCCATTTTTAAATGTTTGGATGCCAATGATTCCTGATGAATTATACAGTGAAATCCCACAAAATTCCCTGATGTTTTCTGTTTTAATTTAGTTACAACGCCCGAATGTTTGC
The DNA here is from genome assembly GCA_963513935.1 of Aphrophora alni. Classification (NCBI taxonomy): domain Eukaryota; kingdom Metazoa; phylum Arthropoda; class Insecta; order Hemiptera; family Aphrophoridae; genus Aphrophora; species Aphrophora alni. Next base: position 85,653,151 of record OY740774.1, on the reverse strand, counting down.
CAGCCATGGCAGGAGAGCCATCCGTAGTTGTGCTGCTAAGTATATTCCAGTCGAGTTCATATTCTGCTATCAAATGCTCAATTGCAGAATAAATATCATTTGCTGTTGTAGTACCTGTCAATGGAACGCACTTTAATAGTTCTTCAGTTATTTCAAAGTTACTGTTAATACCTTGTATAAAAACAGCAAGTTGAGCTGTATCAACAGTATTGGTGCTCTCGTCAACAGCCAGTGAAAAGTTTGTAAATTCCTTAATTTTCTCCTTCGGTTGAAGAACCAAATTTTGAGATAAATCAATTATTCTTTTGAAGCAACAGTGTTTCTTGACAGCGAAATATTTTGAATTATTGACTTTTGAAATGGAAATGAAACATCGGCAACTTTCAACATACAGTCTTTAATAAAATCATCATCAGTGAAAGGTTTTGATCTCTTCGCGATTTCTAATGCAATAATAAAACTTGATTTCAGGGCATCTTTGATCTCAGTATTAGCTTTAGTAAACATCGATTGTTGACCTTGAAATTTAGATTTTAAAGATGACAATGTGTCCATTCTTATTTTTTCAGTGTAACAATCGAATTTTGATTTATGATTCGTATCATAGTGTCTCTTCAAGTTAAACTCCTTACAAACAGCAACTGTTTACCTATCAAACACAGTGGTTTACCTTTCCATTCTATGAAAAAATATGCAATTTCCCATTTAGACTGAAAAACTCTGCACTCACTATCAATTTTATGTTTTTGTGACATTATGCCAAAATCGTAACAATTATGGAACTCGACACAACAATTATGGATATCGCACGCGCACGACACAAACAAATGCACAATACCTTCACAATCACTAGATTTCACAATCACTACTTCGCAGTACAACTAAAATCCTTCTCCGACCGTATCGCTTCGATTACTCGACTCAACTGAATCACGTTGCGCCGATGCACTCCTTTTATATCGATAAGGAAGGTTCTAGTCTAGACTCAAAGCGCATGGAAGATTCTATTGTTCTCAAAAAAAATAATAGGGTATTTCCGCTTGTTGCTAAGAGATGGCATTACTATCTATCTCTCTCACTTGTCTAGGCACGCGCTGACCTTGAAATTACTTATAATATAAAGTGTGCACTTATATAATATAAATTACTTAGTTATAAATATAGTGTGCACATTTTAAAACTTCCGTAGAGGAATAGAGTGAAGTCTAAAAGCTCTAAAAAACTTTATTCTTCTTTCTGAGACACATTACGATCGCGGGCCGTATCTTTGACATGACTGGCATAAAGGGAAACACTTTTGGTAAGTTTGGTAAAAATCGGCCAAACCCATGATAAATAAAATAAGAAAAGGTTAATTTGGTTAAATTAAAAGTTAGTGTTTTAAAAGTTTTAAAAAATAAATTTTATGATATAGTTAGATTCAAACTCAAATAACTAGAAAAGTTATGTTTCAATTAACACTGTTCGAGTTTTAATGTAACCTACAAAGCAAGAGGAGGAAAAGGATGCCTTCAGAATTTCCAAATTTGCAACCAAAAAAAGAGTTATGGCAAATTAGAAGAATATTGTTAAAAAGCCTTGAGCGACCAGTAAGAACATAAAATGAGGTTGATCAATCGTCCCCTCTTTGCAGTTAGGAGCGTGAAGTTCTGCCAACACCAGACAAGGCAGACCAAAATAATAAACAAATCAAAAGGGGTAATTAAGAAATAGTTTGGAGAAAATAGATTGACAAATAGATGAAGGAAGCTTAGTACATCATCCTACTATGAAGAAAGGGTTGAAAACAAATCAAAACAATGGGAAAAAACATTAAAAGCAAAAAGGGAAAATTACAGGGAAAGTAACAATTTTGGGAAAAACCAAGGTTACTACGAGGAGATTGGTGAAAATTAAAGTATTCTGACTTCATCATCGGACTTAGTAGGTCAATTTCTGGATTCTACAGCAGACCAAGTTGGATATAATTCTGCTACTCAGCTATGCACAAGATATAAGGACTTAGGAAATTTTCGTCAAACAAATATTGGACTTAGAAGAATTTTAAAAAATATTTTCAACTTTAATAAGAAGACAAGTTATAGCTTCATGAGAAATAGGACAGTAACAGCATTGAAGAACACGAGCTTCTAAAGGAAATGAACATTTGAAACTTTGCATTGAAATATCGCTGATTTGATTCAAGAAACTTAGAAAAGCACAAAATTCATCACAAGATACCACATCGGACAGAGTTGGGAGTTCCTACACTAGGATAACGAAAGAACGAGGTATTGGGAGAAAATATTCAACCGACACTACTCCGACTTTCGGGATCGTCTACCTGCCTTGACCAACTTGAAATCATTAAGGAATAGGACTGACGCAGCCTTACTACTGAACACCATTCAGGAGCCAAAGCCATTAAACGTACCAAGGTACCCTATTTCGAATAAACAAATATTCGCTAAATCGTTAAATAAAATTTAGACAGATAAAACAATATGGAATGTTTTAAAATATTTTAAATTCAATTTTGTTTTCTTAATATCTGCTACTCATGGTCAATTGAATAGGATGTTAAGTTAATATTGAAATTATACATAAAACGTTGAATTTTAGTTTTAATATGAACTTGTTTATTATTAGGCTAAACATAAAAGTAAACAATAATTCATAAAGCTTTAAATAAATTTATACCTAATAAATCTATTCTATTTTTTAATTGAAATATAAAATAAACTTGCTATTTGTGTTATATAAGTTTTAATTTGTCTTTGTTGAATTTATATTTGTGTATGAATAATTGAATTTCTTGTGCGTTTTTATTTCAACGTAGTTTTAAGTATATTTTTAAAGACAAATATTAGTAGTTTTTGTAATTATTCTAGGTTTTCAATTATACTTGAATCATATTGTTTTGATATTAGTTTGATTGATAGTAATATTGTTACTATAAATATTTTAATTTAAATTCAAACAACATTCATTTTTTTTTTTTTTTAATTTGAACTTTAAAAAAAGATTTAGTTGAATATTTTTTTAATGAATTAAATTTTAATTTATGTGTAAATGTTTTATTATAATAACATATAAATCCTATGTGGTTTCCAGGTTGTGTATATAGAAATATTAGTGCTCATATTGCACACTGTTCATATAGATTTTATAAACAGATTTTTCAAATAGACACACTTCGAGAAAGAGGTGTAATTGTAAGAGAAAGTAAAGCTAGTCAGAAATTAAACAAAAGGAAGTTAAACTTAACTTAAAATTATACTAAGAATAAATTTTGCTCCAGACAAGCGAGTGAGATTCATTCTTGCAATCGAGCCGTAATCCCACAATCAAAAATAAGAGTGAGTGAAAGGTGAGCTCATTGCAGTACATAGGATCTAATCTATAGGCTATTATTAACCTATAGGCCTACATATTTGAAATTGGTACTTTTCATTTTCAATTTTTATGGTAAAAAAGTGAACACTGTTTAAAATACAATTTTTCCTTTTCAAAGTAAGGTTTGTACTATATGAATTAGCCTACGCACTTTTTGTTCCATATTTTTACTAAAAATCTTATTAATAGGGTAGTAAATAAATTATATAGTTAGACCTATTAACATATCTTATATATATATATATATATATATATATATATATATATATATATATAGCTATTATGATTATTATTATTATATAACATAAGTTATGTATTACAACATAATATAACAATATGAGTAACAAGTTGCAAGAAGAAGCTTATAACCACATTATGTAGCTCATACAATGAATATTTGGAGTATGAATTTTTTTCAACTTACTGTATTATGACTATTCTTATTTACATATTAAAACTAGTATAATTCATATTTTGTTACTAGAAACTCACTTCCCAGTGAAAAAAGTTGTGCTTATTATAGCTCCTAGAGTACTGTAACAAGTTTCACAAAATACAGTAGACCATTGGATAAATATCGGTTCTAGATCATCCTTCGATTTTTCTATAAAAATCATGAAAACATAAGGTAACCTTTTAATGAAAGGATCAGATTATATTATGTGGAGCAATAAACATTTCAAGTTCCAAAATGCATTTATTCACTGTTAAATATAACACATAGAAAACAATAGAATACAGCTGTTAGGTTAAAGTCTAATTAATGAAAGCGAATGTTAATATGTATGACTACGTTAGTGTATTTGTTATAAATACCTTATTTTAAAACAATTAGATCATTTTCAATTTCGTAAGACACTTTTAAAGCCAAAAAATGCATTAGTTTATAAGAAAATAGGAATATTAAAGTATTGAAATCGACTTCACAATTAGTAGCATCTAAGTTGCGAAAGTTACAAAATGGAACGTAAATTACATACCAAAGGTATTCATAACATATACACTAATAAATGTAGTAATACATATTAACATTTGCTTTCATTAATTAGACTTTAACCTAACATCTGTATTCTCTTGTTTTCTATGTGTTATATTTAACAGTGAAGAAATCAAAAAATTTTAAATAGAAAAATCAAAGGACAATCTTGAACCGATATTTTTCAATTTTATAACATACTTATATAGTTTTAATCTCAATAGTTATAAGCTTATAAATAAAACTCCACTGATAAAATAGCCTACTAAATAAAAAATTGTATTCGGATGCCAGAGTTGTGATGATATAGGTTTTCACGGAAAAGTTGCAAGATAGTAGTTTGCAAAATCATACCAAAGTAGATTGTATCCTACGGCAAAAATGATCTAAGCTATGTGTATGCTACATATAGTCATGGTTGAATAAAAAAACATAAATTAAGACAACTAGAGATAACTCTCTGGGGTAGTAGTAAGTAAATTTGGTCATAAGTTCATCAATATTAAGAAACCTTAACAATTTAAAGCAAATAAATGAGTCTAAGAAAGCGCTAAATCTGACCATGTCATCTCAATTTTTCAATAAATTGTATTTAAAAATGTTACGCTAAAGGCCTAAATATATGCGGAAAAAAACTCAATCTAAGTGTTACAGTGATTACAAAATCTTGGAAAAAGCACCAATAACTATTAGGCATATTAACTATGAAAGCACAAAGCAGTGAAAACTATATATAAATCTGATTTAAAAATAAAACATTATCTTGAATTATCATAAAATTTAGATCACCCACTCAGGGCCCCCCATGGCCGGTGCTACCGTTGCTACGACAACGGGGCCCGCTAGGACGGGAAAAATGTTTAATAAATCATAGAAAGAAAACAATAATTAAATCACTAGGACTAGATTTATGTGTATCAATGAAATATTACATCAGAGTAATATAAATTGGTTAATTGGATATGGAGTGCGTTGCGCACAAATAGTGTCTGAATCTACAACAGCTGTGAGTAAAAAAACCACTCCTTAAACAGAATAGGAGTTAATACAGTAAAAATATGCCCCGAAATAATGACCTTCTTTGTAAATGTGGAAACAATGTATTCTTTTTTCGCCCATAGTCCTAGAAGATGGGATATTTTGACTTCTGAAGTGCCGCTTTCACTAAAAAAACAATCACAAACAAGGTGGTGAGAAAGATTCGAAGCCTATGTTCCTGTTGCAAAGCACTACCCACAACTATTAACGGCCTTAGAACGAGTATTAACTTAGTTGAAGTCAAGCCTAGAATGCCTAGAACCAAAAGCATACAATAAAGCTATGGGTCTTAAAAATACTTTTCTTCTTGTCAAGGCCTTTGTATGACAGTATTTTGGTACAAAGTGTTAGGCTGCATCAATGAAAAGAGTGTAATAATTCAGTCGCAGAGTATTTCTCTGACATTGAAGTGAAACTGATGAATGATCTGAAGGAAGACATGCAACGACTGAGAAATTCTTGGGAAGACATCATCAGTGAGTGACGTTTAGTAGCAGAATCCATCAACGTTTCCAAAATCAAGAGGTCGCCCTCAATTGGAAACAACTATTGAAGAAGAAGGAAACCATTTTAAAACTAGTATTGTGTATAAGAGAGCTTTGGATCTTATTTTGTCTGATCTCAAGACAAGATTTGAAGCAACTAATGCACTGACTGAACTCTTCAGCCCAGTTTTTCAATTCAGCTCTATGGAAGACAGTGATTTAAGGGATAAGGCTGAAAACTTAGTTAAAACTTATAAGAATGATCTATCAGTAAACTTTTCAGATGAAATTATACATCTGAAACATATATACAGCTCTGTGTTTCAAGTTGACTAAAAAAACATTTCAAGTAACCCGTTAAGAGTTGTTGAATGCAATCCATGCCACACAGTTAGAACCCATATTCATAAATGTGTGTATTGCATTAAGAATATTTTGTACGATACCAGTTTCTGTTGCACCTGCAGAAATAGCATTTAGTCAGCTGGGCAACGTATTGAAAACATGGCAACGTTCATCAATGACTCAAGAACGTCTTAACTCACTTGGAGTATTAGCAATCGAACACCGTCTTGCATCAAGCCTTGATTTCAGTGATGTAATTGTAAAATTTTCAATGATCAAAGCCAGAAAAATGTAGCTTTCATTCTTTCAATAAATTATCAGAACTCAGAAACACTACAATGCAACATTTAACTTTCATTTTTATGTTCTTGGTTTTTAGCTTTGAATTTAAGTTGATTTTTAGTAAGCTATTAGTATGACCAATTTTTGTGAAATACTTATTAGATTTTCCTTCATTAATTTTTTTCTTTATAAACATGTATTTGCTTTGCTTACTTCATTTTTACCTAAAGGTTGTATCATCTGCTTCTCAATATCTCAATGATAAAATTACGATGTGTTCTCAATGTATCAGAACACAGAATGATATAATAATAGGCTAATACAAATGCATCAATACATACTCAATATGCATTAGCCTAGCCATTAGGCTAATATACTCATAGTAATTAATTTCTTTTCTTGGTAGTAAGAGAGGGGCCCATCGTGACTTTTAGCAACAGGGCACATGGAATGATGTGGGGGGGCTGCACCCACTTTGCATTAAAAGAGAAATGAGGGTAAATATGCAGGAGAGTTGTCCGATCGATTTAAGTGTGAAATCTCGGCATTTCGTCTTCAAAATAGAGTTTTTCCAACAATTCGTAACAAAGCTAGTGGTTTTTTATCTCTCATAATCTTTAAAATTGTCAAATTTGTTACATATTCTATCATGTAGCCATATTGAAATCACTCGTGGGGGGGTACACATTTCATTCACTAATACATGTTGATATTGCTACGCCTCTATGATATAAAATCCATGATGACTAGGTCTCTGAAACCCAGACCTAGTACAAGAATTAGGCTATAGGTAAGGTAAATATCTAAATAAATATATAATGACCTTTCTTGACCTGTAGTTCTTTAACTAGCTGTAGTTAGGTAACCCATATACAAGACATGATTGATTCTAAATGATACAATCACTGTTTAACAGTTTTTAAAAGAGAACTATTTTTGCAGAGTAGGCTAAAACAACAATGATAGATTTTACTTAAAATTGATAAAATGTGTTGAAATAACCTCAAAATGGCATAAAACAGTTATTTTAAATCACTGTTTTCAGACAGAAATAATGAATTGTGAAACATAAAAAGTGACTAGCTTTGTTAAGAATGATCGAAATTATCGAAAAATCGCTATTTTGAAGACGAAATGCCGAATTTGGCACTTAAATCGATGGGACAAATCTCCTGCATATTTTCCACCAAAAATTCTATGCCTTAAACAATGAATTAACAATATGTAAGTAAAATAATTTTTTTAATTAGGCCCTACAAGTAAAAGGAAAACTTGTCTGTTATAGTAAATTAAACCTCAGGACCACCACAGAAATAACCTAACCAACATGACTACTATGCCTATGCCTAATTCAAATTTTATAGTATTTGAATACTATTTGCTTGCCTATAGGCTAAGCAAATATAAAAATTAACAGTAACACAGATAATGAGGTCAGTATGTCGATTTTAAAATAAAGAAGACCTATCAACTAAAATTTAATCCACCTGTTCACAAACCTTTGTAAAAATTGTTTGTCCATTTGAATGTAGAAATTGTTCACTTCAATAATCGTAATTGCATCTTATAAAACACTATTTTCATTCGCAAAAGAAATCGTTTGTATTGTATCCTCTTAATTTGTCAGTGCAGCTTTCAGTATGGATATGGAAACTTTGAAACTGAAACTGTTATTCTGGTATTCTGGTTTAACTACTCCACTGCCTTCAATACTGTTAAACGTTTTCCATTATTTCTTCATGAGGTAAGCATATAACATTATATATATATATTTATACAACAACAAATTTATTTACTACGTTCAAAGACGTAGTTGAACCTGGAACCACTCAGATGTTTGACTGTTTCACGGAACGTACTCAATTAATTTCCCAGAATGCAGTTGTCCAGTTTGTTTTACTACTGGCGCGCATTCTATAGCCGTAAGTCACAGTTGAGCCGAAGATGGCGACATGTGTGTGTAGGTTTTGAAAGTGTTGGAGTGGAAAACTGTGCAATTTTTAATTTAATATCAATGTATCTTGTGTATAATGTCCGAACAAAAACGTGCACCATTAACAACTATAGGTACAGATAACAGTAAAAAGAAATCTGAAGTAGTTCTTAAGAAAACTATCCGTTTAACTATCACCCTGACTGAACCCAATGAAGACTCGTGCCCTGTATTGGATTATACAAAACTTTGCAGAGCGGAAGAGGTAAGTTATAACAGAAAATGGTCATGATTAAAGTTGGATTACTTACAATGCGTTTACTATATTCTAAATGTTGTGTAATTGTAACGTATGGGGGAAAAAAATCAATGGAGTACCGTCCATTTAAGTTGTTCAGAGTATGGTCACTTATCGTAGTTTTGCAAAGACGTGTACATTTTCACTTTACATGTACGATAGTGTTTCAGTTTGTCATTAAATGTTGTGTTAACTAAGGCATAAGGTCGCCATATTTGTGACCATAGAATTGTTTTTAAATGTGACTTTGTTGTTGAACTAAATTTAACCTAGATTTAGGTTAGGCTAGTCCCCTTTCTTCGTTACATATGTGTCTTATGTAAAATGAAATGCCTTTTTACATCATTAACTAAATCGATGCCGAATAGACCTATAGCTTAGAGGAACGTATTCTGATCGATCTTATTTACGTTGTCGGGAGGGGACAAACGACGCGCCCAAATACTTGACCCCCCACAATTCATCAAGTTTATATCTGGACACTCTTTATTTTTGTGTTTATGATGATGTCTACTGATTAATATTGTTAATGAACAGCATTAGAATACTTTTGAAAATTATAAAGAGAGTACATTTTTAAAGGCTTGAATTTTGTGTACGTGGAAGATAACCTTGGATTACTAGTGATAAAAAAAGTTTGTCAATAAGATCCCTCGTGGAGAGTTTCGTTTATTTTTATACATACACAACAAATGTAATATAACCAATTATGATATCTAAATTTTTTATTAATATATTTATAATTGTAATGATTGGTACAGAAGACATTGAGAATGTAAACTTTAGTTAAGCAATGTAATTCGATATCTTAAAATGAAGTAGGAAGTTGCCATCATGGCTAATTTATAATTAATTAATATAATTTATTGTTTATTGGTTACATTTGCATTAACCTTTTTACTCGGTGAACCTAAATATTTAATATACGGTACAAATCTAGAATTTTAAATTGTTCAGAGCGTCAGGCCAGCCTGAGTTATCGTTCAAGAAAAATGTTTTACAGCAAATTATGTCATATTTCCTGTATGCACCTTTACCCCTCCCCCTCTTTCTATAGGTTAGGCCTACTTACGTTTTTTGATTAACTTGTTTTCGTAATGACCTTGGAAGAGATCATACCTTTAATGACAAGTAAAAGAGAAGGTACACATAATGTATTGTATTTTTTTCTAATAAAATATAGTATGTATGTGCTCATTTCAAACAGAGCTTAATTAACCTGCTCTCAAAATTATACATTTGCAAAGTTGGTTGAATCAAGTTGCCGACTGACCTATTTAAATTACTTTCGTATTTACTTTTATTTTAAAATGTTTATTTTAAATCTTGTTTGGGTAACGACTGACATTTATTTGGTAATAATAATCTCCATAGAGGCCTGCGCAAAGGTATGCGCAGATTGTAAACTTCTTTGCGTGATTAGTTCTTTTGTGAAAAGACGATTTTTCCCCCCCTTGTGGTTTTGAGAGTGCATTTTTTCCAAGGAAAGACAGAGGTAATTAATGATGACGATATGACATTGTAGAGGGGGCGGTAAGGGGGGGGAGTTAGAACGAAAGTTACCCGGGTTAAATATAAGGTTGTTGAGTAGAATAAGGCGACGGCGCTCAGCGTTAGACGATTGTTTTGATGAAATGGAGCCCACGAGTCATCTGAGTAGACATTGAATCATTTCAGACGGTGTTTCTCGGCGGCCATTGTTCCGCATGTTAATTTTATCGTGGTGACATAATGTTTAAAAAACGTAATGTAAAATATATACATACAGGATAGTAAATCATAATAAATATTTAAAATGCGAAAAAAGATATCCATAATGCGACAGTTCACATAATATAATATTTAGTTTCCGAATTACGCTTATCTTATTATTTTTTCGGTTTATTTGATTGTGGTATTTTATTTCTAATTTTAAACTTTAACTTCCTCTTTCATAAATTGGTTATCACGGGACCTTCAAAATAGATTAATTTTATTTTTAAACCTATTTCCAGGTGTTTAATACCCTCCCCTCTCTCTCACTTTTGTATACGTTTTTATTACATCAATCTTGAATTAATAGCGTGCATTTAAATGGCGTGTAGGTGTTACACAATTTTGGCCGACATCTTGAAACTGAACGAACGTTTTAAAAACAAAGTAGGTCTTGTGACATGTTAAATTACATTGCTTTTTTATGCTGAGAACAATGGCACAAACCATTTTTCACAATTTTGGCCGACATTTTGAAACTGAAATAATGTTTTAAAACAAAGGAGGTCTTGTGACATGTTAAATTACATTGCCTTTTTATGCTGAGAACAATGGCACAAACCGTTTTCCACAATTTTGACCGACAACTTGAAACTGAAACAATGTTTTAGACAAAGGGGGGGTCTTTGTGACATATTAAATTGCATTCCCTTTTTATGCTGGGAATAAAAAAAAATAGCCTATTTTCTCTGCGACTTAAGAAATATTTATAAATTTCAATCATTTTCCTAGTCATAGGCATACACTGATTGACTCTGTGAACTAATCAAATTGATTGATAGGAAGTCCACCCAAAATGGCAATACAATTTTAGAAATAAATTTAAACCCTTAACGCATAACTTTTTTACTAAAATAATATTTCGTTGTGATTTTTTCGATTTTGATCATGTGAATATGTTGAGTTGTAGCCCTGTTAATTGACCTAAATAAGTTAACGTATTTATGATTTTATATTTTGGGCAATTTTAGTAAAAATTTATAATAGGCCCTAGCCTATATGTTATTTTAAATTCTGTGTTTAAATTTGACATTGATTTTATATATTAGTAGGTTACCAAGTCCCCTAAATAGTCAGAATAACTTCAGAATATTTACCATTTTTATTTAGTTTACTAACATTGCAATTTTAATCCTAGATTCAGATTATTACTTTCTTAAGTCTCTCTAGGAATGTTTGATGACCTATTTAAACAAAAACAATAATAAATTTGAAATCTAATTGGAAGGGTAATTTTAATCAGAACATGAACACTTCCGCTAAATGTTAGGTAATTATGAATGAATCCTTGTACCTCAATTTTTCGATATTTCTCCCCCCCCCCACCTCTCCCTATTTGTAAAACAATATTACCCCTAAATAGGACCAAACATTTTTCAGGAAGTGTGTAAAAATTGTAAATATTTTAGGCAGGTTTTAAAAACTGCTCTTTGTAATGTAGACATATTTTTCAAGAGTTTGTTAGAATGGTCACAAAATGTTTATGTATAAACATTTTTATTTTGTATAGCCTATTTTTAAATTGATGATAAATAAATGGACTTTTTAATGAATGAACAAAAATAATAAGCTGAAATAATTTAGATTTTTATTTTTAAAACACCAAAATTGGGGGGGGGGAATATATAGGCCTAAATTGTGTATTAAAATTTTTTTATTAATTCTGAAAATTTCATAAAGGTAAGTACTGAAACAAAAAATATAGCAACAAATATAATCTAACTTTTTTTCTAAATTTAACTTTTAATCTAGTTTAGACAATAAATGTATTGAAATGAAATTATTATTCACATTGTTTTAATAATTATTATTATATAAATTACATTAATTATGGTGCAAAAGTAAAAATAAGGTCAAAACTATTTGTAATAACATAATTTACAATGTCTAAAACTAATATTTAAGAAATATATATCTTCTTTTATTCATTGCACTGTGTGGGGGGGTGAGAGAGAGAGAGAGAGAGAGAGAGAGAGAGAGAGAGAGAGAGAGAGAGAGAGAGAGAGAGAGAGAGAGAGAGAGAGAGAGAGAGAGAGAGAGAGAGAGAGATGTTAAATAGAACACTTATTCAACTAGTTTTTTATTGATATAATTTTAATTAATTAAAATATCAAGGAATACTATAATGTTAGGCATAATCCAAATTTCATTAAAAAGGTCACTACAATCAGACTAATAATTATTATAATCTGTTGCTTATGCAACTAAAGGGAGATATTTAGACAATAGGTGGAGAGGCTAGATTAATCAGAAGCATCAACTAAAAGTAGGTGAGTGAAAGTTGAATGCAGTTCCTTGGGTTAAGCTGCATTTCTGTTCTTGTGAAAATATTCATGGTCCGTCTTTCACAAGTTGTAAGCATTTAACTTGACCTAAGCTAGTAAGAAATATTACTTTGAAATGTGTTGTGAAAGAATTCTGCCATCAGAATTTATTCAAAAAATGATTGTAATACTTTGGGATCTGTCTTTTTTTTTCCTTCTACTTTTTAAATAAGCAAATGAATTTTATCAACATCTGTTGAAGTGTAGTCTCTGAAGGACCCCAAAATATATTGGTTATCTCTCCTAAAAATGTTGTTTCAGGATTCATTGTTACAAACTGCAGAAACATTGCACAAACTTTCTCACTTACCCATCCCCAATACCAAACCAAAACTAATTGTTACGAAAATATCATTTTCGTTGTCAATCAAAACGTGAAAATGGACCATAACCTTTTCCTCAAATTAAATCGTATTTAATTAAAATCAAGGTCATAAGGTTGGCAGTCAGGTTCATTTTAATTTTTTTGTCAGCTATTCTTGAAGCATAATACAGTATTTATTTACTTTGCTATTTTGCACACAGGTTTGGGTCATTAATCTTAATATTTCACTAATTTTTTTTTTTTAAATCGGTAGGGCAGATTTTAAGAAATGAATACTATATACCACATTTTTTATTTATGTTTTTTTTTTTTAACAAAACTCACAAGCCAGAATTTTTAAGAGATGGCGACTAATATGTTTTGTTTTGGTCCTTAGAGGGTGCTCTTGAGTAAAATTTGATTAAAATCGTTAGAGCCAATTTGTTGATAGTCTTTTTTTTTTGCTTTTGCTTATGGCAGGTGTTCCTAAATTGTGAGTTATCAAATTTTATTAAAATCTGTTCATGTGTTTGGGTTGTGAGCACTCCAGATACGGCAGACATCTTTCCAAGCCCTCGAAACCTTGCTTTAAAACTTTATTTCAATTTAATATAATTTACGCTTAGAATGAGTTGTTGGCACAGAAGTGAAACATGTATAAGTTCTATTTAAGTAGCGCTTTATTCGACCGAGTCGAAGAGAAGTGTTTTCTCAGTGATGTTGACAATACGTTTTCGAAGGGGGGCCTAGATTTTTACATTAACATTTCGGCCACTAAAAATCGTCCTATCTCAATAATTTAGGTACCATTGTAAAGCTGAAGTTCAAAGTTTCATTTCATATAACCAAAAGTCCCAAAACATAATAAAATATTATAGTCCACATTTCTGATTTATCAACTCCACATTGGCACTATTTTTCTTCCTTTTTCATTCTATGTCTTCTAAATTATCGTCACTCTTATAGTTTTATGTATACAGACATTCTGCTAGACCATTACTGAACTTTTTTTTTATTACATAGATGAATTCTAAGCATCTTTCTCTAAAAAAAAAAAATGGTATAATACAAGTTGAGGTGAAATAACTATATGTTTGGTGACTTTCAAATGTTTGCTAACATTTTAGCTATTTTGTACTTTTTTCATAAATAGGCAGGCCTACTAAAAATTTTCTAAATTGATCTTTTTTTAGCCTACACACTTTTATTCACACTTTGTTACAAAAGTTTGTATATTTTGAAAAAATTAGATAAATTTTGTTGTATGCTATATATATATAGGCCTATATATATATATATATATATATATATATATATATATATATATAGGATACTGTATATGTATTTTTGTGGCATTTTGGTTTCAGTTATGGCATTTTTTTTTTATTCCTAACATACTAACTCCAACATTTTTTACATCCAACTTTTTTTTATTACATTGATGAATTCTATGTACCTTTCTCTAAAAAATCGTACTACAAGCTGATATTTCGATAAAATAATTATTTTTGGTGAGTTTTAAAAAACTATTCATAAAAATAATAGCCTGCCATTCTGGGAAATTCTACAGGGAAGTTCTTAACTTAAATAGGCTACGTATAATTAACCTCAAGGGCTCACTGTAAAAAGTACAGGCTTGGCAATCCCAAGGTAACCTAGCTGGATCTACACCATTTTTCGTGTAATCTTTGGTTAGATCTCTCTCATACATTTTTCCTGTCAAGTTTCTTTCGACCAACTCTTGTTCTTTTCCGACTCTGGCTATATTAGAGTATTCAAGTGGGGGGGGGGGAGTGTTCAATGCAATAATAATAATAATTTGGTTATAGAAGTTGTTATATATACACATTGTTCTATTATTGTGTAACTATAGTAACAAAATAAAATTTGAAGAAAATACATTGTTTTTTGATTTTATAAAATTTTAAATAGCTTATTAGCTCTATTTCAACTATAATCGTACAAAAAAATAATGAGATCTGAGGGAGTGTTCAGTCCAATAATAATTATTTGGTTATATCAAAGTTGTTCAGTACACATCGTTCTTTTACTGTGTAACTAGATTAAAATTTGGAAGAAAATACATTGTTTTTATTTTATTTTATAGAATTTCATTTATTAGCTCTATTTCAGTTATAATCCTACCAAAAAATGAAATCTGAGGGACTGTTCAGTGCAATGATAATGATAGTTGTAAGGGTGAATACTCAATTTTGATCAAATATAATTTTGATGCTCAGGGGGAGTTTATGTCTTATGTGAAGAAAACTTAGGTTCAATTTATAAATATCTTTCAAAATAAATATAAAATTGCACAAATAGTTGAAAAGTAGGTCTCTTCTGTAGTTACCAATAGAATTCCTGTTGAAAAGTGAAAAACCCACTCCTTCATCATCACCTTATAATAAAAGGAAAATAAAGACCTCCCTAATCCACGAATACTCAAATAGCGTCATAGTTGGAAGAAAACATGAGTTGGTCAAAAGAGGCCTAATAGAAAAGATGTGAAAAAGAAGGGTCTAATCCATGATTACGTGAAAGTAAATGTAGATCCTTGAGATAAGCTAGGCTACCATGGGATTCCCATGCTATAGTAAATCCCAGAAGGAGAGGGAAACCCCTATATCTCTCTCCCTTGAGAAATAGATGTGTATTTTAATTTAGTTGATACACAATAAAAAAACAATGTGTACAGAACAACTTTGATATATTGAAATAATTACTATAGCACTGGATACTCCCTCAGATCTCTTTTTTTTTGTACGATTATAGTTGAAATAGAGCTACTAGACTGAAGGCAGATTGTGACTAAACTAAAGTGAATCTGATCTTGTATAGCATGCTAAGGTTATTTTTGACATTGTATTTATAAATTATATGTGTATAAAATTTTAAATACAACAAAAATACTCCATGAGTTTTTAATGATGTCATTTAGCGATGTTGATACTCGGGTGAAATGGATAATCGAATTAATCGGTTTCAAATGATTTTAATACTCGAATTATTATTTCGAAATCGAGTATCTGCGCAGAACTCAGCTTTACCAATCAGAAAATTACTAATGAATATTATATCGTCTCCTTATTCCTAGTTACGAATTATTGCTCGAATATTTTATTCCGAAATCGAGGATTTAATCGGAATATTCCGGGGATTTTGATACTCGGATTCACAGAGTTTTTTTTTTATTCGAACTAGCACATCACTAATGTCATTTAAATAAATTAATCTTGTTTGGGTCCTTAATCAAAATAATAATTAGAGAGTTAATTTGTTTCTCTTATGGCAACTACCCCCTTAAATATTAGAGAAAAAGAAATCCCAAGAAATAACTAAAACATGTCTACAAACCAAATTTGGTTAAGTTGTGTTTGGGGTGTAAAAAAACACTGCACCAATAGTTACTCGGATTCACAGAGTATTTTTTATTCGAACTCGCACATCACTAATGTCATTTAAATAAATTAATCTTGTTTGGGTCCTTAATCAAAATAATAATTAGAGAGATAATTTGTTTCTCTTATGGCAACTACCCCCTTAAATATTAGAGAAAAATAAATCCCAAGATATAACTAAAACATGTCTACAAACCAAATTTGGTTAAGTTGTGTTTGGGGTGTAAAAAAACACTGCACCAATAGTTACAATAGGCCTACACATTTCAGAATTCAATCACAAAAACTACTTATTTTGAACGAATATATCCATAAAAAACTATAGGCCTACATCAATTTTTTTTTATCCATACATTGTGATAAAGAAGCTTACAAAAATACCATTTCCGACTCCACAAATAAATCTTTAACGGTAAATAAACAATGACAGCAGTAAAAACGTTATAACTGACTAAGGTAACATAGTCATGCACCACTTTTAGAAAGTAGGGTAATGGCAGAACGCTGTATAAATATAATTCAAAGAGAAAGTAAATCTATCAATGTAACAGTAATAAGAGTGAAGACAATCTCATCAAATATTATAATAATATTACTTCTTATTCATTTGTTCCTTATTTACAGTCTTAGAGATTTGAAAGTAACAGTTGCAGTAGTTGATGGTTTCTTGCCTAGTCCCATTATACAATGTAATATAAACAGATCCTCTAAATGTATAAACCAAATGTTGCTTGATCAAGGGGTCTTATACATTAAGGTAACTTTGTTTAAAACAGTTGTTACAGTACATAGTTTTTCTAAACCTCGTAATTGTGTATATTACTGCTATTTTCGTGACAATCTGAGGTTGTAGAGGCAATATATATTAAAAAGTCGTTACTCGCTTTCCTTGTCGGTGTCTCAGTCCTGACTGACTTCAAAGCTATACATGGTGTCTACGCTATACTCATTATGCTCATGACAGTGACTTGGCTCTGCTAAAACTCAAAACTGTATGAATTTCACTTTTTTTGGGGAGGTTTTAGTTTGAAATTACGTTGTTTTTTTTACAATAACTTACCAAACTTAAAATATAATTTGTATACTGGGTAACAATTATTTTCAATGTAACTCATATTCAATCCGTCGATTTTCTTTTTGTCATTAAACCTGTTTTACAACTTAAACACATAAACCTGTTTTGGACATAACCAGTAAATATAATTAACAACATTTCATCACAATATGGTAAACCTAAATTTAAAAACAAGCAATTAAATATTCATGCTTAGTCTAAATGTCTAAATAAATAAATGCATAACTATTGTTAACTATGAATCATTAAAAATATTGTGAAATGAATGATTGTTCATTGTTAATTCTAAATCATTATCTATTGAAAAGCAATGAAACTAAAAGTTACAAAATTCGGAGACAGCTATGAAGGACCCTTTAAATGTTTTTTTATTGATTACTACTGAACCAGCATTTTTAAATGCAATCAAATCATTTTTATTAGAGGTTAATTTCTAATGACATTGTTTTGATTTATGCCATAGAATAAATTAGATTTTGTCCAAAACAATACACTTTTAAAAAATATAAAAGATTTTATGGCAGGTTACCACCATACTCCCAAATTTTGAATATATATGAGAAGTGTCTCAAAATATGATCACACATTAGATTGGATCAAAATAATTCTATTCATTTAGGCATTAATACCACTTCACCGGTAATCGTCAAATATCTATTTTCCAAAATACTTTTGAGGCTCAGGAGGGAGACTTCTATAGAAAACCCTACATCAATTTATTTTACGCGTTATAACTTTATTACTACAATTTATGTGAGAGGGTAAAAGTATTTAATTGAGTCTCTGAAAATTGATTTACCTACATTAATAGACAAAATAATTTGCCTGTATGGGTGAAACAATTTTGCTTTAATTATCAATGTTCGTTGGTCCATTCTACAACGGAAATTCAATAGCAATAGCCTAGAGTATGTCTTTATAGAGTGTACAAATACATACCTTCAGCCTAACCCTTTCAATAAATCACTTTTTTGATTTGTCAAAACATTTAAATTATCAAACTTTGGGAGTAAACTACCTGTGATAAAAAACTGTTTAAAAAAAATCAACAATGATTTTGATTTATCTGGAATTAATTAAACGCCATAAAAAATTGACAATGATTTTGATTAATCTGGAATTGATAAAACATCGTATTACAACTTTTATAAATTGTCCTGTAATGATAAGGCGTATGGAAAACATTGCTTATAGTCACTTAAGATAAACTATGGAAACAATTGAATAATTATTCAATTTAAATAGATTTTCATACTATAGCCAAGCTTTATAAGGTATGTTCTATTGGACTTATTGCATAATAATTCTAATGTGGTTCCTTTACAAAGCTCTTTAATGCAGTCAATGATCTATTGTGTCGTTGAAGTCCCTGATAAACAATTGTTAGTCATTCATCAATTTGTAGTGTGAATATTGTTCAAAATAATTGACTTAGTTTTTTTTGGATGTGTTCATTTTTGTAGTCCTCGTCTAGTCCACCGAGTTGAACAATTTTGTTTTTTTCAATGATTGTTGTCTGTTGTATGTACAATGCAATACAACTAAAATGTATTAACCAGTTTAATCAACTTTAATTTTGACCATATCCCAGAACTTGGGGGGGGGGGACAAAATTTTAAGGTAGAAAACGCTAAATTTTAATATTCTCAAAATTGGCTAGCCTATGACGTATTTCATCAAATTTTGTTTAAGTGTAGCCTGTAAAGGCCCAAGCGAAACATATTGATCATCATACCTCTTAAAAGTTTATCAGTAAACACACAAAAATCGACCATGTGGGTGTTAAAATACATAATATTTCTCAAAATCGGCTTACCTAGCGTATTTAATTTCATAGTGAAGTTTGAAGATTAATCCCAAACCCTAGTGCAAAATTATACGAAAATATATTACAGTTCAGAAACAATTGGCAAAAATTTTAACTATAGCCTACAAAGTTTAATTTATAATTTTCTTACGAAAATAATATTTATTTAATGAGATATAGCCTATATATATATATATATATATATATATATATATATATATATATATATATATATATATTAAGGGTTAAACCTATTGATCATCATTGCCTTATATAAAAAATGGAAGAAACGTTTTAAAATAATGTCTCCTAGCTTTCGAATACTCTAGTGTTAGGGTCGAAAAAGAAACAAGAGTTGGTCAATAGAGACCATATAGTCTAACCTAAGAACTATGTGAAAAAAAGTTTAAATCCAGCTAGGTGTCCTTTAACTAAGTGAGAATGTGAGTGTACTGTACAACCAGCTAGGAACCTCGGGATTGCCACACACGTTTTACAGTTGGTTCTTTTTAATATTGACATGTACTTCAAATAAATAAATGTATCTTATAAATATTTGTCATAACTATGAAACTTTTAATTTAGAATTACTAAAATCATATTTTATGAATTGTTTTTCAATTTATTATGCTTTGTATTTTAAATGTACCTTTTCCATTATCTTACATCATTATTATTTCTGTTATTTCAGATCATAATTATTATGATGATGATTTCTGTAAACACTTCTTAACATCAAGAAAGACTTCAATTTTACAACTTATATAATTATTTTTTTAATTATTGATTAAAATCAGCTGATTAGTTTTTGTTATAGTTTTTTTATTAACAATTACCTACTTTTAACACAGACAACATGAACTTGCTTGAGCTTACATCTTTAACAGATACCAAAGAAAAAACTATTAGTTTTTTACAGAACAATAGGTATTTTTCATAATCGTAGATTGTACACAAATAGACATCTATACTGTACACTGCAAGCAAGGACAGGTGCGGTTAGGTTAGGTTATGTTATATTATATTATGGGCATATAAGCCAATTTTATGCCTCCTTCATATTGATATTTTGAAATACTATTAATTTTGATTTACAAATAAATATAATTATTTTATGTAAAAAGCATATTCATTTTGAATCCTTTTCACTTACTTTATGATATGAAATAACATAAAAGTAGGCCTAATGATGATGTGAGATAACTGAATAGGTCCTTTTAAATAGTTAAGATACTTAGAAAACTTACCTCTTCAGGAAGTAACAATCTATCACTTCTATAGTTAATACCGACTATCGCCCTAATAAGACATATTTGTCACTATCTGGGATTATCATTTGCAACAAAACACTAAATGAAGAATGTTTCGATGATTACATAGAAGATCATCCTGTATCAAAGTTGGCCTAAATGATTTTGAGAACATTTTATTGAAATATGAAGATTAATTATTGAAACCTGGCCAACCCGACAAGAGGACCTAGCTGGATTTACACCTTTTTTCATTTAGTCTTGGGTTAAATCCTGCTCTTTTATTTTTCCTATCAGGTCTTTCTTAACCAACTTTTGTTAATTTCCAACCCTGATGGTATTAGATTATTTGAGAGTTAAGAG